>BPTQ01000009.1:129380524-129633518 GCA_019973895.1 Chrysanthemum seticuspe
GTAAACCAAAACAAAAAAAAGACTGTTGTACAAAACCAAACGGTAGGTTGTTTTATAACAAACAAAAACACGATTTGAGGTAAAGTCCATGGAGGTTCTACTTGTATTACACCGAAACCTGTTAAAGATGTACTCTAGTTTATCGATACACACAATCATTACGGTCTACTGGTACTTTCGTTAACAACAAGAAAACTAAAAAAGTAGTCTGTAACAATGGTTAACATTACAAATTACATGTTCTATAAACAAATCCATAGAATTTTAATAATCAGGAAAAAGTCAAAGAGGTAATCTGTACCAATGGTCCACATTACAAAGTACTTGTTTTATTTATACACTTACTTGGTATATAAATTTAATTACTTTTATTATAGATACAGCAAATGATGAAAAGGACAATATAGGGGAAAAAATTAGTGAGGATATTGGGAAAGTACACTACTTGTACATTGGTTTGTAGGTTAATTACTTAGGATAAAGACATATTAAGAGATTGAGAGGATATCATAGGTGATGAAAGTAAGTGAGTATGTTGGGAAATTTATTAACTAGCTGAATTTCATGTGTTGGCCAGTAGATTTAAGTACTTATGTACACTAACTAATTAACACTTATGAATTATTTATTAAAAAGTTTTGGAAGCCTTTAATGGGTTTACAATCCTGCTACAACAAAATTTAGACTTTACTATGTCTATAACTTCTACCAATACGACGAATTACGTTAGTGGTTCTAACGGATTTTAGCTGAAATAATATATGGATTACTTAATTTATTACTGACATTGTAATACAAACCATACTTAATATACTCAAACTTTGGGAGAAAGATAAATATACATAAATATGGTAGGTGATGTATACAAATGAAATGTGTATGTAATAATAAAATATGTACTGTTCACACTATATTTGAATAGAATATTCCGTTAAAAAATTTGTACAAATAAGGATATAATAAAATATTGTTAATTCTCAAAGAATGAAAGATGTATACAATATATCTAATTGGTAGGACTTAAACACATAATATGTATTGTTCAATAATAAAATATAACCTTTTTTTAGTTAGAGTAATAATTTCGTTATTATTCTTAGTATTTTTGGACATCTATGAATGGTATCTTTGGAGAAGTAACAAGTAATGTGAATAACGTAGTCAAGTGGTGATCTTAGGGTTCTCTACGAAATTATATGTAGAACGAAGATATAGAAAGGTTTGGACGTTCCAATACACAACGTATTAACTATGTATAGTAGGTTTATGATTTACTTATGTACATGTAAAATTAAATTGTTTTATGATATGGAGGGTTAATACATATACTAATTTAGGTATAAACAAAAAGGCAATGTCCCAGTCTTTTACTAGTACGAGTACAAGGTAGGGACAGTCTGTACAACGTCTTTAGAAAGCAATAACTAAGCTTTTGTTAACAGTCACTTTCACCTTATTGTGTTTCGATAACACCAAACGCCGATTTACTTTGACAGTTTAGTAAATGTCCATATGTGGTCGCGGTTTGTAAGTGAACGTAATAATATCACGTTGTAACAACGTTGTTAACTATGGACTAAGCGCACAAGTGGCATTAAACAATCCTGTTTGTAGTGCGAGTCCCCCACTAAATGGTCTATACTGTCGCTCAGTTTACGGAATACGAAGTTTAGTTGGGAAATACATATTTTTTGCTTCTAGTCGTCCACAAATTGATTGGTTTAATGTAAACCGTGTGTTAACAAAGGCATTATTACTTATTATGGAATTACAATGAGTATGTCCCTGCGAGAGTGTCGCACGTCGATTTTTTTTTCGTGTGCCTCGGCGTGTACGTAGACGTCCATTAAAGTATAAATTATTAAGTACCGAATACAATAAACTACCTATTTTTACAACAATAAGGGTTATTTTAAATGGAAAAAACCGTTCCACAAAGGCAACAAATGGTACTATAACCCGTAGGTAGTAAACTCACAGTTTTAACGTTTCGCTAATACACCATAGTCCTCTCTTCGCTATTTAGTTTCTCGCGGAGGTTGGGTTGAAAAAGGTAAACGACAGTTCTCCCTTTTGAAGAAAAAGGTTCTAAATTACTTTGCTTAAGCAGCATAACCATCTTCAATATCTGTATCATTTCAGATTTAAAACAACATCGTCCTAACATTTGGGTAATTTCCGAAGGTTTTGAAAAATTATTTATTAAGTATTCACAATTAATCAATCACATGTATTCATGAATTTAGATGACCGGTTGTGTACTTTAAGTCGATCAATTATTTAAAGGGTTGTATGAGTGAATGAAAGTAGTGGATACTATAGGAGAGTTAGAGAATTATACAGAAATAGGATTCATTAATTGGATGTTTGGTTACATGTTCATCACATGAAAGGGTTATAGGAGTGATTAAAAAAGGGGATATAACAGGAAAAGTAGTAAACGACATAGATATTATTTTCATTAATTTAAATATATGGTTCATTCACATATTTATTTTGTTCATGAAACATTACACCTGGTAACCATGTCTAATGGAGAAACTGAAAAAGGACTAATAATTTTAAGATACCTAAACAAATATCTTGTACATTAAACATTACAATTGGTAACAATGTCTGATGAAAAAATCAAAAGAACAACAATTGCTTTCATGGTCATCTGGCATTACTAACACACATAGCTATTTGATCTCATGTAGAAATTGTCCAAAGCCACATTATGTTCATCTTGGAGGTACCTGAAATGGAGTTTAGCACAAAAACAAACAATATTTTGTTGGATGGCAAACCAAAACATGTTGTCAGAAAAAAAACAAAACCAAATGTAATGGAACGGCTAATTATCGTGTCTTCCAAACAACAAATAAAACAAAAGTAAAACAAAATCCCAAGAGTAGTTTTTATCAAATGTATTATTATTGTCAAAAGCATTCGTTTTATAAAGGCTTGATGGGGCGCTCATTGGATGGGGTCATTCAGATTCTTCAACCACAAACCTGTTTACAAAATATATAGGGAGAAACGTGTTATTATGCAGGCAAACGTAAAAGGGTTAGTGGAAAAAAAGTGTAAGTCAATATGTGCTAACCGTCTATGTTTCTTCTTGACGGGCAGGGTGTTGTTATCCCCATCCTGCTCAATGTCGACAGTTATAAGTTCAACAACCGCGTCCAAATTATCAATATCAACACTGCATACAACGGAACATGATTATTATGTTAGATGTATTGTAGTAGTAAGATAGATAGGGTAAAGATATTTTGTTGTCACCCAAAGGTTTTAAGATCGCTGACCTATCATCTTTATTATCATTTGCATGGTTGGTCTTTAGCAGCCGTTTGAACGGTGGGCTGGATGTTGAAGATGTAGTATTACTTGCAATATCAGACGCATCACCTTGTACATCATTAACCGGCAGTAGTTCATGTTCTGTAGTTGAATCATCAACAACCACCCTGCAAACAATGGAATTCTATCAGTAAGTGACTTTATACAAATACATGTTGTACCCTTTTTTTTTTGGTTTCGAATACCTTTTCCGTTTCCTATCCTCTACAGGCTTGGACGGTGTAGTGAGGGTTGGCGATCGAGCGGGTGACTTGGATGATGAGCATGTAACAACGGTTTCATTGTCAACGGTGATTGCGCTGGTGGGTTCAGCTGATGTATTATGTGAGTCAACTTCCCAACACGTAAAACTCTCAAATGTTCCATATTCATAATACGTGTGAGATTTGATTTCAAACATGTGTGTTGTCCCAATGAGGTCAGATATAGGTGATGGCAAGTTTGCATGATCGTCTGAACCCTGTAGATTAAGTCGTGAGTAATGGGAATGATGTAATAGTGTGTAATTAAGCGGGGATTTATAACTGTACCTCATCCTCATCGGATACTAACACTGAAGCTGGGAACCCGATTAATCCAACGGACGCATCATCAAAAAGGACCACAACAGTCTGCTCGGTAGCATCAGATATACCAATTTCAAGACGATATCTGAAGGAAACATTCAGCGCATGGTAAATGTCAAGGTGAGCAATTTTATATAATACATTAAAACAATCAAAATATAAAATGCAAATATGGCATTACCTTATTACCGGGTATTCAACTGGTCTGCTGCATGACTCGCACCAAAATCTCCCATTCTTTCTAGTAGCCCCTTTCCTGCAGTTGTCTCCCCCGCACGATGGGAAATTCCATCCCTTTCTAGTACGCACATTATCAATCTTGGCCTTAATTATGAAAGCGGCAGACTGTGTATAAATTAGATTCGTAAATGTTGTGAATTATAAAGATAATATAGAGAAGACGAATGCATAATAACACATACATCATTCCTTTTATTTCGGGCCCACATAAGAAGATTCTCGATAGATCCTTCTCTTGGTTCAGAGCTGTCTACCCGCAAAGATCCTTTTGAGGCATCAGTTATGCTAACAAACAATTGTATGATTTGTTAAATTTTGCTGGTTTTAGGATATATTCAATAATAAGAATTAGCTTCTCACCAAATCTCTGTATTCAATTCTTTAATCGCAGGAATGTCGACGGAATCTAGGAGTTGGGTGGATGAACTGCTGGATAGATAGAGCTTATCTAGAAGGTAGTATCAAAGGTAAATGTGTAAATGAAAAGTGTTGAACATGCAAAAGGATAATAGTCCATAACCCACTTACTGTTATATTGATTTGCAGAGGTTGAAGTCACCACAACAGGACACATGCCAACGTGCGTCGCCTTCTTCTCAATCAACACATCAGCAAGCCCTCCCCACAGGGTCACCCGTATGGACTGGCCCCTGATTACAAAGGGAATCAAAACAAAAGAACAGTAAGTTTCCTATTACATATTGGCAAAAAAAAGTTCATTTTCACAACATCCTTTGCAACAAATATAAATTTCAACCTATGATTCGCCAAGTAGAAATCAAGGTTTTTGGCTCCTGTTTTGGTGTAGTTCATCCTACCCACATTTGTCACATAACCTACAGCATCTGAAAGGTAAAAGCTTTTATAGCAACAATATTTAAAAAAAATCTATTTTAAGATACCTAAACAAACACCACATTACCAATGAGATATTTGTTTTCCGTGGGCTTTATATGATCAAAATCAACCAATTGTAACGGATACCTAACAAATCCCTTAGATATAACCAAAGATTTCCTTATGCTTGTTGATCCATTAAACTCAAGCATGAACGTATCGTCCTTCCTGATACGAAAATCTTCTTTGTTTTGCATGACTACAAAATTTTTGACCGAATATATAGCACCCTCTTTTAACTTCAAGAAATTGTGAGCTACTGTTGCCTTGGCGGTACAGTGGATAACATTTCCCTGCATAAAAAGCATGTAAGAAAAAATTTACAAACAACAGACATTTTATAACTTTTGTATTACAGGTTGGCATTATTCAGGTTTTTCACACATGGTGATGGATGGCAACATACTTTAGCATCGGACACCAAGAAATCAGTGCTCAAGTATCGGCCTGAAGGAGCATTTATATCCCACATCCTACAAAGCATCACTACGATCGTGCCGGTCTCATCCAATTTCAATTCGTCCAGTAACAATAGTGCATTAGGTCCTCCGTTTTCTAAGGCCATAATTATAGAGATAACGGTCCTTTTTTTACTTGTATGCCTACCCAGAATGAGTGTGCAGATAATGGGTTGTATGGGTTGTAAGGCTTATTTATGCAGGTTCCATTTAGTAATGTTTTAATTGTAGATTGATTCATATTCTTTGAGGTTGCAAATTGGCAGCCCTTTTGTGCTTCCAACATTGAATAGGTGTTTAGTGTGAACGTCCGAGCATTCAATCCAGGGTTATATTTCATTCAAGTCGAGGCTCTTCATTGCACAAACTGGAAATTTCTTTCAACTCGAGCCTCTTCATAAACCAAACTGAATTTGCATTGAATATGAGGGCATACTAAACCGAAATCATTTGTAGTTATTTTGGTATGCATAAAGATGTATGTACGGTACTTTTGGTTGTGCACAACCCCCCTTGCACATTAAATTAAGGGGGATAAGCTTTAAGTAGTATAGATATTATAATTAACATGTGTTTCTATAAAGTAAACATTTTACCTGAAACAAATAACTAAAAACAACGATGTGGGATTAAATCCCGTTGATGAATCGGTCAAAATGTTAAAATTTTGAACTATACACACGCTACTTTAAAAACCATAAATTTGGAAAGTGTTTCGAGATGTAATCGTGAAACTTAAGTATTAACGCTATTCTAACTCAAAAAGAAAATCAATGCTTGAAATTGAAAAGTGGAATTCCAGGATTATTGGTTAAACTTACTAAGAAAATTGGAGATAAACAATTCAAAAAACTCGTACTACAAACTTAAAAGTTCAAAATGACTGTATAGGCGTATATTTATTAAAAATTGAAAACTTAACCATTCAAAACATTGTATTCGATACATGAATATACGAGATTAATTAATATGCCACCATTAGGATGACTTCATGTTATCCTGTTATTCCTTTGTCTCCAGAGCATGCGGTGGTCGACGTGGTACTCATAGCGCTGAATTAAGGAGCTGTCGTTACCATAAGAAATAAATCAGTATGTTTAATCTGAATAAGAATTTACTGTAATTTTTTCAGCAAAGTGTTCATATTATTTTAGTTAAGACGAGACGAGCAAGCATAACGAAGAAGTAAAAACTATTTTCATGCACTAGTCCTTAAATGTAAAAACTATGACAAAATTGAAGTTTAAGTCGTCAACTAATGTTTACAAAACATGATAGGTTTTGTAGTAATTTTGAACTAATTAATATGTTGAAACTCTTGAATAGAAATGGTCTTTTTTCTTACCGCATGGCGCGTCTCCCCAACAGCCCCAACTACCGCCCCATCGTGGTGGTGGTGGTCGTGGTGGTGGTGGTGATGATGATGATGGTGGTTGTGCTACAACTTGTGCTTTGGAAGAAACAAGAGCAAGTGCAAATAATATAGCCAAGAAGAAAACAATGACACTATTCAATCTCATCATCATGACTAATTAAAAACACGACTAGATTTAGCTTTTGTTATATCATGGGTGTGTGTGTATATATATAGACACACGTTTGATGGACTTGGACTTTTGCAAGTTACTTTTGTCTTGTTCAAGAAATTCAGGTTGTATTTCATTGCCATTGCCAAGTTTGTGGGGTTAAAATGATTGAATAATATGCCGATACCCATTCTTGATTGTCGACTTTTATAACAACTATAGATAGAGAGATGATTTCAAACAATGAGTTTTTAAAACTAGTCGGATCCACGAAGACATTTCAAACTCATTACCACATGTATTTAAAATCAATGCGTTTACTTTGTCGTACCAAATAATGTTTACTTTGTCGCATCAAACGACGTTTATCTTCAAGCTTACCAACTTCTTTAAACTAATCCGCTACACCAATATGATAAAAGACGATCACTCCCCCGTTTTAAGTGTGTAGAGTGTGAGGAACATTTTCCTTTTCTTTCATGAATATCAAACGGGGTATTTACATATATCCTCATATATACACCACTATTTACATATTTCCTCAAACATTGTTTTAATAAGCTTGTACATCATGCATTAAAAACTTGTATTTAGAGAAATATGTAAATATTAGTGTGTATGGAGATGTATGTAATGTTAGCAGATGATTATGGGCTTGGCCCTATTGGTTATTTAGCTCGGCTTGTGTAGCCCATTAGCATATTATATATACATCGCACTGTAATCACTTTGAGAGATATACACTATACGGTTTACATGGTATCAGTAAGGTGCCGATCCTCAAAACCCTAATCACAAAAACAAATACACCCTACCTTCGTTCTTCCTGCTGCCCTCCCTACCATAATCATAATGACGAACGATGATAACCCTCCCCAACCTCCCACTCTCACGTTAGTTGAGAAACTGTATGCAGTCCACAACATCAATAATCTAGTTCCTGTTAAGCTTAACATTGACGAGTCTAATTACTCGTCTTGGTGCTACTTCTTCAAGATCCACTGCAATAACTTTGGTGTTCTAAAGCACATCGAAGGTACTACTACAGGCGCTTCCACTTCATCCCCTCCAACTGAGGAATGGCTCACTGCATATTCCATTGTAAAGTCATGGATTTTTCTTACTCTTGCTCCTGCTCTCCAACGAAGACTCATCAAAATTAATCCTACGACGGCTAAAGACGCGTGGGATCATGTTGAGAAGCTTTTTCTCGACAACAAAAGAACACGAACCATTGCTTTAAAAGGTGAATTACGTGTTATTAATATGGGTGATCTTGGTGCCGATGCTTACTTTCATAAAATAGAATCTATTGTTACCTTGTTGAATGATCTTGGCACGTCCATGACCGATGACGATGTTGTGACCTACGCCATCAATGGTTTAAGTGAAAAATATGCCAATCTCGCCACCATTATTGCTCACAAAGACCCCTTTCCCACTCTTGAGGAAATGCGGTCTATGGTCACAACTGAGGAGATGCGGCTAAATTCTAAGGCTCCATTGTTGTCTACCAACACCACATCATCAACCCCTCAAGTACTTCTAACCGAGACTAATAACCCTCGTGGCCAAGATTCACGCAACACTCGTAACAACACACGCAACTTTGATCCTCAAGTATGCAGAAATTTTGGTCGTGGCTATTGTCGTTGGGGTAACACATGCCGCTTTATTCATGATTCTAATCGTAGAAGCACAAACAATACCATGTCTGGTGCTTCTCGTAATACAACTGGGCAACAAAACAGTCGACACTTGCATCCTTTTGAACACACTGGACTTGGATCGACTGGACTTACTTTGGCAAATCAAGAACAGCTACTTACTTTACTACAGGCCCAAACTTCCCTCTTGGCCCAGTTTGGCTTAAATCCCACTTCAGCCCAGCAGTAGACCATGCCATCATTACTGGGCTCTAGACCCAGTGCACCTCCTGGTTTCCAACAAGCCCCACTGCAGAAGCCCACACATGGATTAACACCTCAACAACAGGCCCTTTATGCTAGTAATGTTCAGGCCTCGGCTCCTACGTCTACTTTGCCCGGTCAAGCAACGACTCTACCACATGCATTCAATACGATGACACTTCAAGATCCTACCAATGGCAATTGGAACATGGACACGGGTGCGTCCTCTCATCTTAACTATTCTGCTAAAAATCTTAGTGCTATTTTTAATTCTTGTATTTATCTGTATGTTCTTGTTGGTGATGGGAAATCCATTCCTGTCACCAACACCGGGCCATATCACTTTATCTACTCCATATCGTACTCTCCATTTAAATAATGTTCTCATTACACCCAACATTGTAAAAAATTTAATCTATGTGCGTCAATTTGTCCGTGATAATAAATGTACCATTGAATTTTGTTAATACAAATAAGCCGTGAAAACGTTTATTTATATTTTACGATCTTCTAATGTTTTGTCGATAACAAATATAAAATCATTTTAACGAAACAAATAAAGTACGTAAATAGTTTGAGTTAATAGTTTTCTAAACACACTTACGCTTTCACATAAAACACTAAAACAAGTATAAGTGATTTTATGATTTAGATACATATGTACAACAACTAGTGTTTACATATTGGGTTAAACATATACTTAAACTAAGTATACTAAAATGGGTAAAAACTAAGTGTATGCTAAATTGGGTAAATACAAGTATATACAAAAAGGGTAAATACTAGCAAATGGTTTTGACCCATAACCCATGGTTTTATATATACCACTTAACCAAGTACATTGTATCTAGAAAGAAAACCATGGATCAACCCATAACCCATGACCCATGACCCTTAACCAAAAATACCCATGGGCAAAGAGGAGCGGACCACGGATCCCTAGCTTTGTGCTAGCCGGATCCCTTGTGGTAGGGATCCGTGGGATCCGGGGAAACAGAAGAGAATTTTCTCTATAAATAGAGAGCCATTTCTTCCTCTCTAGGTGTGCTTTTCATATAAACTTCCCCAAAGTATTCTAACCCTCTAACCTCAGATCTAAGTGATCTATGTAGTCTGTCTTTTGTTTTTGTGTGATCTTCTAGGTTCCTCTTAAAGGAAAGATCACCACTTCTTGAAGACGTGCAAGCTCAAGTCCATGAGTTGCCATGCTTCGTCACCATCAAGACAACGAAAGTTCTCTTGTTGATAGATCTACCTTTCTCCATAGACGTTGGGTTGAAGGCATTAGTGAAGAATGCCAAAAAAGGAAAGATGCAAGCATTAGTGAAAGATGCTCATCATTCGTGTCAAGGCATTAGTGAAGAATGCTAAAGGTGTCAAGACGAAGGCATTAGTGAAGGATGCCAAGCGTTGTGTTAAAGGCATTAGTGAAGGATGCCAAGCGTTGTGTTAAAGGCATTAGTGAAGGATGCCAAGCGTTGTGTCAAAGGCATTAGTGAAGGATGCCAAAGAATCAAATCAAGTAGCATTTGGGAAGAATGCTTAGGTTGTATAATCGATGAGGTGCATCGTTATACATATAAGTATTTGTTTATTTACAAGGATGGTGATATCCTTGATGGTGTTGTAACAAGGAGTAGATCTCCTTGAGAATAGGTGTTGTGTCGTGAAGGTGTAGTTCACCTAAGGTGTGAAAGAACTAGGTACTTAGCCTAGTACCTAATAAAGGGTAGGCGACGTTGTGATAGGATTAGTTCTCCTAAGGTGTGAAAGAACTCGGTGGTTAGCCTAGCACCGTATAAAGGGTAGGCGACGTTGTGTTAGGTGTGGTTCGCCTTGGTGTGAAAGAACTCGGTATTTAGCTTTGTACCGGAAAAAGGTTAAGCGACGTTGTGAAGGCTTCTCCGCCATAAGGAGTTGGTGTAGTGTTTACGAACTCTCGAGTAGGTGACTCGGGGAGTGGAGTAGGGCAAGGAAGGTGTCCTTGTAGCCGAACCACTATAAATACTTGTGTCGTGGTGATGTGCTTCTTACTCTTTATCTTTCATTACACGTTTATATATCTATCTATCAACGTCCAACATAAACAATCAAATAGATTGACATAAGTCGATCTAAATATTTAAAAGGAAGTTTTTAATTGGTAAAACTATTCAACCCCCCCTTCTAGTTTTCCACAAATTTGATGAGTTTGGTTTTTCTGTGAAGGATTTATGGACCCGTCAAATTCTTCTCCGATGTGACAACACGGGTGACTTATATCCGGTCACATTCCCGTCCACCCCTCAAGCCTTTTTGGTCAGTCAGCATACATGGCATCAACATCTTGGTCATCCTGGCAGTGGTGTGTTACGTACTTTAGTTTCTAATAATTTTATTTCATGTAATAAGACTAAGTCTCCCGTTCTTTGTCATGCTTGTCAGCTTGGCAAGCACGTGCGACTTCCATTTTCGCTTTCTGAGACAATTGTTAAGTCTCTTTTTGATATTATTCATTCCGATTTGTGGACCTCTCCTTTGTTAAGTATTACGGGTATTAAATACTATGTTTTGTTTCTAGATCACTTTACGCATTATTTATGGGTGTATCCTTTACGAAATAAGTCTGATGCTTTGTCTAAGTTTATCAATTTCCGTGCTTTTGTTAAAAACCAGTTTAATTGTGACATTAAGTCTTTGCAGTGTGACCATGGGGGCGAGTTTGACAACAATGCCCTACACAACTTATTTGTCTCAAATGGTATTACCATTCGTTTCTCTTGTCCTAAAACATCTCAACAAAATGGCAAATCTGAGCGAATGATACGTACCATTAACAATCTCATACGCACCCTATTATTTCAAGCACACTTACCACCTACTTTTTGGGTTGAAGCTCTATACATGGCATCCTACCTTTTAAACATTTTACCATCCACCGCCATCAACAATGAGATTCCCCACACTCGCCTATATAAGACCCCACCATCTTATATAGATCTCCGTATTTTTGGGTGTCTTTGCTATCCGCATATCCATACCAATCATAAACTTGAACCACGAGCCACGCCGTCCATTTTCCTTGGGTACCCAACCAATCATCGCGGTTATAGGTGTCTAGACCTAAATACTAACAAAATCATACTTTCTCGTCACGTAACTTTTGATAAGACGGTTTTTCCTTACGAGTCCATGACTCCAAATACCTCCCCCTCTTACACATTCTTAGACAACTCACCCAACCTCATTCAACAACAACTCCTTACAAAGTCTCCTACCTCCCTTACGCCTACTGTACCTACCCCGCTTGACACCACCCCAACCATCCCACCTCCTGCCCCTCGTGGCCTACCCCATGTTGCCTCACCCAGTCCTACACCCTCCTCTTCTCAGTCCACGCCTTCATCCAGCCCACTATCAGCTTCGACCCAACCGGTATCTCCTGTCCACATCGCCCCTAACCCAACCAATAATCCTAACCCTGTATCGACTCACCCTATGGTCACTCGCTTCCGTGTTGGTACTAACCGTTTTACTCAACGTTTTACCCTAAATGTGTCAACCATTTCACCGCTTCCTAAGTCGTACACCAATGCGTTTAATGACCCGAATTGGTATAGTGCTATGATTGACGAATATAATGCTTTAATTAAAAATAATACTTAGATTCTTGTGCCTCGACCTCAGGATGCGAACATTGTTTGTTCCATGTGGTTGTTTCGGCATAAACATTATGCAGATGGTAGTCTTAATCGTTACAAGGCACGTCTTGTAGCAAATGGCAACACTCAGCTTACAGGTATTGATGTGGATGAGACTTTCAGTCCGGTCGTGAAACCGGCTACTATTTGTACAGTTCTTAGTCTGGCTATTTCTCGACACTGGCCTGTTCACCAGCTTGATGTCAAGAATGCTTTTTGCATGGATATTTATCAGAGACTGTTTATATGCATCAGCCTCCTGGATTTCGGGATCCTCGAAACCCCGATCATGTGTGTCTTTTACAGAGATCGTTAAATGGCATCCAACAGGCTCCTCGAGCATGGTTTCAGTGGTTTGCTACTTATGCAGCTCGTGTTGGGTTCATTCATAGTCGGTGTGATTTTTCCCTTTTTATCCTCAGGCGAGGGACGGATACTGCATACTTATTATTATATGTTGATGACATAGTTTTGACTGCATCTTCTTCATCTCTACTACAGCAGGTTATTTCCTCACTTCATGCAGAGTTTTCTATGACTGACCTTGGGCCTCTTAATTATTTTTTGGGCATTTCTGTGACGCGTAATACTTCAGGGATGTTTTTTTATCAATCGAAGTATGCTACTGAGGTTCTTGAGCGTGCAAACATGCTCACGTGTTGGACTCCTGTTGACACAGATACCAAATCTTGCAGCGGATGGTGATGTTGTCTCTGACCCGACTTTGTATCGTAGTCTTGCAGGTGCTCTTCAGTTGCTTACTTTCACTAGGCCGGATATCTCTTATTGTTGGTTACAGTAAATACCCAAACCCCTTGATCTAGGATTTGAATAGAAAATAGCCCGTGTTTAGTCCATTAACACTAACAGGTCACTGAGTGCATAGTCTCTCAGTGAGTCATCTTCAGGATACTCAGTATGAGGCGAAAAAGAGTCTCTCCACTCAGTAAGGCGGAACTTAAAGGGTGAAGACTGAGTCAAGAAGAAGATGATGGATTCAGTGAGTGATGACAATAAGTCACTGAATCCCTAAGACTCCTCTCCAACTACTTACACTGAAGACAAACTGAAGTAGAAGACTGAAGGATGTAAAGACTGAATAAAGAGCGGGACATGGCGGGATAAGTTTGAATCAGATAAGACGAAGTACTTATCAACCAAAGTCAACTTTCCCTGAATAGAAAAAGATCAGGCTCATTGTCATCACTGAACTTAGGAAAGAAGTCTTGTCTCTTACCTAGAATAGTCTTTGTAAACAGAGACAAAATACATCAGTATTTTGTCTTCTGTATGATGTCAGTTTGTCACTTAGGAAAGAGTCAAATATCATACATGTATAAATAGCATAAGAGATGGAGTGAAAAGATTAAGCTTGTGAATTGTAAAAACACACACACACGCAAGCCTTCTTTTCACTCCTCCAAATACAACTTTATCCCTGAGATAGCTCAGTGGGTTCTAAGAGTTGTGATCAGACTTAGCCTGAGCTTAGAGAGGAGTCACCAACCTTTGTCATTTCAATCCCAAGTGCTATTCCGCAAGTACTTGGGTAACGTATTCTTTACGATTCATTTCTAACAAGAATATGATGTTGAAAATTATCTAGTGTGTTTTACTTATGTTAATTTCAGTCATTGTTCACTATTAACTTGTTTTATATTTCTAAACTGTTTTAAACGATAGTGAACGGGGAACAACAAGTGGTATCAGAGCAAGGCTAATTATAAAACTCGTTTTTAGGCCGCTCTAAAAGTTTTTAAATTAGGATCATAAATGGCTGATTTTGATGTACCCCAACTAGTCGACAAAAAGGGTGGAGCTTATACAGCTAATGCCCCTCGACTTGAAGTTGGCAAATTCAATAAATGGAAAAAGCGAATGCTTTGCTATTTGACTGGAATGGAACCTTACTACATAAAATGTATTAATGAAGGTCCATTCGTCCCAAAAACAGCTGAAGGTTTGCCTAAACCTGAAGCTCAGTGGACTCAGGATGAAAGAAGAGTGGTCAACCAGGACCAAAGACTCAAGAGTATCATCATATCTTGTCTCCCTGATGATACCATGGAGTCGGTTATTAACTGTAGTATAGCTAAGCAAACCTGGGAAGACCTGGTCTATAGTCATGAAGGTCCATCTGATACCAAGGAAAACAGGATAATGGACCTGAAACTTGAGTATAATACCTTCAGGGCTAAGGACTCAGAAACTCTGTCTCAAACTTACACCCGGTACAAAACTTTGTTAAATGAACTTTCAAATGATGGTGTAAAATTGTCCAAACATGAAATCAATGTTGGTTTTGTAAACAGTCTTCCAGAGAAATGGTTGAATTTCTCTCAGGGACTAAGGAATGCTAACCACATTCAGAATCTTGAGCTTCCTGAAATTTATGGGAAATTTGTCTATGAGGAAAACTTCATCAACAGACGATACCCTGACTTGAAAAAGTCCCAGGAAGTCAAGAAGTCCCTGACAACCATTTCCAATCCAGTGTCAACTGCTTTTTATTCTAACAATGTGATTCAAGATTTTCAGGAAAACTCTGATGATGAGGCAGATGAGAGGACAAGCGAGGAGTACCTGAACGATTAAAATCTTGAGTTTCAGGAAAGAGCACTCCTCGCTAACTCCAAAAGGTTTATTCGAAGAAATAAAATTTTTTCAAACGCTAAAGCTAATGAAGACACTGAATGTTTTAAGTGTCACAAAAAGGGTCATTTTGCAAAAGACTGTTTTTCAAAAACAATTTCTAAAGCCTCTTATAAAATATCAGGGTCAAACCAGTCTTCAGGCTTTAGCAAATTTCAACCAAAAATCTTTCAGTCTCATCAAAATTTTCAAAGAAAATCTGATCAAAACAAAGCTGTTGATTATGAAACCAAGTATAAGAAAGCAAAAGCTAAGCTTACATTGCTTGAGGCCAGTCCTTCAGAAACAACCAGTGTTAAATCTGTGCAGGGTAAAAACAAAGGCCTCGTTGCTGAAACCTTCGACTGGGATGAAGAGCCTGTATCATCTGATGATGAAATGGTGCATGTCAGTGCACTGATGGCCCTCTCAGAAGAGGACAAGCTAGCCGTTGGGAAGAATCATGCCAGAAACGGGGAATGGGTCAACATCACAATGAAGAAGGTAAACATCTTACTTTCTATGGATGATAAATCTGATTGGCAGTCTTATATGAATTATCTAAATGTTAGCAAAGATTAAATCTTTTTTTAAAATACAACAAGCTAAGTTTTGAATTAAACAAGTGTAGAGATGAACTGCTTATTTTAAAACAAGCCAAGCTTGAGGCTGTCACTTTGCAAATTCAAAACACTGAACTAGTTAAAAGAAATCAAGCCCTTCAAGATGAACTTAAAAAGGTACAAGATATTCTTGATAGTTGGACTGCTAAGAATCCCAGGGTCTTTGATGTTGTGGGTGCCCCCAGTAGCAAAAAGAGAGTCATAGGTGAAGATCATCTCCCTGACTCTCGCAACAAAGACCAAAGTTCAAAACCATTTGTGTCTGGTGGTATGATTACCAATATGCTGATAACTCCAAATTCCAGTGATTGGATTGAACGAGTTAATCCTGAGAGTAAGCTTCCAAATTTCGATTCTGGAAGGATTCTTGAGCCTGAGAGCCAAGCTCTTAAGAGCATGCTAGGACTACCTGATGTGCCCAGTGGTACTGAACACATCTCTGAGTCTGAAGCAGAATCTCAAACATCGCTTCCACCCCTGAAACCTCTTCAGGGTGCTGATCCAAGCTCGGAGCTTACTCCTCTAAAATTCAATCCTCAATCACCAAAAGAAAGGTCTGGACTTGGTAGAACCATCCTGCAAAGACAAACAAAACAAATCCAACAAGAGTCTACTCCTACTGAGACTTCAACATCCTCTGTCCCCACTGAAGCTGACCAAATTCAGCAACTTACTAAGCTTGTGAGGAAGCTAACAGAAAAGATGGAATCCATCGAAAAAGCCCCTGATTCAATCAAGGAAACTAAGTCAGCCTCATCTAGCTCATCAAAATCAAAATCCACCAACAAACCCAAGCAGAAGTGTGAGCTGTGTCATTACACTAGTCATACCACTGACAACTGCTATAGAATCCTTTATTGTATGATCTACAATGAGGATGATCACAGAACTGCAGACCACTTACAGTATGTAAGCTCTGTCAGTAGAGCAAACTATACCAAAGTTGGTCATCAGTATGCTTCATCCTCCAAAACAGCTCTCAAGAATAGAGCAAAACCTTTTCCTCTTTGCCCTCACTGTGGGTTTAATGATCATCATAAGGATGACTGTCTCATGAACACATGCTGTGATATATGTGGAAATCCAGCTCATAAGACATCCCAACATGACAGTGTCATTCATGCAAGGAGAAGTGCAAAACAACCCAAAATCACTGAGTCTTCCTCAGTCTCTAAATGCAAAACATGTGGTAGCACAATGCACTCAACCACTGACCATGAGTCGATTGCAAAATTCAAAGAGACCTTGAGACCCAAGCCCACTAGCAAGTGGGTCACTAAGAGAAACTAATTCAGTTTAGTACTTGTGCAGAGACACGCCAGGGAGCCTATTTGGCATCTAGACAGTGGATGCTCAATAAGCATGACTGGTGTTAAGGAGTATCTACACAAGTATGTAAAAGAACCAGGACCCAATGTAGTAATTGGTGATAACTCATCATGTCCCACTGAAGGTTATAGTTCAGTAAACCGCAATGGAATAGTTTCCTCTAGAATTGCTTACGTCAATGGTCTCAAATACAATCTCATCAGTGTCAGTCTACTATGTGATGCTAAGTACATTGTGCAATTCAATGAGAAACAAGGTATCATTTTCAATGCCAATAAAGAAGTTGTTTTGATAGCCCCTAGAAGAGATGATGTTTATGTCTTAGACATGTCTACTCTTTCTCAAGATGGAACCTGTCTCTTTGCCAAAGCCACTGAATCTATCAACTGGTTGTGGCACAAGAGACTCTCTCACTTAAACTTCAAAAATATCAACAACCTGGCAAAACAAAACAAGGTCCTTGGCTTACCATCACTGGTTTTTGCAAAAGACAAACCATGCTCTGCCTGTGAAAAAGGTAAACACCACAAAGCATCTTTCAAAACCAAACCAAATTTCTCCATCAAAAGTTGCCTTCATCTCCTGCATATGGATCTCTTTGGACCTGTCAGTCCCAGATCAATCCAACAAGAGAAGTATACACTTGTCATTGTTGATGAGTTTTCAAGATACACTTGGGTATACTTTCTTTCCAAAAAGAGTCAGGCAACTGATACAATAATGTCATTCATCAGAAAAATTGAAAATCAGAATGACATTACTGTTAAACAAATCAGAACTGACAATGGTACTGAGTTCAGAAATCAAGAGCTTGAAAACTTTTGTGATGAAAAAGGAATTTCTCAAAATTTCTCATCTCCTTATACCCTTGAACAAAATGGGGTTGCTGAAAGGAAAAACGGAACTCTCATTGAGGCAGCAAGAACCATGTTAAATGGCTCAGCCCTCTCAAAGCATTTCTGGACTGAAGTAGTCAAAACTGCCTGTTACACTCAAAACAGGTTAATCATTGTCAAAAGACATAATAAAACCCCATATGAGACTTTCAAAGGTAGACTTCCTGACATCAGCTACTTTCATGTGTTTGGGTGTCCTGTGTTTATTCATAACCACAAGGATCACCTAGGCAAATTTGATGCAAAAGCTAATGATGGATATTTCTTAGGCTACTCACTGGTCTCCAAAGCCTTCAGGGTGTTTAACACCAGAAGACAACAAGTTGAGGAAACCTTTCATGTCACATTTGATGAAAATTCAGAAAGCATCAGGTTCACCAATACCTCAGTGGAGGAAATAGGAATTGATGACTCATCAAGATATCCTCCTGATGAGTTCAACACTGAAATCAATTCCTCATATCAAGCTGATGCTGACATCTCATATTATGTCTTACCTCACAACCTACCCCAACCAACTATCAGTGAATTCATTGATAATCAATCAGTCCCTGCTGGGATAGGCAACACTGATCCAAATGATCAGGTACTTATGAGTCATGAAACCCAACCTGAATAAGACATCTCAATAGATGTCCTTAATGATTATGTGGCTAATGTACCAGAACCCACTCCTGAGTCTCCAGTGACCTCCTCAAGTTCAGATCCTAGACCACAAAGTAAGTGGACAAAATCTCAGGACATTGAGCTTGTAAACATCATTGGTGAACCCACTGAGGGCATGCTCACTAGAAGCATGGCTGCGAATTTAACTGCAGCTTCAGCCAATGAATGTCTATATGCTGATTACCTATCAGATATAGAACCCAAAAGTGTCACTAAGGCCCTAAAATACCCAAGCTGGGTTCAGGCTATGCAAGAAGAACTGCAACAGTTTGATAAAAACAACGTCATGACCTTGATCAAATGTCCTCAGGATGTAGTAGTCATAGGAATGAAGTGGGTTTTCAGAAACAAAACTGATGAAAACGGCACTGTCATTAAAAACAAAGCCAGACTTGTAGCCAAAGGTTACAGTCAACAAGAAGGCATTGACTATGATGAGACATTTGCTCCTGTTGCAAGAATGGAAGCCATCAGGATCTTCCTTGCATATGCAACATACATGAACTTCAGGGTCTACCAAATGGATGTTAAAAGTGCATTCCTAAATGATGACCTTAAGGAAGATGTGTATGTTCAGCAACCTCCAGGCTTTGAGAGTAGTGAATTCCCTGACTATGTCTGCAAGCTTGACAAAGCCCTCTATGGACTTAAACAAGCTCCCAGGGCATGGTATGAAACTCTCTCAGCCTTCCTGATCCAAAACAAGTTTGTCAGAGGAAAGATAGACAACACACTGTTTGTCTATAGAACACAACAGGATGTGATATTGGTCTAAGTGTATGTTGATAACATCATCTTTGGCTCAACAAACTACAAACTTTGCAAACAGTTTGAAAAACTGATGACAAAGAAGTTTGAAATGAGCATGATGGGTGAACTCACATACTTCCTTGGACTACAAATCAGGCAAACTGATAATGGAATATCCATCAGTCAAGAGAAATACACCAGAAATCTCTTGAAGAAATATGAGATATCTGACTGTTCCTCAGTGAAGACTCCAATGGTCCCACCTAACAACCTTAGACCTGATCTCACTGGTAAATCAGTTAATCAAACTCATTTCAGAGGGATTGTAGGCTCACTGATGTATCTAACTCCTTCTAGACCAGACATCTAATTCTCAGTCTGTCTAATAGCAATATATCAGTCTAATCCTAAAGAATCCCATCTCACTGCAGCTAAGAGAATTCTCAGATACCTGAAGGGAACCTCAAGCCTTGGACTTTACTATCGTAAGTGCTCAGGATTTGACCTCAAAGGGTATTCTGACTCTGATTATGCTGGCTGCAACATGGACATGAAAAGTACCTCAGAAGCTGAGTATGTAGCTGCAGCAGGATGTTGTGCCAATGTATTATGGATGAAAAGTCAACTCAGTGACTATGACATCCATTACAAAATGGTACCCATCTTCTGTGATAACAACAGTGCTATTGCAATCTCCAACAACCCTGTCCTCCACCAAAGAACCAAACACATTGATATCAGATATCACTTCATCAGGGATCACATAATGAAATGAGACATAGAACTTCATTTCATCCCTACTGAATATCAACTTGCTGATATCTTCACCAAACCCTTGGATGAACCTACCTTCAGGAAACTGAAAGCTGAATTGGGAATGCTTGACATTGAAAGTCAGGCATCTGAAAACCCATCTCATAAGTTCTCTAAAATGGTTCCTCCTCCCTGAACGAAACCCATAAAACGTCCTCTCACTGAATGAGTAAGACTCATTCAACGACCCTAACAGTTGATATTGAGCATTGAATAAGTAACTAAATGATCCAAGTATCAGTTACTTAAATGTCCTAGGTTGGTAACTATGCCAATTTAATATAAGAATATATGTCTTACTGTCAGGGGTCTCCTCACTTACCTCATCTCACTTGGCATTAAATGCTTTCTCTCACATAAAATATCCTATGGATATTTTATTACTACAAAAGTGCACTTTTACTGTGCACTGCAACTGTTCCCTTGAAATAAGGGATTTTACTGCGGGTAGTGGTGGGTGGCATTAAATTTGGAATTTCAAACGTTTTCAGAAACCATTTTTACATATCCACGTTTATGCAAAAACCACCCCTCTCACCACTCTATAAATACCCCTCTCACAAATATAAAAATACACACAATTGATTTCTGCAAACAAAACTCTGTCAAAATCTCTTTCAAACCCAAAAATCATTGTGTTCTTTAAACCTCTTTCTGAAAAACCTTCATTGTAAACATTTACAAAAGTTTTTCATCACAACTTAAGAGATACAAAAACTTTTGATTGTTCTTGTCAAAACATTTTTTTAAAACCCTAAAACCTTTTTAATGGATATGGCAAGAACACAATCTCTTCAGTTTGCTTCACAGTGGGTAGGCGATCTTAGCAATGTTGAATTTAAAACAAATAATGTCATAGGCAATTTTGAATATCCTCCAACTGTCCCAGCCTATAAAGACATTATGAAATTTTTGTATAACTGCCCATTGAAAACGGCCTTTATTCAATGTCCCTCTGTACTATACCAAAACCTCCTCAGGGAGTTTTGGGCAACAACTAAGGCCTTTGACCCGACACCCTCTACTGATGAGAACAACCTTAGACCTCTCAGGGAATATCTCATCAGGTTCAGTCTTAACGGAGGGCAACAATTCACCCTGGATTATAAAACATTTTGCACCTCAACAGGGTTAGATTACAACAAAGGTGTTTATCTCGCCCATCCTGAACCCTCCACAGTGAAGGATGGGTTAAAACAAATTGTTTTAGATCCAACGTTTTTGGACAGGACCCTAGTCACCAAGAGTTCATTTCCTGTGGCTTGGAGAATCCTATTCACATTTGTGATTCAGGTCCTCGGCGGGAATCACTCATCGACTGAACAAGTTAACTCTATTCAGTTGATGATGGCATACTGCCTGATGAATGGGGTCACTGTCGACATAGGGGAGATCATTTACAATGATCTCGTAACCAAGCTACAGAGCAAAACTAGGACGAAATATGTTTCGTATCCTAGGTTTGTCTCTTGTGCTTTACAAGTGTTACTGGGTACAAATTATCCTCAGGAAGAAAAATTTGGTGCTTTACCTGGCATCCTGAGCCAATCAAATTTTCAAAAGGACCCATCCCTTGTTACAAACATTGAATTGACGGCCCATATGGTTGCTGTAAACAACCAGAGGGAATCAGTGTCTCCTAACCCTGCTCCTACAAAGAAAAATAGGAAGTCTCAGACTGGGACTAAAACCAAACCCAAGTCTCAGGGCCCTGAGGCTTCTGGAGCACTGGCCAAAAGGCAAAGAAGGCCTAAGACTGATTTGACACCCGTTGGAGGCCAATCATCATCCACCCCCGTGACAACGAAGGACACTGATACATCACAGTCAGTGCCCTTGGTCACAACCACTACTCCCCAAGATCCAGAGGGAAACATACAACCCGCTGGTAGGGGAGCGCCTTCTACAACGCCCAGTGATGACATTAGCAAATCTAAGCCTTTGTCTGAGGGCACACTGATCGATCCCAAAGACTCAGAGGGAACCAAACAACCCGCTGATAGGGATATCACTGTCACTGACTCTGCTAAAGGCACTGAAAAACACCCATCAGTGTCTCAGGGTTCTAAGGGGGAGAAAGACTCGGAGGGAAAGAAACAACCCGCCGATATGGAACCCAAAACCAATCCTGACTCCAGAGAAGGCACTGGGAAACTCCCACCAGTGTCTGAGGGGTCAAAGGGGGACAAAGACTCAGAGGGATTAATACCACCCGTTGATATGGAACCCATCACCAACCCCCTGTTAACCGTTGCTGATGTTACTGGAATACTGTTCTCTGACGATGAGCTTGCTGATACTGATGATGAAATTCTATCAGCTGGGGAAGAAGTGGACGCTGAGGTTCAATCTGAACAAGAGCCTCAGCCTGATCCAAAGGAGCAAACTGACTCACCATTTCTGCCTGAAAATGGTGACTCCTCTTCCTCCATTGATGAATTTGCAGGATTTGATAATGTTCTCCCACTTACTGAAAGGCAGCTCATTCAGTGGATCACCAAAGCTTCAAGGAAATTATACTCTGGGGTCACTGAAACACTGTGGGAACAACATACTGAAGCTGGTGCAAGTTATGCTGATCTAAAGGCTGAGGTCCAAGCCTTTGATGAAAACGTTCATGAGCACATGGATTTGATGTATGACAACATTCACAGACTGGATGAAAATTTGGCTAAATTCCTCAGACACCTTCAGGGTGTAGGCACAAAGGTAGATGAAATCAAGGAATATGTCAAAGATGACTCAGCACTCAACTCTAAAGTGCTGGAGGCTACAGAGGCATACTTGAAACAATCCTCCAGCCTCACTGAACTAATCGAAACGCTCAAGACAGCAAATGTTCAGGGTCTTCATTCTTCAGTTCAGTCCCTTCAAACTACATTGAGCTCTGTGAACACTCAGATGGCTACGTTGGCTCAGGCATCTACTTCCTTGGCCTGGAAGCTTGGGCCACGCATGACTGCTTTGGAAGTGTCTCAGGCTAATTTGGAAGCTAAGGTCACTGGCATTCAAACATATACTTCTGATATCAAGGCCACGATCACCGAAATTTATCAGGCTTTCAAGGGTCAAGCAGCTCCGTCCCCCTCAGCACCAACACTAACTCTTGCCCTCACTGACGCTCTGGCAACAGTTGAGGGGGAGAATATTGCTGAAGAAACTCCTCTTCACACTGAGGGGGAGCCAACACCACCAGTCTCAGCAATACCTATCTCATCACTTCCACCACAAACATCAACAACAACAACAACACTGATAGTCACAACACCTATAATGATAACAACACCACCCTTGGTTGCATCATCTTCCTCAGGCCAGGACAAAGGAAAAGGCAAAATGACAATTACTGAGCCTCAGAAGATTCCCTACAAAATCGGTGACACTGAATACCTTCTCACACCTCAACAGCTAACCAAATATCTTGCTAAAGAAGAAAGGAGATTGAAACAAGCTGAGGACGATAAGAAGACTAAGGAAGCACTGATTCAAGTGATTTCCGAAGAAGCTAAAAATGTGGGAATTGATTCAAAGAAGCTTGGAAAGGGTCAGGCAGGACAAAAGTTCAAGGATGCTCAGGCAGCAAAAATGGCTGAAATGAAAAAGCAGTTGGATGAAAAGAACAAAAGAACTGCAGCCATCAGGAAAGCAAGAATTGACCATTATAATTGCACAATGACAAGCAAAAGACTGCCTGAGAAGATTACTGATGTCAAAATCATCCCCAGGTCTAAACCACTGGCAATGAACGTCTACAGGGGGATGATAAAAGGCATTTCGAGGTTCATGATCCCCTAAAATTCACTGACTTTGGGATCACTGAACTCGATGAAATCGGTCCAATTATTGAAAAGAAGCAAAATGCAGCAGTTAAGGAGCTGATGAAGATGCTCAGTAAGAGGTATGAAAGACTGAGAGATACACCAGCACAACTGGGAATAAAGCATGCATTAACTGCACCTCAAGGATCTCAACCACAATCATCCACTGGCAAAAGGAAAAGGGTTGAGTTCCAGCCTGAGATAAAAGTGCCTGGATTCGAATGCAACAGGGAACTGCCAGAAGGTGTTAAGTTCGTGAACTGTTTAGTGATTGAAAAGCCTGAAAGAGGGCTATTCCACATTGATGTCTATGGAAACCCAGCATTTCAAAGATGGAGTGATATTGATCAGGCTGGTGTAGCTGCAATGTTGAGCTACATACCAGTGGCCTCTCAGATCCAAACCCCAGCAAACATCAGGTTTTGTCAAGACCTGAATGCCAAGATAAGAGACCATCCTGACAGGGAAACACTCATCACGAAGAAAGTCAAGCTTGAAGCATTGGGAATCCATCTGGACTGACATCATTTTGATTTATCTTTTGTACTAGTGATAGGAACCTTGTAATTTGATCAATAAACGATGTATGTTTTGTTAAAATATTCAGTGTTCCTTATCGTATTCATTAGTACATTCAGTGTAAGAAGAAGCCATTTGCTCACTTACACTGATCAAACATGTAGGCTATTTGTATATCCAAATAGGGGGAGACTGTTGGGTACAGTAAATACCCAAACCCCTTGATCTAGGATTTGAATAGAAAATAGCCCGTGTTTAGTCCGTTAACACTAACAGGTCACTGAGTGCATAGTCTCTCAGTGAGTCATCTTCAGGATACTCAGTATGAGGCGAAAAAGAGTCTCTCCACTCAGTAAGGCGGAACTTAAAGGGTGAAGACTGAGTCAAGAAGAAGATGATGGATTCAGTGAGTGATGACAATAACTCACTGAATCCCTAAGACTCATCTCCAACTACTTACACTGAAGACAAACTGAAGTAGAAGACTGAAGGATGTAAAGACTGAAGAAAGAGCGGGACATGGCGGGATAAGTTTGAATCAGATAAGACGAAGTACTTATCAACCAAAGTCAACTTTCCCTAAATAACAAAAGATCAGGCTCATTGTCATCACTGAACTTAGGAAAGAAGTATTGTCTCTTACCTAGAATAGTCTTTGTAAACAGAGACAAAATACATCAGTATTTTGTCTTCTGTATGATGTCAGTTTGTCACTTAGGAAAGAGTCAAATATCATACATGTATAAATAGCATAAGAGATGGAGTGAAAAGATTAAGCTTGTGAATTGTAAACACACACACACACGCAAGCCTTCTTTTCACTCCTCCAAATACAACTTTATCCCTGAGATAGCTCAGTGGGTTCTAAGAGTTGTGCTCAGACTTAGCCTGAGCTTAGAGAGGAGTCACCCACCTTTGTCATTTCAATCCCAAGTGCTATTCCGCAAGTACTTGGGTAACGTATTCTTTACGATTCATTTCTAATAAGAATATGATGTTGAAAATTATCTAGTGTGTTTTACTTATGTTAATTTCAGTCATTGTTCACTATTAACTTGTTTTATATTTCTAAACTGTTTTAAACGATAGTGAACGGGGAACAACACTTATGCAGTTCAGAAGGTTTGTCTTTTTATGCATGATCCTCGGGAGCCGCATTTTGCTGCTCTTAAGCGGATACTACGTTATGTTTGTGGTACATTGGACTTTGGTTTGCAGCTTTATTCGTCTACGACATCTTCCTTGGTTGCCTACTCAGATGCCGATTGGGCTGGTTGTCTTGGCAACAATCTTCTGTCGTGGTCCTCTAAGCGTCAGTTTACGCTTTCTCGGTCCAGTGCTGAAGCCGAGTATCGGGATGTTGCCAATGCTGTTGCTGAGACTTGCTGGTTACGTAACTTATTACGTGAGCTCTATACACCGCTTTCGACTGCTAGCATTGTTTACTGTGATAATGTAAGTGTTGTTTATCTCTCCTCCAATCCCGTGCAACATCAGCGCACGAAGCATATAGAGATTGATATTCACTTTGTTCGTGATTTGGTGGTTACTGGACATTCATGTTCCATCCCGTTATCAGTATGCAGATATCTTCACTAAAGGCTTACCTACTGTATTGTTTGATGAGTTTCGCTCCAGCTTGAGTGTTCGTTCCTCTCCCGCTCAAACTGCGGAGGGCTGTTAGCAGATGATTATGGGCTTGGCCCTATTGGTTATTTAGTTTGGCTTGTGTAGCCCATTAGCATATTATATATACATCGCACTGTAATCACTTTGAGAGATATACACTATACGATTTACATGTAAATCCCCCATTTCAAACCATTCTATATTACTCTTTCTTTTCGTCTCAAAATAATTGTCCACCGACAAAAATCACACAGTTTAACAAAACCAAAACTATTACTGCTTTATTTTTCTTACTTTTTGCAGAAAGACAGTTTTACCTTTAACCAATTAATTAACTTTCTTTTTAAACTTTGTAATATTAATTTCAGTTTCAGATGTATTTCAGATAACATTCCAGTATAATATATAGTTGCAATATTAGACACAGATTCATTACCAGTTTCAGATGTCGTTCCAATATCAGATTCAGTCTCAGTTCAACTCTAGATGCATTTTTAGTACAATTATTAGCTCACGTCAGAGTGACAAGAATGTAGTCTCAATTTAGCTTTAGATACAGTTTAGTAAGGATATTCAGTAACTGGATCAATGAGAATATGATTATGTAGTGTTAATGATTAGATCATGTTTCAGCTTACGTTTTATATTTAGTTTCGATACCCACTAAGTCATAATGAGTTACTTTTGTTAGTTTCCCTTTTTATGTAGGTAAAGGAAATGGGCATTGGGGCTTGTAGATAGAAGAAGGTGACTTAAAAGGACAATAATGCTTGCAAGCATAGGTGACGAGCATCTCATCCATGCTCTTAGTTTATCAGCTTGTTTACACCCTAAGTTATTGAATTTAAATGTATTTCAAGTACAAAACATATTATAGTCCGATTGTGAGTCGATTGGTACATTTGTAAGCAACTTAAGAAGTTTTTGGGTCAAAAAGGGGTGTTAAGGTAAAAACCCGCGTTTTATATATTTAACACATTTGCATATTGCTTTCATGAAACCTTGTATAGAAATGGTAGTTAGCATATGAATATACCAGTCATATTTCTAGTTTGAAGAATTTATGTGTCGGTTTACGTTAGTTATAGAAATGGTACAGAAACTTGACTCGTTGAGATTTTAAAAAAAATCATTCACGAAGCCAGGCTTTTATAATACAAATCTTACTATTCCACCATAAGTAGTTTAACCAGTAGAATTGTTGATGTTACTTCACGTTCTTGATATTCCCTCTCAAATGTTGCATCCTGGATTCACAAAAATATAGTGGCTTTAAAGACCCATGGAGAAAAAAATATACAATATAGAGAAAATAAGACATGTTTGCAAGATAAGATCAAATTGACAGATAAAGAAGCAAGGAAATGTAACTTTGAATTTAAATTCTTGAATGAAGAGAAAGTGAAAAAGAAAAAGCGCTGGTAAAGCTGCAAAAGTTTAGGTTTCCAATAAAATAATTCTATTCGTATATGATGAAGAAATGTTAAAGTAGAAAAATCCTAAATTGAATTATGACATAAGCAATTTCAAAGCAAATGCCCTAATTGAATGACACTTATGTTAAATTAATGATGTCATCTAAAACTCCTTTTTAATAAAATGTATAGATTTGATTAAATATGCAGAATGAGCCGAACACTAAAGAATGATTCTTATCTGCTTATTGTTAATCAAAAGCAAATCCAAACATTTTATTTAGAAGCATTTATTTTTAGGTAGCATATAAATAAATTATTTTTAAGCAGAAAAAGTATCACAAACACCTTCAAAGGCCTTCTTTTTTCCCGCCAAACATCAAATATATCGCTCGAGTTTAATTAGGGCTCTAAACGAACGAGGCGTACATGAACAAAAGCTTTTGCTTTGTTCGTTTAATTTTGACAAGACAAATAAGTGGATACGAATATGATCGCTGAACTGCGCAAGTTTTCTTGTATATGTCGTTTATTAAGAAAATTACGTTGTTTATGTTCGTTCATTAAGACATGCAAAACTAACATAAATGACCATAAAAGTAGAATTTATAAAAATATAGATATTGTATTTTACACAAGGTTGCAAAAATTGCGAATCGGTAGTCGGGCAGTCAACCCCCTTGTAGCTTGTAATTGGTATAGGCGGGATTAATCGGATTGACATTTTGGCAAGTTTTTGGTATTTTTAACGAGTTTTAGATATTCACGGCAATATTTTCCTTAAGAAATTTTTTTAACATATTTAAACAACGACTATAAGTTATTAAAACTAGATTACAACGAGTTTTGGTAATTCTGAAAAAAAATTGCAAGTTTTTGATAAGTTTAACTATTATTGACAATTTTTGACCGCTGTTGACCGAGTTATTTGACTGATTTACACAAATAAAAAACGTTGGTGACCTAATAATGCTTAAGCGGCGATTAATACATTGTATACTTTTTCTCTACAACATTTGTTTTATGTAAATGAACTTAAAATATTATTCATATTTGGTCATGTAATAAATAAAGAAACACAATTTTTTTTTTTATCAATTGGTTGTTAAACGTTGAATTCCTTAATGGACTATTTTTAGTTATGAGAAATGACACATAGGCTTAAAACTTGGTCTAAAAGTGGATCTAAAAATATTTGGCAAAATTTTAATGGATTGTAAAATAAGCGGGTCTCTGTCTGCAACTGTCAAAATGTTGCCAAGTATTTTTAAGTCCAAGTTTTAGACCTATATGTATCATTTCTCGTTAGTTATATATTTGTAGTTTGTTCTCTTTTCAAAAAAAAAAAAAAAAAATATATATATATATATATATATATATATATATATATTTGTAGTTTGTTGGTTTAGAAAAATAATAATAATAATAAATAAATAAATAAATAATGATTTAGACCAAAAACACCAAACGCCCCCTTAAACCCTTGATTTAATTCCTTACAAAAATTAAAATCAAACAACAGCAAAAAGGATCACTTGTCATAATAATAGGGTGTGCGATTTGGTCAAAACCAATGGCTTCAATTCTTGATCAAGATTCAACTTCCATCAATGTTTCCCAGTTTCATCACACCCCTTCTTACTGGTATTTCATATTTATTTATTAATAACATCGTTATATAAATGTTAATTTTCTTATGGATGTTTGTTTTTTGTTTGTAGTGAAGAGAATGTGTATCTGCTGTGCAAGAAGCTAAGTGAGGATGGAGTTGATGTTTCTGATCTTTTTGTGGTCTTTATTTCCAATGAGAGTAAGCATGTATGTAATATTATGATTCGCTTTTATATTGATTTAGTATTCTGTTCTATGTACCCATACACACAAGTAGACATGTGTTTCCATTTGTTATGCTTTGAATAGGTGAAGTCGAGGGTAATGAAAAGTCGTGTAGTGTTATAGACTTTTTTTATTTTATTGGCGTGTGTGTGCTCACTAAGTATAAATGTATGGTAACTGGTATAATCTTCTCAGCCAATGTATGCCGGCTTAGTTAATGTGCTAATCTTAAGAGATTTTATATCAAGCTACTTTAAACCGAACACAATCCGTTAGTGGTATGATTTCTTATGAAGGAAAGTTGTTCTAGTTGAAATGGGCTTACTTTGGCATTTCAATAGGGGATGGGGACATGGGGTTTAATTGTAAATTTTGAGCATACAGAAATAGGATACGAGATTTGTTTGTATTTGAAACGTTATATGACGGAATAAGAAGGTCCGCATTATTCTTACTTACATAGTGTAACTTGAGGCTTCTTCTAGAGATAACTTTACGTTATGTTATACTTAGATCCTGCAAGAACAAGCTAAATCATTTTATGACGGGCGATTAATATTCGTTTAATCATCTTTACTGAGTATATCTAAGATCGTTTCTCTCAAGTATTATATGTGGACTCCTAGGGTTCTTCACTGTTTATAAAAACTTGCGATCAACAACTAGACGCTTCACAAGCACAATGTCTCCTGCCATACCGCACCCAACTTTAGTTCTGGAAGAGCCGTCATTTTATATTTTTATAACACATATTGAAACTAAAAACTCCCAGAAGCATTTTACAACGCAACATTCTCTTGTTACCAACTGTAATTGTGTAACAAAATTCTTGCATTTAGTCTCCTTTGAAATGTAATTTGAAATGAAGATGAATTTGAATATTGCTTACAGTTGCTCGACTATGATAATGCAGATCCCAATGTGGCATCAGAAAGCTAGCCACAGATCAGATGGGATAGTTCTATGGGATTATCATGTAATTTGCATTCAGGTACTGAATTTGAACATCAATTATCATGAGAAGTATGTTTTTTTTTTGTTTAAATCCAAAGGGAATTTGTATGAAATATTGTAAAAATCATATACGATATATTGCTGAAATCTAACTTTAGCGATTTATAACAGAGAAGAAAAGAAGGAAAGTCAGAGGATCTCGTATGGGATTTAGATTCAACTCTTCCATTTCCATCAACCCTATCATCCTATGTATCAGAAAGTATCCGACCATCTTTTGAGCTATTTTCTGAATTTCAGAGGTATACAATTTAGCTACTCAATTACTATGTTAATTGGTAAAGGTGATCAGTTGATTTGTGGTCTCAGGGTCTTCCGTGTAGTGCATGCTCCGGTATTTCTTCGTCATTTTGCTTCGGATAGGAGACACATGAAGGACTCTGAAGGAAATTGGATGTCTCCTCCACCTGAGTACAAAGTCATAGTTGCTGAAGGTAAATATAAAAGCACTCACTACTATAATCGTTTTCACTGTCATCATATTTTTCTCTTTGCATCACTTGTCTTTTTTAATATCCAGTTGCTCTTATTGTGTGGAAGGCCATACAAAATCACAGTGTCAGTTGTTAATGTTTATTGCCTTCGATTAATGCTTTGGAGACTCTATCATCACTCATTATGTTCACTTCTTGAACTTTTCCCATACAAATCATAATGTCAACTAAATTGGTAATCGAGTCAAATGTTTAAGATACGTGATCAGTTAGTTTGAATGAAATTATCATGTTAAGGGCCACACAAAACACTCTCAAGTATTGTCCTTTGACTTTCAATGTCAAACATGTTACGTTTCGGATTCATATAGGCATTGGTGACCTGTAAACACTTATTTGTTCATTTCTTTTTTGTTTCTTATAAATAAGTGATGCACTAAGTATGATTAAGAAACTGAATTTTGCTTATTACAATGTTAACCTGAATTCTATTGAATTAAGTGCTAAAATTACACCTTGGTTCATTTTGTATCTCGTTTGACCAAAATTTGATATATTCTTTTTGGTTCTTTGTTTTTGCAGATGGAACTGTGCACAACCTAAACCAGTACATGGACATGTCGACTAAAGATGTGTTGAAAGAAATAGAAAAAGACTCCATCAGTGCAGTGTTTACTGAACAATTGGGCATACTAGTTGGCGAAAACCAGTTGGAGCACTTCTTCTCTTGCATTTCACGGTAAATTGGCATGTTCATTCTCTACTACGGTTCTTGGCGTTCTGTTGCAAACTATTCTCCCAGTACACTACAGGATGTTGCACCATTTTTTGGATGCCTATATTGCATGTATTTTACATATAACTAGTTTTGTTAAATATTTGTGAAGTTAAAGAGTATAACGTTTTTTTTAGAAAAGGAATGTTTTTTTTGGTAGGATAGGCACTTGATATCAGGTTACATGGTAATTTCGATTAAATTAACAAACAGGTTCATTTGGGGTTCTTCATCTCTAGGATATCCGTTGGTGGGCCGATCAAGTTAGTCGTGATCGGGAGCGGCGGTGAAACTCCCCTGTATATAACATTATAACCATATTGTGATACAAAACAAGGTAGATAAGGAGGATACAGGATGTAGTACTCCGTACTATATTAGAGAGATTAAGTATGTCTATTTTTATAGGGATGCCTGGTAAATATAGAGGGAAATCTGAAGTTTTCCTTTAAAGCTCATGTATCGTGCACATGAGGATATCTTGAGGCTAAACTATTTGTCTCCGACACAATCTAAGTATGTGTTTAGTTTATTGGTTTTGGTACAAATAATAGGGTATGAAATATGATATTTCTTTTGAGAAATTAGGTGAGATTTAAACAAAACCTGCACGACAACCACCTCCTTCTCTTTCTTTATGGCTTTTCTCCAAGGTCCTCCCTTCGTATGAAGTCGGCGTATTCATTGCTTCCTCCTGGAATATTGTTACTTCAACATCGAGCCATTGACATTCCTTCTCCCAAGTGTCAGCATGCTTGCTTCTATATTAATGTTTGATGAGAATCACACATCTTTGTGTTTCTTGAGACCATGTTTTGCTAAGAAATAGCAATATAGTGGAAGTGAAATACAAGCTTCTATGCTTGGATTCAAGGGAAACAACACGGCGATAAATTCAATAATACCTTGAGCTGAAATTATTTTTATGAATTTTCAGATATCTAATGTGGTGCATTGGCAATTGTTTTGTTAAATTATTCTGTCAACCAGACTCACGGACAAAGATCAACCAAAAAAATATCACAAAACTACAAATTGTATAACATAAAAGAAAACCGTTTTAATAGTTAAAATTCTAAAGTAAAATTTGATGTTCAACCACAAAATTTTGTAGTGAGGGGTGGTGCAATTTTTATTTTATTTGCTTTTGTGGCTCTCTTTTATATAAGAAATAAAAAAATACAGTAAGGGTGTGTTTGGTACCGAGAATTGAGGCAAGAGAATTGGAAATGGTTCCATTTCTCTTGTTTGGTACCGAGAATTGAAAAAGTGGAGAAATTCGGTAGAGAAATGGAAAGAAATGGAGAGACTTGGGTAGTGTAATTTGGCTAGCTCCATTTCCCTTATTTTGGTGGAGAAATTGGAGAAATGGATTATTATTATTTCGAAAAAATGTGTTTTTTTTTTTTTTTTTTTTTTTTTTTTTTTTACAACTATAATTTAGTTAAATAAATACATTTTTAAAAAATAGTTTTTAAAAAAAAACAAGTTTTCTTTTTTAAAAACATTTTTAAAAATATATATATTTTTTAAATATTTTTAAAAATATTTTTTTTTTAAATATTTTTTTTAAAAAATGTTTTTTAAATATATTTTTTTAATATTTTTAAATAAGTTTTTTTTAAATAAATACATTTAAAAAAAAAATTTATTTAAAAAAACAAGTTTTTTTAAATAAATATATTTTTAAAAAATATTTTTTTAAAATAATTTTTTTAAAGAAAGTACATAAATTTTTAAAAAATAGATTTTTAAAAAAAAGATATATATTTTTTTTTAAATAATTTTTTTTAAATATTTTTTAAGAATTTTTATTTAAACAAAATATTATTTAAATAAAAAAAAATTCATTTATCGGGTCAAGTCTCTGTTGTTACCAAACATTAGAATTGAACAAAATTCTCTACTGATTTCTATTCTCTGAGATTCTATTCTCTACTTCATTTATTTTCTCTGAATTTCTCTCTACCAAACGCACCCTTAAAGGTAGATTGGAATGTATCACATAACGACATTTTGGTTAGAGCACAAGGTATCATGACATGCCAAAATTGTGTCACATTAGTGTCACATCATCCTTTTCTAATAACACACCAATAACTAAAACATCATTCCTTCATAAAACACCAATAACATCACCGGTAGGTCTTACAAAATACCCCATCAAATATATCCATTCATTTAGAATACACAAAGAAAGAAAAAAGAAAAAAAATGGTAACTTTTCATTTGGCGTGAGCCAATTCATTGGCTGAGGTGCGTTTATCTCACGCCAAATGAAAATTTACCATTTTTTTTATGCCAAACGCAATTGAAGGCATATATTATGATTGAAGTTGACTCGCCTTCAATTTTTTACCAAACGGATTTAGTTACGAAATGAAAAGTTACCAAATGAAGGCATATATTACGCCAAATGAGGTGTGTTTGGCTGAGTCAACTTCAATCTGTCAGCCAATTGAAGGCATATATTACGCTAAATGGGTGCGTTTGGCTCGCCTTCAATCTTTTACCCATCAATTATTTCTCATAATATATGCCTTCAATTGAAGGCATATATTATGATTATGGCATGAATGAGAATTAAGCTGAAATTTCATTTTATGTCAACTAAATCCGTGCTTTTACTAAGTTTTGATTCGATTTAGTTCGGGCTCCATTTCAAATGATTTCCCTTGATAATTTCGTTCTTTCTACAATTTAAATGAACCCTTATCTTGCTCTGACGGGATGGGTTTTGTTGTTGTTTGTCCACAATTTAAGTGAACCAAATGTTGCTTAAGATGTTAGAGAGATTGATATTAACATTGAAATTATAATTGAAGTAAAAATATATTTATGTATCTCTTTATGCAATTTGCCAAAAAATTATAGTAATGATACAAATAGTAGGCTGATAGTTTGATTACTGCTCTATCAATTATATGGTATATCGTTGGTGGTATAGATGGTGGCGATCAATGGATTGTGGTGGCGCTGATGGCTTTGAAAGATGATACAGAATAAAAGAGTTCTCAGTAATTAGTAAGGCATGAGGGAGTGGTCACCTAATACCCTAGGTGCCACATCATCTCTATCCAATCAAAACACTCCAACTCAAAACTACCAAATTTTACCCTAACACTACCCTAAGTGGAGGGAGTGGTCAACTAGTACCCGATTTTTTTTTTTTTTTTTTTTTTTTTTTTTTTTTTTTTTTTTTCATACATAAAATCACATACAATATTTAAAATAAAAACATACCATTTAATTAAAAATAAATACATTACATAATACTTAAAAAAAAGACACATTACATAATAAAAACATACAATTTCATTAAAAATAAATACATTACATTAGAAAAAATAAAAAGAGCATATTCAAGATTTTCTTCTCCAATTCTTCTTTTCCTCTGCTGCATATTCAAGATTCTTCTTCTCCATTTTCACGTTTTCACACACTAAAAAACACACACATACAACGGTCCAAAATTCAAACCTTTCCCCACTTGAAACACTCGGCTTCACATCCCGAATTTTATACCCGATCGAGGTACCCTAGGTGGCGGCGGCGGTGTTACCGCTCGGGTAAGGGTACCCGAATCCCTTACCCGAGACCACTCCCTCCTCCCTAAGAGTTATAATTATGATTAACATGGCAATCACAAAAAATTGGTCCCTTGCATTGTGAAATGGACACAAGTAGTAAACACTTAAATTATCAATCTTTATAACTTTAAATATGCGTTAAATGAGCACAACTACCTCTTTAACTGCATTGCCTGTAAAACATAAATACCTCACTTCCACTTCCACAAGTGATTCCATCACATGTACCACATAGTCAAGTAGTCAACCACAAGTACACAAAAACATAAAAATAAAATAAAAAACATGTTTTAAAAAAAAAACATAAAAGTATAAGGTAGGACGGAGTGGACATCGGGTTCACCGTCGAGCTCAAGAACCCGCTCGGGTACACCGTCCCGTGTACTTCGGGTATGTGTTTCGGGTATGAAATTCGAGCTGGGAACCCGCGTGAGTAACGTTAATAAACCATAAACCTTAAGTCACCTGTCTTTGCTGGCAACCCAATAAGAACCAAAACTCCAAAACCATCTGACCCATTTTCACCCACTTCATCTTTCCAGACCTTGAAGCTTTTACTTTCAGGTCAAAGTCAAACCCATGATCCATCTTTACCTAAGTTTAAGGTTCTTCCTTTTAGGAAAGGTAGACCTTTAGCTGGTTCTAGTGGTGACTTGGTGAAGAAATGGAATCTTGGTTGGTTAAATTTTGGTGATTTTAAGGATGTTTTGGAGGGTAGTGAGGTGGTTTTGAGTTATGAGTTGTTGGTGTATTTGGGTTATAAAAACAACAGAAGATGATGGTGGTGATGTTATGTATTTTAAAAAAAAAAAATGGAATTCGGGTGCTAGGTTACCACTCTCACTAGTTAGGGTAGTGTTGGGGTAGTTTTGAGTTGGAATGTTTTTATTAGATAGAGGTGATGTGGCATCCCCAAGGTATTAGGGTTTCCACTCCTTCCTCCCTGCGTTACGCTCAGTTCTCGAGTTTTGAGTGAAGGGAAATGGAAAAGAATAGGAAAGGGAAAAGAAAGGGAAAAGGAAAGGAATTGTTAGTTGATATGTTTTTGAGATAGAGGAAATAGGAAAGGAAAAGGAAAGTAATCATGTTCTTGAGTGGGAGGAAAATGAAAATAACTTGTTTAAATTACATATATGCCCTTTAGTTGTTAATATAAAATCTTTTAAAAAGGGTATATTAGTCTTTGCACAACATAACTTTCCCTTTCCTTTCCCTTTCCTCCCATTTTTGGCCGGAAGATTTTATAAACAAAACTTCCTCCCCTTTTCCTTTCACTTTCCCTTTCCCTTCTTTAAAAAAACTCAAGAACACAAAAAAGTTTCCATTTCCTTTCCTTTCCTATCAAAATATAACTCGAGAACTGAGCGTAAATGACAAAAATCTTCTCTCTCTCATCATCCTACTCTTTCCAACATGAAGCCACAATTCTTCACATTAATTATATTGAGAATCCAAAACAACCAATCAAAATCCACCAAAATTCATCTCCATAACCCATTCTCAGATAAAACTCTGATTTCACACACTCTAAAAAACACACACTTCCTAAACAAACCTCAACCTCAACCTCATGCATCATTCACTATTCATACGTGTCACTTTCTAACACCATTAACCACATATCTTCCTCTCAAATATATTCACATTCTCATCACTTCTAACAAAATACTATTCTCATTGGCCTTCTGCCATTCTTCAAAGAGCCTCAAAAGCTCACACACTCTAGAAACTAGTGTAACTTTCTTCAACTTGATCAACATTTTGTGGGATATCAATGGCTTCATTGGTGTCAACACCATTTACATTGCCCGCAAATAAAGTTGATCAACTGTCTTCAATCTCTCAAAAACACTACTTTTTACATTCTTTTTTGCCTAAGAAGTCGTCAAATGCATCAACTTCAAGAACACAAAGTTCGGGTGTGAAATGTGTTGTTGCTGGCAATGGTCTTTTCACTCAAACTACGCAAGAAGTACGACGTATAGTTCCTGAAAACAAGCAAGGTCTCCCTGTTGTTAAGATTGTGTATGTTGTGTTGGAAGCTCAGTATCAGTCATCACTCTCAGCTGCAGTTAGGACTTTGAATAAAAGTGATAAGTTTGCTTCATATGAAGTTGTGGGATATTTGGTTGAAGAGCTTAGAGATGAGAATAACTATAAAAGCTTCTGTTTAGACCTTGAAGATGCAAATATCTTTATCGGGTCTTTGATATTTGTGGAGGAATTGGCTTTGAAAGTGAAGGCTGCAGTTGAGAAGCAAAGGGATAGAATGGATGCAGTTTTGGTGTTTCCTTCAATGCCTGAAGTTATGAGGTTGAATAAATTGGGATCTTTTAGTATGTCTCAACTTGGTCAATCTAAAAGCCCATTTTTTCAGCTTTTCAAGAACAAAAAGAAGTCATCAGCTGGCTTTTCTGATCAGATGTTGAAGTTGGTCAGGACTTTGCCAAAGGTTTTGAAGTATTTGCCAAGTGATAAAGCTCAAGATGCTAGGCTTTATATCTTGAGTTTGCAGTTTTGGCTTGGTGGCTCCCCTGATAATTTGGTTAACTTTGTGAAGATGATTTCGGGTTCTTACGTTCCAGCTTTGAAAGGGATGGATATCTCGTATTCGGACCCGGTTGTGTTTTTGGATAATGGAATATGGCACCCTTTGGCTCCTTGTATGTATGATGATGTGAAGGAGTATTTGAATTGGTATGATACGAGAAGGGATACCAATGAGAAGCTAAAGAAACGGGATGCGCCTGTTGTTGGTCTGATTTTGCAGAGGAGTCATATTGTGACCGGAGATGAGAGTCATTATGTGGCTGTGATCATGGAGTTGGAGGCAAAGGGTGCAAAAGTGATCCCCATTTTCGCAGGTGGGCTTGATTTTTCGGGTCCGATTGAGAAGTACTTGGTTGACCCGATCACAAAGAAGCCTTTTGTGAACTCAGTTGTGTCGCTGACTGGGTTCGCACTAGTGGGAGGGCCAGCAAAGCAAGATCATCCAAGAGCTGTAGAGGCGTTAATGAAGCTGGATGTACCATACCTTTGTGCACTGCCTTTGGTGTTCCAGACAACTGAAGAGTGGCTTAACAGCACTTTAGGACTTCACCCGATTCAGGTCGCTTTGCAAGTTGCTCTTCCAGAACTTGACGGAGGAATGGAGCCTATTATTTTCGCTGGACGTGACCCAAGAACAGGTAAATCTACCCATTTTTAATATCTTTAAAAAGCTTGTATTTTTTATATACCATATAACTACAGTTTTGCATAAAGCATAGAACTAGTAGCTTGGCTACATATACAATATAACTATGATATCGTATAATTGTATAAAGCATTTAAAAAGTACAAATTCTATTGGGGCATTGCTCTAGTGGTATCACTGCCCCACCGCAAACAGTTAGTTGACCGGTCAAGGTGGGTTTTGAGGAAATAGGTCTTAGGTTCAATCCTACCTCCGCTCATTGCTAGGGGCTATAGGTCTTTGGGGAAGGGTCAGTCGGCACCCAAAATGGGTGCACTGGGTCAGGGTTTCCCCTCAGATGCAAACCTTTAAAGGAAAACTGGAAAAGTACATATTCTAGGACAAGCAGCTAACATTTTAACTTTCGCAGGAAAATCACATGCTCTTCACAAGAGGGTAGAGCAGCTATGTACTAGAGCAATCAGATGGGCTGATCTCAAGAGAAAAACAAAGGTACATTGGTTCTCGCATATATTAAATTTCTTTTAGCCAGAGGTGTCGATTTCAACGCATTTCATATAAATGGGTAAATTTGGGATATAATCTATCTCAAACGGGTCAAGTGTAAAAATTTCTAAAAATAGAACGGGGTTTATGGGTTTAACTATAGTTGAAGTCACCAAGAGTTTATTCGTAATTCATAAAACCATACAAACAATTAGTACCTAAAGATTTAGATCATTATTAAATGCAATGTTATATATTGTATGTGCGTCATCCTGAACCCATTTTGACTCGTCACCCAAGTCGCGACCTAATGTAAATTTTGATTCATACTTGCAGAGTGAGAAGAGGGTGGCGATTACTGTATTCAGTTTCCCACCAGACAAAGGCAATGTTGGAACAGCAGCTTACCTTAATGTGTTTGCATCCATTTTCTCTGTTCTACAAGACCTCAAAAGAGATGGTTACAATGTGGAAGGCCTTCCAGCGACGTCCGCAGAGTTGATTGAAGATGTTCTTCACGACAAAGAGGCACAGTTCAGCAGTCCAAATCTGAACGTTGTTTACAAGATGGGAGTGAGAGAGTACCAACAGTTAACTCCTTACTCCACAGCATTGGAAGAGAACTGGGGAAAGCCTCCAGGGAACTTGAACTCTGACGGTGAGAACCTTTTGGTTTATGGAAAACAATATGGAAATGTCTTCATTGGTGTCCAACCTACTTTCGGGTACGAGGGTGATCCCATGAGGCTACTATTCTCAAAATCAGCTAGCCCACATCACGGATTTGCAGCTTATTACTCTTATGTTGAGAAAATCTTCAAAGCTGATGCGGTTCTCCATTTTGGTACCCACGGGTCGTTAGAGTTCATGCCTGGAAAACAGGTCGGGATGAGTGATGCTTGTTTCCCCGACAGTCTTATCGGTAACATCCCAAATGTCTACTATTATGCAGCTAATAATCCTTCAGAAGCCACCATTGCCAAGAGAAGAAGTTACGCCAATACCATAAGTTACTTGACTCCACCTGCTGAAAATGCTGGTCTTTACAAGGGTTTGAAGCAGCTGAGTGAGTTGATTGCATCCTACCAGTCTCTCAAAGATACAGGTCGTGGTCAGCAAATTGTGAGCTCGATTATTAGCACTGCTAAGCAATGCAATCTTGACAAAGATGTAGACCTACCCGAAGAAGGTGTGGAGATTTCAAGCCAAGAACGTGATCTTGTTGTTGGAAAGGTCTACTCCAAGATCATGGAAATCGAGTCTAGACTGTTGCCATGTGGGCTTCATGTTATCGGTGAGCCACCATCAGCCATGGAGGCTGTTGCCACCTTGGTCAACATCGCAGCCTTGGACCGCCCAGAAGAAGGGATCTCGTCTCTTCCATCAATATTGGCTGAGACAGTTGGTAGAGAAATTGAAGATATATACAGAAGCAGTGATAAGGGAATCTTAAAAGATGTCGAGTTGTTGAAGCAAATTACAGATGCGTCCCGTGGTGCTGTTTCTGCTTTCGTACAGAGGAGCACCAACGATAAGGGTCAAGTGGTTGATATGTCTGGAAAACTAAGTTCAATCCTTGGGTTCGGTCTGAATGAGCCATGGATTCAGTATTTGGCCGACACCAAGTTCTACAGAGCTGATAGGGAGAAGCTTAGAGTTTTATTCCAGTTCTTAGGTGACTGCTTGAAGCTTGTTGTAGCGGACAACGAGTTGGGCAGCTTGAAACAAGCTTTAGAAGGCAAATACGTAGAGCCAGGTCCAGGAGGAGACCCGATTAGAAACCCAAAGGTTTTACCAACCGGAAAGAACATTCATGCGTTGGATCCACAAGCAATCCCAACCACAGCTGCAATGCAAAGTGCAATGGTGGTTGTGGACAGGCTGCTCGAGAGGCAAAAGGCTGACAATGGAGGAAAGTTCCCAGAAACAGTTGCATTGGTCTTATGGGGAACTGACAACATCAAGACCTATGGTGAGTCTTTGGGTCAAGTTCTATGGATGATTGGTTGTAGGCCGGTTGCAGACTCACTGGGACGAGTCAACCGGGTTGAACCTGTCAGTCTTGAAGAGCTTGGAAGGCCTAGAATTGATGTTGTTGTCAATTGCTCAGGTGTCTTTAGGGATCTCTTCATTAACCAGGTACCTTGAAATCTTCATATCCACTTTGAATCCCCATTCATTTTCGTTTTTCGTCTTCGGGGTTTATCTAATGCTATATTTGTCATTTGTTCTTACAGATGAACCTTCTTGACCGGGCAGTGAAGATGGTGGCTGAGCTCGACGAGCCATTGGAGCAAAACTACGTGAGAAAGCACGCACTCGAACAGGCTGAAACTCTTGGTGTCGATGTTAGAGAAGCTGCAACTCGTATCTTCTCCAATGCCTCTGGTTCATACTCATCAAATGTAAACCTTGCTGTTGAAAACTCATCATGGAATGATGAGAAGCAGCTTCAAGATATGTACTTGAGCCGAAAGTCGTTTGCATTTGACAGTGACGCTCCCGGAACCGGAATGGCCGAGAAACGCAAAGTCTTCGAGATGGCATTAAGTACAGCGGAAGCCACGTTCCAAAACCTTGACTCATCGGAGATTTCATTGACCGACGTGAGTCATTACTTTGACTCTGATCCGACTAACCTTGTCGGGAGTCTAAGGAAAGACGGGAAGAAACCAAATGCTTATATTGCCGACACAACAACAGCTAATGCACAGGTCCGTACCCTCTCAGAGACAGTCCGTCTGGATGCACGTACAAAGTTGCTGAACCCTAAATGGTACGAAGGCATGCTGTCTAGCGGCTATGAGGGTGTTCGTGAAATTGAGAAGAGGCTAACCAACACAGTGGGGTGGAGTGCGACTTCCGGACAAGTGGACAACTGGGTCTATGAAGAGGCTAACACAACTTTCATTCAAGATGAGGAGATGTTGAACAGACTCATGAACACAAATCCTAATTCATTCAGGAAGTTGCTGCAAACATTCTTGGAAGCAAATGGACGAGGGTACTGGGAAACATCAGATGACAACATTGAGAAGTTAAGGCAGTTGTACTCTGAGGTTGAAGACAAGATCGAGGGTATCGATCGGTAAACAATAATTACGTAATATAACATTGTGAGTTGTTTCCTTTCCCCAAACTGTAAGTTTTTCATCCACGGGGACTCCGTGTATTCTGTAGTTTTCAAGAATACTCTGCGAAAGTTTAATGTAAATTTAATAAATTTATCATGAAACTGTCCTGTTCAGGATACGTTGCACTCAACAAGATACCATTTGTATTTACAATGTAGTTTGGTAGCCAAAGCTTATTTCACCGCAATAAAATAACAAACATCACCATTGTAATTCTTGTCAGTTCCTCTCTAACTCACAAAAACATGCTTGTAAGTTTTATGTTACTCTCTTTTCTGGTTCATCATAGTGTTCAACGACTATTTTTAAGCATCTGATATCTACTGAATAAACGCTGGAGTCTTTTGTGTATATAATTTAATCTTCTTACAGTTCTCTATGACTTATGGTTTTAAGGCAATTATAGATGGTTCCTTGCTTAGCCCCCCATACAACTTGTGAAATCAGAAATAAGAAACTCATTACATTTCTTAGTTTTTAGTAGAGTTATAGATTTTAATCATATGAGTATTGTCCTACTGTTTATCAATAATAAGATGACCAAATTGAGTCAAATCTCATCCTTGATTCCAGTTAGAACCTTCAGCCCCCCTAATGTTTAATCTACTTATTTGCCTAGGTTTTGATGTTCAAGCGAGATGTTTAAGCATTCAGCCATTCACACGCCTTCTTCGTTTCCTCTCCTCGTTGGCTTAGTTAAAGACAGACACTTGTGTGTATTTATAACCGTTGAACAATTGTGTTATGTATAAACATGCTATGCCATACTCGTTATGTTTTCAAATCGAGATGTTTTATTTCCAGGTCGAGAATATTTCTAAGTTGTGCTAATTTCAGGCTTATACGCTATTCTATGAAACAAGAAACTTCTTAGACTTGATCAAATAACAACCAACATCACCACCGCAAACTCAGCTCCACGTTAGCTTTTCACTCGACCACCAACTCCACCATCAAACACCTATAATAATGACCACCACCAAACACCCGTAATAATTAATATATGGGTTTGTAGTAGTGTCTCACAACTCGGTGGTCAACATCTCACCAAAAACACACCACCAAGTGTGGTGTTATAACGTATGACACGTGGTGGGGAGTGAAAGCGTTGTCCAACCCCTACTACCAAGGACGGACCTTAATGGAGACCGGGGAGGGCCCCGGCCCCCCCAAAACTTGCGACACCTAGTGTAAATATTATAGGTTTTAGGGGTAATTTTGTTGAGGTTACAAACAAATCTCCGATTCGGCCCTCCTAAAATAAATTCGGCCCCCCCAAAAAAAATGTTCAAGTTCCGTCTATGCCTACTACACCCAATCTTATATCATCTTCACTAATCTACTTCTAGAAGCAGTAGTCATTGACCTGAAATTCTATACCTTATCTATGAAAATCTACCACCCCCTAGAGACATCAAGTGATGGCAAGATTACGCCGGTGCTACCAAGGCATGCAACCAGTTCACCATGCAAAGTCAAAACCAGTTCGCTCTATCATGAAAAAAAGCATCAGGTGTAAACAGTTCTATGACCCATTTGGTTTACTAGCTGCCCATTTTTAACTCGGGAAAGGAGGAGGTCATGATCATGGTCACAATATTAATCAAGCGTGAAACAAGTCGGGATTTGCTGTCTGAATTAGGAGAGCATAATCCACTCTTATTTGCATTTCTAGGCATGAGTGTCTCAATTGTGTCAATACTAAAAACAAACTAGGCACAGTTATGATAGCAGGTAAAATACATTTATCAACGACATAAACCTAAACTGTATGTATCCACCAATGGGACATTATCACAAACACCTTATCTGCATAAATAAAGGCTTACAAGAAATAAGGCCTTGTGAATCAGGAAAAATAAGCGAGATCGAAACCTAGGACCGCTGAATGTTGATGATTGATTTGTTACTTATAGGAAGTAATTTTTGGCGCCAAATTTGAAACAATATTTGTTACCAAACCTGTAGAATGCTTACTTGGCATTCTATAATGAAAATTTTGCAGAGATATTAAAAATAATCATTTTACTAGACACAGATTAGCATTAACATTGTGTTTTGAAGGTTTCAAAGAAGTGTTATGATACGTCCACAAAGGAACTACAAAGAAATATCCATAAAGTGACATGTTTTGATTGATGATTTTTCTGCAAACGAATTGCGAAGTATTTGTGAAATAGTCAAAACCCATAGTTAAAGTATAAGAGATAAACATGATCCAGAATTTTCGTAGTTTAAGTTCACGGATTGGACATGAACTTTCGCAAATTTTCAATTGTAAGTAATGAATTTTGAAAAATACCATTATCACCATTTAAGAAAATAATACCCGTATGTGAAAATTTTGTAAAACTATTTACTCAAATGACGGACCGAGATAAAAATACATCACTCATATGATATACCGAGATGAAAGTTTTGAGAAAGTATGAAAATTTTGTAAAAGTATTTACTCAAACTACTTTTATGTCCATTTTTGAAATTCAAAATTTTTTGCTGATGATTTGCAAGTTCAATGGCTATTTCGCAAATGCTTGGATTTGCGATATGACTGGTTATTTTTTCGAAACCTTCAAAAACAAAGCTAAATGCTAAAGTTTGATTAGTTAAATTATTATTTAAATTAATAGTCTATTTTTTTAGATTTATAAGGCTTTGGACTGGATGAATGAATGTAATGTTGATTTTAATTTATTTAATTGTGATTTACTCGGATAAATTGTTTTATTGGAAAAAGTTTTGATGTTAGTTAATGTTATAATATTTGTGTGTAATAGTTAGGATATAAGTTTAGGGGCTAATTGTAGTTATACTCAAACTTAAGGAGATTAACCATGTATTAGGAAATTCTCTTAACCTCATCAATGTCAATTCATTGTTCACGACGAATTAGGTTTCTCCCTTCTCATTCTTTAAAAGTAGATATGAGGGGTGAGGGTTATTTGTACCCTCTTTTTTAGCTCACGTTTAATAAACATTTGAGTCTAAGTTATCTCGTGTGTAAGTTTGTGTCACTCGACATTAAGGGGTCAATACTCTTTGTTGAGTTCTTCTTAGAGTGGTTCTGCTCTAGATATCGGATTGTTGGATTTCTACCATCAAGGGTTTTATCGACTAGCTTGTTTCTTGGTTTCAGGTTTCGCTGTTGCTATGGTATATATCGACAAAGGATTTAATGCAAAGGGTTTTTTGGGTTTGCTCTCGGGTTAGTCAATTTCATGTTAGGAGTATCTGTTAGTGCAAATATTACGATATTTAATCTATACATTCTCATTTGTTTTGTTGATGACAAACATGTAACTTGTAATACATAACGTAAAATGTATAAGTTACTTGTAATTATATTTTGTCTCAACATACTCTCAACACCTCTCGACGACTCAAGTCCTTGTATGCTATAACACAGGTTCGTACATGTTTATTATGTTGCGTTATGATCAAACCCCTAACAAACCATTAAACATGTTTAGTTAAACACTTTATAAAATACATAAACATAAGTAAATGTGTTGGGTAAAACCCATGACCCATGACCCAAGACCCACACCCAATGTCTTGATACATTATACCTTGGTGGGCACTCAAAACCATGACCCATAGCCCATGGTTTTAACCCATAAACTATGGGTAAAGAGGAGCGTGCACGGATCCCTCAAATGTCCCACGGATCCCTTGGAATTACAGGGGACGGATCCCTCCAGGAGGGATCCTTGGGGCAGAACATGGTTTTGGCCTTTTTGCCTATAAATAGGAAGCCACTTCTTACCATTTCTTCACACCTTCACACATAGTTTCTCTCCACCATTTTTAAGATATTTAGATCATTAGGAAACATGTAAACCCCTCATCTCATATGATCATAATGCTTCTAACTTTCATTTGTTGTAAGCATACTCCCGAAGTGATCCTCCAAAGCAAGCTTATAGATCTTGCATCTTTACCTACTGAAGTGATCACCCATCACAAGCATACAAGCACATGAAGATCTTCTACAACAAGCTTGGGAAACTTGTCATCTTCATTCATAGAAGACTAACTACATCATGCTTTGTGTTCTTGATGTTTAGTTTAGGACTTCATATCCATTAGACACATTGTCTTGGATATTGTCTAGTATCATATTCTTGTATCTATGACTAGACTAGATGGTTTATGTGTTTGTGATATAAAACACAAGGTTTGTTATGTTGGGCCACAAAACATAACGGGTATCATGGATGTGTCGTACATCTATGACTAGACTAGATGGTTTATGTGTTTGTGCCATAAAACACAAGGTTTGTTATGTTGGGCCACAAAACATAACGGGTGCCTAGAATTCAAGTCACAGGGCATTAGTGAAGGGTGCCTAGAGATCGAGTCAAAGGCATTAGTGAAAGGTGCCTAAGGTGTACATTCGATATGGTGTGATTCGATGTACAAGAAAGATTAGTATTGGGTCACAAGGATATTGTCATCCTTGTTGATATTGTCATAAGGAGTAGATCTCCTTTAGGGTTAGTTGTTGGTGTAGTGTTGGGTAGTAGTTCCTCTTTTGTAATGGAACTCGGTATCTAGCCTAGTACCGGATAAAGGGTAGGCGACGTTGTGATAGGTTTGGTTCTACTTCGTGGAAGAACTCGGTGTTTAGCTTAGTACCGGAAAAAGTGTAAGCGACGTTGTGAAGGCTTCTCCGCCATAAGGAGATTGGTGTCGTGTAGTAAAGCAAATCTCGAGTAGGTGACTCGGGGAGTGGAGTAAGGCAAGGAGGGTCTCCTTGTAGCCGAACCACTATAAATCCTCGTGTTGGTTGGTCTATCCTTTTACTTATCGCTTTACTTTTATTCTTGCATTACATTGTTTATTTTCTATGTGGTTGATGTCTATGTTTGTGATACATACTTGGTCTTTCATATAGTCATAAACTATATTTAACACTTTACATATTATGACACGCTTGATCAAGAAAAAGCAACCGGACTAATAATGGTGAAACTTGATTTATAATGAACCATTAATCTTGCGGAATCTTATGTGATATTAAGGGGTTGGCCTTACATGCCGTAATGCGTTAAATGCATCCTCGCGTCGAGATTAGCAAATGCAATGGTTTATACTATATTTGATACAAAAGTTTTAAGTTTGAAACGGAAACGTATTCACCCCCCCCCCCTCTACGTTTTCACAATTGGTATCGGAGCGGGTTGGATCTAGTTTTTAAAACAAATCGTTTTCAAAACGAGTAAGGTCCTTGTATCAAATTTTTGGTGAAGTCAAGCATAATATGAAAAGTGCTTCGTTGATTTTGTTTTCTTTCTTCTTTGAAGTTTTGTTGTTAGATATCTTGTTAATCAAGCTTGAAAAAAGGTAAGAATAGCAAATATAACTTCACTAAAAAGTCTACAAAGGTTAAACCTTTTCTTCGGGTCAAAACATGCATTTTTGTAATTCTGTGTCAGATCCGCGGATCCCTCAGTTTACACTGGACGGATCCCTCAAGCAAGGGATCCGTGGTACAGAAGACAGTTTTTGTCTGAATTTCAAAAATTCATAACTAATTAACCGTAAGTCGTTAGAAGTCGTGCCACCTATCATTTTAAAGTTATTTGAGTCTACTTTCATTTAAAAATGATTTCATAAACTGATTCAAAACAAAAATTTACAGAATCATTGATTTATAATAGAAAGTCATTTTTCGGTCATAACTTTTGCACAAACTTTTGATCTAGTTGGAGACGGATGTTTTCATCTTTGAATAACAATGTGTCCTCTTTTGAAATTAAGGTTTTGATCATATTTATAAAGGAAACTAATCAAGCTTGGTATACATGTTTAACACAAAGCGATGAAAAGAACTTTCGTATGCTATGCTAAATGATAAATTGTCTTCCTTGCATTACTTGATTATTTGCTTATCTCAAATAGCTTTTGTGCTTGTTTTATTGAATAACATATGTGGTTTCCTTACCTTGCTATTCATTCTCTTGCTTGTCGATTTAGTAATATTCTACTAATCAATGTGCTACTTGATGGAGTGTTTGGGATAACATCTAGTTGTGTCAAAAATGTTAGTTTTATAAGTTGAAAAATGTTTAAAACATATAACACACTAAATGACTTTTTGATTGAGTTTTTCATGTGTGCAACATAAATGTTTTATGTGCTTATATGATTTCTTGATTTCATATTTTCTTGTATCGTTTTCTAAAAACAACAAGAATGTACATCGGATCATAACCTACACTTGTGTTGATGATGTACTTTCCCGTTTTCCTTTTCATGATCGCTCTCCAAGCTTCATAGTAGGATTGACAACTTGATTATTTCATCCGATATACTCAAGTAAATTATTTTGCAACGCAAATATAATTGTTCATATCCGAAAGTCCAAACTCTAGCTTTCCAACAACATATGTTGAACTAGCTCATCCAACCATTTTTTTTGTTCACCATATGGACAACTTTTATTTTTTTTGACACCTTCGTCACCTTAGTTGTTTCAAGTATAATATTAATAAAAACGAAGAAAAGAATCATCATTGTTACTCTTCGATAGGCCATTGTAGGAATATAAATTTTCCTAACTTGAGAATGAATACTGGAGAACTTATTGCACTAGAAACTCAATTTGACCTAACGGTTGAATTGCTTCCTTGATAGAAGTTGGGTATGTGGAATCGCCCGTAAAAATGGTCGTGTTTAGCCGTAATTGAGCACCGCTAGTAATAGTCTCATATTCATTCTCTCACTTGAGAAATTTATACTCCTATGTTTTCCTAAAGTAAGTTTACAATGAAAATACTTTGCATTGTCTTAGGATTACTAATCAAACAAGTTGTAAAATTAATTTTTCTTTTAGTTAATCACAACCACCTGCCTCATTAAGCGATTATCTTGCTTTGATCGAGAAGAGCTACATGACTTCATGGACGAAGCTCATTGTATGCTAATCATCATCCGTAATAACTAGATTGTCCTAAACTAGCACCTCACAACTCTTTTGTCTTGAACACCATCATGTGCTCTTTTCTTTTAAGACACATACCTTGCATGTCATTGTTATAGTAAATGATTTACTAATCTAGACCGTAAATTTGTTTTAGGCTTCTTGAATAGTGCTTGTTAAGTTTGCTAAACCTTTGTGTTATTTGTGAGCTCGATCTCATTTGATTGCCTATATGTGATCTCTACATTCTCTCCTTGCTTTGCTTAAACATGTATACATGTGTGCTTGCTGTAAAAATCATTAGCTACCATCAATCATTTTCTCTTGATCATTTAAGTCCATCTTCATGTAAGACACTTAATAGACTGAGTAACTTAGGATATGTAGGTGCTAGACCTTGCTAGAACCCAATCACCTCTTTTTCACCTCATCTGTTAGCCGGATCCCTAGACTTAAGCTAGCCGGATCCCTCTAGTGAGGGAACCGGTGGAACCGTGGAACAGTAGGTACATTATCTCTTTAGATAATCATTTCAAATTTCCTTTATCCACACAAGCACTTGTTCAACACTTAGGATTATCAGTTTCTTATATGTTTATAAATGAGTTGCATTTATATAATTCTTTACGTGTTCTTTCTTTTCGTTTCATGATTTTATGTGAACAATTTATCCATTTCTATAAATGTTTTCCTTTTGTACTAACTCTTTTGGATTCTTGTAGGACGACAATGGTCGATTTCATCATCAAGTCAAGTTGTGCTCACTCGCACATTGGCTTTTTTTTATATATATATTCCTAATCTTGCATCATCCTAACCATCTTACTCCACCAAGTCATCATGTCTACCACCTCTATTGAGACATCAACCAAGTCAAAGATTCACCTTGATACCTTTCATCACCATCCCTTGCTAATCTTGAGTCTCTTTATTACCTAGTAATACCACAACTTCCATACCTCTAAGTCATGATGATTTCTATCATTATCACCGTGTCCAAGGTCTAGTTCATGAAATACGTGATGAAGTATGTCTCATGTTCCACCAAATCCTACTTGTGTCAACCACAACCTCAAACCACAAGCTTATTGTGTCAACCACATCCTACAAGTGTCTCACTACCACTACAATTCATGGTCGCTCAACCATCCTCTACAAACATCTATGTTGTCAAAAGCCAAGAGAATTTCGTAATGAAATGCGTCTCATCCCTAAGCACATTTTTTTTCTTCTTTTTTTGAACAAACCTTACAACCTCTAAACCAACCATGATGATGCAAGTAGTAGGATTATTCTATTTTTGACACTAATCATTTCTTTGTTGGTTCATATATATACACTTTGATGTGTATGGGATTCTCGTGTATTTATGGACGAAATTTTACACTAATTCTTTTCTTTGTAGGTTCACTCATATACATGGGTTTGTATATGGAGCACTTGTCTTCGGACGAAGTTTACTTATTTTTTTCTTGTAGGTTCTTCCTGACGCCCTCGAGCTAGGGGGAGCTTCCGTCGAGCATTTACAAAGTGCATCATATGACTTACTTGTCCAAGGACGAATATAATTTTGCACTAACTTTTTGTTTTGTAGATCTTCAAAACACACTAGGAGAACTTGACGCTCTCAATAAAGGGGAGTTTTTGGTCAAAGCAAAAAACATTGCAAATTTTGCAATACTTTTGTCTTAGCCTTCCTAAAATACTTGACGCCCTTAACAAGGGGGAGCAACCGTCAAGGGGGAGCATGCACACATTCACTCTTCAAAATTCCTTTATGTTTCAACAAAAGAGAGATTTCTTTCACATCATTTATTTTTTTTTTAACACTAACCTTGATGTAGGTTAAGCCTCAAAATTTTGATCCATTAATCCGTTGGCAACAATGGTTATAATTCAAAGGATCTTTCTATTTTTTTTGTGTGTGATTCTCTAGGTTCCTCTTAAAGGCGAGATCACCACCTCTTGAAGACGTGCAAGCTCAAGATCATGAGTTTCTAAGCTTCGTCATTAGTGTTTCGTGTTGAAGGTATTGGTGTGGTGTGCCAATTGGAGCAACAAGGTGTTTTTATTTTAACTTCACTAGGGATGATGCAAACTCGCCATTCTTGGGAGAAATTCAGTTTAAATGACACACCCTTTTTGTTTCGACAAAAGGGGGAGAAGAGTGTAAACGGAGAAGGTAATGTATAGGAAGTACGGACACAAGTAACTTTGACATTTTACCTATCTATTACGTTTACGTGTATTTTGTCATCATCAAAAAGGGGGAGATTGTTAGTGCAAATATTACGATATTTAATCTATACATTCTCATTTGTTTTGTTGATGACAAACATGTAACTTGTAATACATAACGTAAAATGTATAAGTTACTTGTAATTATATTTTGTCTCAACATACTCTCAACACCTCTCGACGACTCAAGTCCTTGTATGCTACAACACAGGTTCGTACATGTTTGTTATGTTGCATTATGATCAAACCCCTAACAAACCATTAAACATGTTTAGTTAAACACTTTATAAAATACATAAACATAAGTAAATGTGTTGGGTAAAACCCATGACCCATGACCCAAGACCCATACCCAATGTCTAGATACATTGTACCTTGGTGGGCACTCAAAGCCATGACCCATAGCCCATGGTTTTAACCCATAAACTATGGGTAAAGAGGAGCGTGCACGGATCCCTCAAATGTCCCACGGATCCCTTGGAATTACAAGGGCCGGATCCCTCCAGGAGGGATCCTTGGGGCAGAACATGGTTTTGGCCTTTTTGCCTATAAATAGCAAGCCACTTCTTACCATTTCTTCACACCTTCACACTTAGTTTCTCTCCACCATTTTTAGGATATTTAGATCATTAGGAAACATGTAAACCACCCTCATCTCATATGATCATAATGCTTCTAACTTTCATTTGTTGTAAGCATACTCCCGAAGTGATCCTCCAAAGCAAGCTTAGAGATCTTGCATCTTTACCTACTGAAGTGATCACCCATCACAAGCATACAAGCACATGAAGATCTTCTACAACAAGCTTGGGAAACTTGTCATCTTCATTCATAGAAGACTAACTACATCATGCTTTGTGTTCTTGATGTTTAGTTTAGGACTTCATATCCATTAGACACATTGTCTTGGATATTGTCTAGTATCATATTCTTGTATATATGACTAGACTAGATGGTTTATGTGTTTGTGCCATAAAACACAAGGTTTGTTATGTTTGGCTACAAAACATAACGGGTATCATGGATGTGTCGTACATCTATGACTAGACTAGATGGTTTATGTGTTTGTGCCATAAAACACAAGGTATGTTATGTTGGGCCACAAAACATAACGGGTGCCTAGAAGTCAAGTCACAAGGCATTAGTGAAGGGTGCCTAGAGATCGAGTCAAAGGCATTAGTGAAAGGTGCCTAAGGTGTACATTCGATATGGTGTGATTCGATGTACAAGAAAGATTAGTATTGGGTCACAAGGATATTGTCATCCTTGTTGATATTGTCATAAGGAGTAGATCTCCTTTGGGGTTAGTTGTTGGTGTAGTGTTGGGTAGTAGTTCCTCTTTTGTAATGGAACTCGGTATCTAGCCTAGTACCGGATAAAGGGTAGGCGACGTTGTGATAGTTTTGGTTCTACCTCGTGGAAGAACTCGGTGTTTAGCTTAGTACCGGAAAAAGTGTAAGTGACGTTGTGAAGGCTTCTCCGCCATAAGGAGATTGGTGTCGTGTAGTGAAGCAAATCTCGAGTAGGTTACTTGGGGAGTGGAGTAAGGCTAGGAAAGTGTCCTTGTAGCCGAACCACTATAAATCCTCGTGTTGGTTTGTCTATCCTTTTACTTATCGCTTTACTTTTATTCTTATATTACATTGTTTATTTTCTATGTGGTTGATGTCTATATTTGTGATACATACTTGGTCTTTCATATAGTCATAAACTATATTTAACACTTTACATATTATGACACGCTTGATCAAGAAAAAGCAACCGGACTAATAATGGTGAAACTTGATTTATAATGAACCATTAATCTTGCGGAATCTTATGTGATATTAAGGGGTTGGCCTTACATGCCGTAATGCGTTAAATGCATCCTCGCGTCGAGATTAGCAAATGCAGTGGTTTATACTATATTTGATACAAAAGTTTTAAGTTTGAAACGGAAACGTATTCACCCCTCCTCTACGTTTTCACAGTATCTACAAGGGTTGGGTCGATTGAAGGGTGAAATATCAAGACTTTGAAGGGTTTCACACACCGTACTTGTTAGTCGATTTCGGGTGAGAGTGTTCACTAGGTTTAATCAATTTCACAAGGATTTATCGATATCTCAAAGGTTCTGGTGCAGGTATGTGCTGAGTACAGTCGTTACAAGAAGTTGAGTTTGAAGTGGAATCACATGAGGGTTATGGAAATGAGGTGGAACCTTTGGGAAATAGGGATCAAGGTGATGATTCGTAGTATATTTAAACTCTTGATATCAACTATCAATTAGGACTGGATAGGGAACGTCGTTTAGTAAGGAACCACTCTAGTATAAAGGTGACAGTAATATGGTTGCTTTAGGAGTTTCTTCATTGAAAAAAGAAAATGCACATGAGTCATTTACTTTCAAAGATGCAGTTTCTTGTGAGGTAATTTCCAAGTGGGTGGTTGTAATGAAAGAAGATATGGATACTCGGTTAAATATGTGTACGCTTAGCAACGGTTTTCGACTAAGTATTAACGACATCAACATATATTCCTCGGAGTATGCATCAGGTATATTCATACATCTATTCCTCTATATATGTCACATCCCATCGCAACAGAAGATAACGGGGCGTGACTTTCATGAAACAAAGTCACAAGTTACATTGAACGACCTCTATATGAGTCATAGAAAATAATAATTTGATTACAACAATAGAGTTTCAACAAAAGGACATAGTTTTAAGAGTTTACAAGAAAAATATTTGTATACACAACCAAACACTATTAGTAATGCAATTAAATTTCTGATGAAATGAGGCCGTAAAATGTGACTCTAGTATGGTGCTCCAAATGTTATCCATGTTACGTGCGACTAAGGACCTGAGAATAACATGCTAAAATGGGTCAACATAAAGTTGGTGAATTCAAGGTTTAACGTTAAGTAAATAGTGTCATGGACCACAAGATTTAGTGACTATTGTATTACTCATAATATCATAAAAAGTATTACTATTACACTAAGCTTATGAAATCGAAGCCTTAACTGTTATGTTTTGTGCCCTTGTAAGTGTTCCTTTCAAGAACACTCATAGTTACTCAAATGATTATGTGCCCGCTTGACATACCAGTCAAGTAAGTGCTACAAACCCGGACTGTGGTGTCAACCCAATAGATCTATTTACAACATTCATGCTTACTCACGTAACTAACGGTTCAAGGTTGTGGGTGGGGCCTTAGTGGAAAGATGTGTAACTTAGGAAATACGTAAATGTTTATAGTACTTGTGTCCATAAAAATAAATGAGCATGTATCCTCACCCCATATTATCTCAAAAAAAATAAAGTAGGGGCTATGACACTCACCTCAATAAGTGATAGTAACGAGATTAATAAGTCAAACTCGATGTATAGTGTGTGACCTAACAGTGAACTAATCAATAAAACGCCTTAAGGTCACAATGATATGTTTTATATGCACATGAGTTTTGAAAAGTTATACCACCCATATAAACTTGTATACAAGATTTATTAAACTCTATAAGTAAACACTTAGGAAAAAGAGTGAGAATGGTACTTTTCTAGACCTAGGTTAAAAGACAGATCTTGCCAGAAATCTTGATATAACTTTGAAAGGCCATAACTCTCTCAATTCTTAAAGAAATTTAGTGCAACAAAGTCTAGAATTTAGGTTTATGTGTTAGTTTTCAAACCCATGTGGCCTCACTCAATAATTCAAAAGTTTTTGACCTTCAAACTGTGGTTACAAGACACGGGTGTCAACAACTTCACCTACTAACACTTATGTGCATTAATTTGTTTTAAAATACCAAACCTTCACCAAAAATTATGACTTCTAGATGAAAAGCTTCCCAAGACATCACAGTATCACATGGTTAAGAGAGATTTTCTAAAAGGTTTTAGTAAAATAGGTAAAACATGCTCCAAAGTAACCTAAATTTTCGGACATAAAACCCTAATTGTGTATCATTTCTTAAATCAACTTTTTATACAACAAAACTATTAGGGTGATATGAAATCCATGCATGACATGATAAATGAGTGTTATATGAGCTTCTTGAGACACTTACACAAAAAATGAATGAGTTTGATGATGGTGAAATGAGCTTGGACCAACCCGAACACTAGAACGCTTGATGAAATTCTAGTAAAACCTTGCTATACTTGGAAAAACCTTGAAAGAGTTGTGTCCCTTGGTGTGTTCTCGGCCGAATTTGAGAGGAAGTATAGTGTATTTGTGTGTTTTAAGTGAGTGAATTTAGGATGCTATATATAGGGCGAGATGGGAAGTAACTAGTTAGTTGAAGGAGTAATTACATTGGTAGGTATGGTTTTGCTTGGTTTGAACTTAGGGAAGAACAAAGGGGACAAGAGTACATCATGGGGAAGAGGTGAGGGCATTGAGCCGAGTGAGGGGAGGAAATAGAGGGGAAGGAGGTGACTAACTTGGGTGTCTTGTGGGTGTGGGTTTTACACAAGAGACCATGGAGATATGGGGGAGACAAGGATGTGAGGGGTTGACCAAAGTGGAGGGTATCCGATTTTTGTGAAGGAAAAAGGGGAGGAAAGAAGCTAGTTTTTAAAGAAGGGGCAAATGATAAAAAAAAAAGTACCATACTTGTCATCATTTGCTCTTGTAGGTAACGAACAAATTTTTTTTGCTTTTGTGGGTACTATACTTTCAAATTCACCCTCTTTAGGGTACTATGTGACATTTTTGCCCTTCGGGAAAAAAAATTCTATTAGCTAAGAGGGGCAAAAATGTCCAAAAATTTCGTAAAATACCCTAAAGAGGATGAATTTGAAAGTACAGTACCAACAAAAGTAAAAAAATTTGTTCGCTACCCACCAGAGCAAATGGTGTCAAGTATAATATTTTTTTTTATCATTTGCCCTTTAAAGAAGTATATGTATTAAATGTGATAGTAAGGTTGTGGCTTGTGTTGGTGATTATATGCATGCGTGTAAGTGTGATGATATTAGAATGAAAACTATGTGTAGTCGGTGAAACCGAATATATATGATCACTAGGTAATAACTATGAGAAAGCTATTATGATTGCTTGTTATCGACTAAACTGTAGTCCATCGTGCTAGTTCAAGACGTAAAATTTCCAAAGATGGTTATCGTTATGCGCAGAATAACTTAACGGTTAGGAGTAAATTATATTATTTACTTGTTTTAGAATAAAGCATTCTATTTTATGAATAAACATTAACTTGAAATTGTCGGTTGTCACAATATAGATGACATGGGGTTTACTTGCGAAAGCAAGGTTGAGATTGGGGTTGCCAAGGGTTTGTTGGATGAAGCAAAGGAAATATATTTCGTATGGAGATCTTCAGGGATCATAATGGGAATACTATTAGGGTGTCATGATACAGGTTTTCCAATGGGATATCATATATTGTTGGCTGGACACTCTACGCTATCGTTATAGGGCGGTCACTCAAGGAATCATGATGAAGGAAAGAAGATTAAACGGCCATGTATATATGTAGTCGGGAGCCATGAGTAGGGTGGTGTTTGTTTTTTAAAAAGAACCTCTTAACAACGTATTCGTTCAGACATTTGGCCCAATAAGTGCATTTGTTTTTTTATCTCGTTACGCGATCAAATGTTCCAACCTCTTTTTGGCCTTTTTCCCATTTTGGTCATGCTCGACTGCTCAACTACTTGACTCCATCATTTTTTATAGCATGTGTCCTTGCAAGTACAACTGCTCGACTCCATCATTTTGATCATGCTCAACTGCTCGACTCCACCTAAACTTGTACTTGCAAGGACACATGTCATAAAAAATGATGGAGTCGAGCAGTCGAGGAAGACCAAAATAAGAAAAGGGCAAAAAAGATGACCAAGTCATGGACTATGCATGAATTTTGACTTTGATATTTATTATTATTATTATTATTATTATGCAATCTTAAAGTAAATGATAGTAACAATTTGTAAAATGATGAAGATGACAATGTACATATCAATCTCTTCGATGAGTTTGATGCGAGATTCACTATCTTCAGAAGAAGCGATGCCAGCCTCGACCTTTGCTTCTAAATTCTTTAAAGCAATTAAGACTTCCTGTTTGTGGAGACGCTCATTTCATTATCTATGGCCATGCCACTGTTTTAATTTTTCTTTCAAACATTTTAGCTTTTCATGAGAGAAAAGCTTTCTATTGTCACTATTTTGACCAAGGTTTCTCCATTCCGTCGTAATAAGGTCATCAAAACCATCACGCTAGAACCATGAGTGATAGAATCTGAAAGGAACCGGACCATAGTCGGATTTGTTGCAATGAAGAAGAATAGAATTGTGATCCGACCACAACTGATCAAGAGGAGTAACATGTAAATCAGGTAGAGCTTCAATGACGTTTTTCGAGAATAAAAAGCGGTCCAATTTGCTTAACTTTGTACCCGCTTTATTCATCCAAGTGAATAAACACCCACCAATAGGTAACTCTATTAAGCCAACAATGTTGATAAAAGAGTTAACGAGTCGCCTTCAGTATGGGAAAAAGAGAGAAAAGATTTGAATAATATTATAAAAACTATTAAGAAAACGACATTATAGTAGGATTTTAGGATTCGGATTTGTTCTTACGATTCGATCATGAAAAAACGAAAACTATCCACTACAAGAAAAAGTAGCTTTAGTGACGAGAATTCGGTGACGAGAATTATTTTTGGTCACGATTTAGATGAAAATAGTGACGATATAATTTTTGGTCATTATTTTTGGTCATCGGTAGAAAGTCAATGACGAAACTTATAATGGTCACTATTTAGTCACTAAATTACATAAATAGTGACGAGAAATTTCGTCATTAAACATTAGTGACGAAATTTTGGTTACTTTTCAGTTTTCACATATTGTTATAACTGAATTCTAAGAGGACAATTACATATATATAATTGCTAAAGTGCATATTCATGTATTTATCGAAAAATTCGTAAACACTATCACACGATACTCATACAAAGTTTGTAAAATAAAATTATGTAAAATTATAAATATTTTACCTTTTTTCTAGTGCAGTTCTCCCTTAGAGCATCCACAATGCATCAAGTTGTGAAAAGTTTTTTACTATTTTAAAAAGCTTTTTGAGAGGGTTTTTTGCATTACATCAATAGCTTTTTGAAAAACTTTCCAACAATGACTTGGTAAACTTCAAGTCATTCATTTAATGCATTAAATGCATCAAGTCTTTAAGACTTGATGCATTGTGGATGCTCTTAACATGTTATTTGAAACATAAACTTTCAAAATAAAACAAGTCACATTATATTTTGCCATTATTTTTTTACCATCATTTATAAGTGAGAATGTAAAAATAATAGCTTATCTTCAGTTGTTACACTATCTTCGTTATCACATTATATTTTGCCATTATTTTTTTTGCCATACAAAGTCACCGTGTCAAATCTGGATATGCTAAAATTATTAATTCTCACATCTCAACACATCTCCCATTATCCATTATCCACCTACCAATGTACCACCATTATCTCACCGATAGTTGTCTCGAACAAGATGATGGCGTAACCGTAACCCACGCGCCACCGGTAAACCACCAGGGCAACATCCACCACCAACCGACGCATAGTCAACCAACTTTCTCAATCGAAAGGTATCCTTAATTCCTACGTAATTTTACTTGAATTCAAAGTCGATTTGATTTCCTCATCTATTATGGAAGCGTGGTGAGCTTCTTATTGATATGTTGCTGATTAAGTTTTATATTGTAATTTTATAATATGTTTATCATCGTGATTGATGTGTTCATCTATTATGCAATTGCTAGTTTACTTTTTTTCATTTTCAGCATGAACACAAAGTGTTTGTTAAAATGCTTCAATTAAAACTAAGTCGGAATAGAGTTGGTTATAGGTGGAATTAGGTCGGAGGTTTTTAACATCGTCGTTAAGTGCTAGCTACTGTGTATCAGGTAGTGGTAGAGAGGTGCGGTTAGGCGGTGGTTTTGGAGCCCTTGGTTCAAGCTATAGTGGCCTGGTAAATGGTGGAGAGGCAGGGTTAGGTGTGGTTTAATGAGCCTGGTGCAAGATATGGTGGAAGGGGTAATGGTGGTGGGGTTGGATAGTTCATAGCATTCTTTTCATTGTTTCAGTTTGTATCTGTCTCTTGATTTTTATATTTTGTAATGGATTTGCTTAAGTCGTTATTCTCTCAATGGCAGGTTAGTGCTCGGATTTTGTTCATCGACCTGTCAACCAGATTCGTTGGTTTGACCCTGAATCCCCACCTTGTTCATAACAATGCTCCACCTGCTGTAAGTTGTTGGCACTCATCAAAATATAGCAAACTTGCATGTATCTGATGTGCATGTAGTGTTCAAATACCGATTTCAAATTTGTTTGTTCTGATACTTAACAACACACTAGCATTAACTGGCTGGCTGTGCTTAAATGATTTGGACGTAGCATAGGATTAAATTATGTACAATGGTTTGCTTAATAATGGCTAAGGGTCGGTGTATATTCGGGTTAGGAACCAACTTTGAGTCTTGGAGCAGATGTTGTATAGGCTCTTGTAAGAAGATTACTGGGATGGATTTCACCTCACTTGTTGAAGTTAAATATAATTCTAATGCTATATCTTTTTAAATATACCAATCTCTAAGGTATACCAAGTGATACTAGGTTTGAGGTTTTCTACTGGTAATAAGTTATGGAGATAGGGGAGAAGAGAACTAGAGAAGGATGGATGTAGCTCAAATGTTACATGGTTGAATTTAAGTTCCACAAAGCTGTAAGATAAAATTATTTTACGATCCCCGCTACAGCCAAAAAAAAATATTCTTCCTATAAATGTGCCTTTTAGTGTAGGCAAGTATCCACCAATATGGCAAAAGAACATAGGAAATAAAACAGTTGCTACATTAAGTTTACGAATTGCAAAATTACTTTTTACTTTTTGAGAGCAGTGAACATGCCACTCTGGAAACTGTCGAGTATTCCATGATGTTCGACCGAAGATTCTGTTAAGTTCACAATAATGCATCTTTTGTCATTAAAAAATCACTTTTATGTTCATGACATGAATGTCATGTGGACTGCTATTGAGATGAATGTTTGATGTGTTAAATGTGCTTGCTATGCTTTTTGTAAGGCTAATACAATTTGATATGCAACTTGTTAATGTCGGTGATATATTTAATGGTTCGAAAGTGATTCGAGTTGATAGAGGATCTGGTTTGCTCTTGGAAATCCCTTCTGTTCCTATTCCAACTCCAGCATATGTTAATGTAAGTTAGTTTGGCAAATTCAGTTGCAACATTTGATATTTTGACCAGATACTTTTATATCCAAAACCTCTGTTATTATATCTACTTTATAATTTCAGGCATTGATACCTTATCTCTACTTATAGATGATGCTGCTTCCAAGTGATCCTCTGGATAGTAGGAACATATTGCTTGAAGATATGTTTTCTGCTAGCAAGCTGATGATGTCATCATATCCTTGAGCTTCTGTGTGTTCAAATTTCAAACAAAATTGATTTCCAATCTTGATTTGGTAGCCATCTCAGTGATCCCATTAAGATGTAAATCAATATTTTTCAAAACAACTCTAATTGGGGAAGACGCTACAAGTTTAAAGTGATGGATATGTGCTTAGAGGTGGCAGTTCGACCATTTTGCTTATGAATGGTTGATCCGGGTTATTTTTCACTTCTAAAAGTAAAACAGGTAAAATGAATGAAATAGCTTAAAAAGGAAATATTACAAATGGGAAGTCGCCCAAAGTCTGTTTTAAATGCACAAAACCTTCTACATTATTTATTAACAAAAATTGGATTACTCTTGAGCTAAATAATTGCTTTAACTACATCTGGAATACTAATTATTTATAGAAAGGCGTAAAAGTGGATATTGAGAGCCTAATCATTAGTTCTCTAACTTTTCAGAATGTTGTTCATAATCATTGTTAGTTGTTGTCGGTACTCAGTTTGGAAAATAATTTCTTCCTGTCAGACGAAATTATTCTTTTATTGATTTTGATTTTTTTACTCATAAAGATTGTAAACATTTTCAGAAATATGGATTCATTCAGGCATGGCCTTTTAGATGTTTCTTTTGGCACTCTTTTAGGAAATCTAATTATGCTAATTTATGGAATCCTTTAGGTTCGTATGTACCAGAGGTACTGTGAACGAAACTCATCAAGATATACACCACTTTCATGCTCTGAGGTATACATATTACACTTCCCTGTTGGTTTTTTATTTTCCTTGAAGGTCTTTGTTTCATAAGCAAGATCGTGCTTCTTATCATGCAACATTTTTTTTGTCAATGTTTAGGGATTGTTTCTACAATGATGGAATTACTGAAGCCTGGATACAAGTTCGTAAAACTGTTGGTTCTAGGTAAGTGTGCATTTTAAATGTTAACAAAAACAAAGATGTATTCGGCAGCAACAGTTGGCTTGCAGAGTGACAAGTTCAGTTCCTGCTAAATAAGAACCTTAAGTTTGACACTGTATTAATGTATTTAACTTATTTCCACAGATGTTGAGAACAACAACTTGATACTAACTGCCAAGTATTCTCTTGTTAATGCGGCTCAGCATTTGCCTGCGGATGCGAGTCAAGTTTATCCAAATTCAATTGTTCCTGTAAGATTCTTATTTTTGTAGCTTATATCTTTAGTTCTATTTTGTATTTTTTATTCCTAGCATAGTAGAAAATGAAAGATACACGAGTATTGCCATAGTTCTTGTTGCGGACAACTTTCTCTTAACTCCAGGGATATATTTGTAATATTATTGATACTGGTTGCTTTGTGCGCTTCATTGGCCGTTTGACTGGCTTTGCTCCAAAGAACCGGGTATGCCTCTGCTAATAATACATACATATATATATATATATATATATATATATATATATATATATATATATATATATATAGAGTAGAGATCAAGTGAGAAGTAAATTAAAATAAGAAGTGGTGAGAAGTGACCAAAACCACGCATTTGAGATGCAACGACTTGTATTAAATGCATTTCTATTAATATAGATGCAACATCTTGAGTTTCGAAAGTTATTTTGATGTATAGATGGTGAAAATTGATTTTCATGATTTCGGCACGTGCAGAGGAACAAAAAATAAGAGAAATCATGAAATGCATCTAATATACGTATATGCATCTGATTAAAAGCTAGAAAAACACTATGGTGCGTTATAATGCATCTAAGATTATAGGGATGCATGTAATTTAAGTCGGTGCATCTCGGATTTGCGGTTATAGTTCTTATTCCTTCTTATTTTAAGTAATCTTCTTATTTGATCCTAACTCTATATATATATATATATATATATATATATATATATATATATATATATATATATATATATATATATATATATATATATATATATATATATATATATATTTTATCTCTTATGTGTTTTTCCCAAGATTATTGTTGGTTATTTATTTTACGCAACTGTCATTCTCTATTGTCTAGGTTGTTGATGACCACAGGGCTGGTCTTTCCGGGATTCGATAACTGTTCTTTTCCAGTCATTCCGGGAAGAGTGCGTGAGACTCGTGAAAATGTTGAGGTTATTGGTTTTGCACTAATGTTAAATGTTTTAACGTTAGAAGTGGTAAAAGACATGTTTGTGATGATTAGTAAAGAAATCACACGCCGAATGAATTTGATAGGTTATGGGTTGTGTTTGTGTTAAATTTCGACCACGCATTTGGCTTTTGTGAACGAAGTTAATATGTTAAATTTGCGTTGCTAGAGATATTCAGACTTAGTTTCATTTGTATATTGAAAATTGGTACAGATTTTTGCGTTGCTACAGATATTTAGATTTTAGTTCATTTGTATATTGAAAATTGGTACATATTTTTTTTGGTTATATGCTCATTTTAGTGACCACCTATTTGGTCTCTAACACTCAGCAATCTGTGACGACTTTTTGGTCACCAATAGCAAAAAACAGTGACGAATTTTTCGTCACTCAGAGAACTATGACGATTTTTTTCGTCACTAACAGGGTTAAATTGTGACCACTTATCTGGTCACAAATTAGTGACGACGTAAAGTTTCGTCTCTAATTGAATTTGTGACGGAGCTTTAGTGACGACTCGAATTTGGTCACTAAACAGATTTGTGACGACCTTTTGCACTGTTAGTGACCAAACTCTTTTGGTCACTAAAGGCCGATTTTCTTGTAGTGATCCTAGTATGATCCCGATCTTGAAAACCTTGGTGATAACCGTACAACTTGTTATATATCTTCTTTAACTTACAAGGGTAATTAGTCGGTGACTGATCGTTCTGAATGCTATAGGATTAAGTATATGTTGATAAAAAAAGTTGGGCGTTCCTTGTTTGGGCTCCGGCTCTCGTACCAATTGATGATTGTTGCTTGAGACCTGCGCACTAAGAGACAGAAAACACCGTTAGGCTTACCGTGGGATTGTCTCCCACGATTATCCTCCGGCGTGAGAGTAAGTAATCGATTTAAGGTTAAAGGAGAGTTAGGGTTTTGTAGATCGTACCTTTAACGAGGGATGTGATTCCCTTTATATACACACGAAATCCTTGTTGGTTCCGTGTTCCTCAACCTTCGGTGTATCCCACCTAAGTCGGTTGGGGAATGATTATCTCTATAATTAGGAGATATCCGATATCATGTTTCGTAATTAACATTGGAATTGGGCCTTCGTGGGCTCAAACACTTATCGGCGTAGCCCAGTTCGTGTTGGGCTTATTAGTATTGGGCTTTGGTCGGGTTCGTGACCCGAATATAGACTATACGTCATCAGTATATATATTTGACAACTATCATGTATGATGTATTAACTATCATGTATGATGTATCATGGATGAGGACACTTATATAACCGGCGACCTCATTTTACTGTGTTTCTCACAGTGAAAAAACCAAATCCGCCATTGTTAAGAAACCTTGCATTTGCAAAGCAGAAAATCACCTATTTCGAAGGTAACCACGCGTACGCCTTTTTTAAAAATAACACCATGGTCAAGCAGTTATCTGATTTCACCTCCGATATAACTGAGGGTGAACTTCTAGAGTTTACCTCAGATTATTTTATACCACTTGACGTGCATCCGGTTTTTTCGGGTGCGCAGGCATCGATTGCAGATTTCCCCGAAGGGAAAATAGGAGTATACACACGTTTTTTCGAGTTCGCGAATCAACGTGTGCCCATATCTCTATTTCTGTATGACGTATTAAATTATTACTCACTGCACCTATCCCAGCTTCACTGCATCGGTGCGGCGAAGATCACCAACTTTGAGGTTAATTGCCGATTACTGGCGGTTAACCCAACTATCCACCTATTCCGTGCGTTTTACCACACAACGTGGTCACACGGGTGGGTCTCATTTGCTAAACGCGTTGGGTGCCTCCAGTGTTATACAGAAAAACTGGACGCACTCAAAAACTGGAGAGACTTTTTTCTGGGTAGACGACGTGTGCTTCCCACCGCGTTTTGAATTTTATACCCAGGGGACATTGCCGAAGGATGAGCGCCCCCTGCCTGGATCATATGTCGCGGAGGATGCGGAACTGATAAACGCCAACCGCATCCCCATTAGTTCATATCCAGAGGAATTTCTGGTGCATATGGGCATTAGCCGTAATTACTTTGGTATGCCAGATGAGATCCCAATCCTCTTAGGCGCTGATGGCCAGGGTGGGTGCTCGTTCCTTCGCATCCCCTTTCTTAATTAATGTAAGAGCGTTCTTTTCCTTTATGCGCATTATGTAACCTATGTATTTGTTGTATTCTGTTGCGCAGAGATGGATCTGTTCACCGTTGTGCAGCTAGCGAAGCCGATTCAGGTTAAGGTAGGGACGCGACCACTGAAGGAGGGGGAAGATCCCATACTGGAGGCTACTGCCGGGCGTACCCTGGAGATGAATGTAGGGGAAACATGGACCAGCTCCTCGGTCGCAGTGGAAGCGACGCCGCTGCAAAGCGTGCCACACTCCAGAGTGCCATCCCCAGTAGCACAGCCACCGTCCGTAGCAGTGGTGCAGCATATGGAAGAAGAGGAGCAAGAATCCGGGCTAAAACGCAAAAGAGCGCTAGGAGAAGATGGTGCGAGCTCTTCAAGGAAAAAGCGCCCCGTGATCTTCACTGTGGAATCCTCCGCCAGTGATGTTGCGTTATCTTCGCCTTCGGCTAAGGCTTCAGGCCCACAGTAAGTGATGTCGTCAATGTTTTATGCGCACCCCCTTGGTTATGTAGGAAATTAATAATTCTTTTTCCGTGTATGCAGGTTTGAACAGGCTGCGGAGTCGCCCTCAAGGGCGAGTCCTGTACATTCCGCGAGGTCCGAGCCGCATAGCCAAAAAGATGAGGATGTGTCTGCTAGGGGTGCTCCAATGGAACAACTGGTTGAAGAGTTGGTGCAGGTGTCTGCGCATCAAGCTTCGCTGGTTGAGAAGCTAAAGGCTCAAATTTCTGGTGAAAGCAGCCGAGGCGCTCAAAAGGATCAGACCATTGCTTTGCTGGAGGCGCAGTTGGCTAGTGCCAAGGCTGAGGCAGAGAGTCTGAGTGTGTATGCCCAGAAGCAGGCTGAGGAAAAGATGGCGCTGATGGGCCAACTAAGCCAAGAGCGTGCAGAGGCTTCAGGATACAAGGCTGCACAGCACTGGGCACTGAAGTATTTGGAGATGGGCAAAGAGGACTTGACTTCACAGCTTGAAAACTTTGGTGCCACTGTGAAAGGTGCTCTAGAGGCGCAGGAGATGAAATTGCGCAAGCTCAGCATAGAGTACGACGAGGAGTTATATCCCCAACTCCTGTCTACCATTGCTGAGCGCAGATGGCTCATAGGCCATGGTCTTCGTCTGGCTGCACTTACTAACTTGGAGTCTCGAGAAGTGGTAGATGCGTTTGGGGGAGTAGTTCAGTGCGCCTTGGAGCGTGGTAAGGCAGAAGCTGTGGAGAAGCTTCATGAGGCAGGTCTGTTGAAGGTATCTGCTGAAAAGGTACATGGCTATAATGTGCAGGCTTATGACGAGCTAGTGTCTGCCATGGAGAAGATGAAGTCTTTGGAGCTTCCCATAATTGCTGAGATGGAGCGTGACCAAGATTATCCCATAACTATTATTATGGAAGGGTTGACCTTAGCGCGCCATCGTATTGACAATGCAGAAGCGCAGCCGGACTATTTTTTGAAGCCCGATGTCTCGCAGCTTCAAGTGCCTGTTTTTGCTCGTCCCAAAGATATCCTGAACCCCTTCGCTTTGGAGAAGGAAGTTCCATTGAAACAGGTCTTGGAAGCTCATGCTACCAGGCTCGCCAAGAAGGAAGGCATTAAGGGTAAGGCCGTTTTGTGTGGCGTTGGCGCAACTCACCTCCCCCGTTCTGACGGGGTGCCTGTTAGTGTTGCTACCGTAGCTCGTAAAGATGCTGATTTGTTGAAGAGTTTAAGCGAGGTTAAAGATGCAGCAAACCGCGTAAGTAGCTCATCTCTTGAGCGTTGTAATAGTTGGTAGGTTGTACTTCGTACAGTAAACATCCTTTTGTAATAACTTGTAGTCATTAATGAAAATCTCCTTTTTGCGTAATGCGTGTTGATATTAATGCAACTTGTAATGTGTGTACTTATCTGTTTATCTTTGCGTATAAGACATGTTCTAAGGGTCAAAGTTGTACACAAGCGCGAATAGAATAAGAAATCCATAGTCATGTATGAAGATCATAATATACTTAAGAGATAATTTCTAAGTACCTTTTTTTTTTTTTTTTTTTTTTTTTTTTTTTTTTTTTTTTTAATCATAATCGTGTATGTTGTGATATACAGCGTGCTGAAAATATCATATCAAGGAATCAAGTGTCTTGGTTCCTAAACTGTTAAACGTGCACCATATGCGTTGTTGCGTACCCATTGTGAGATGCGCACAAACTTATTCCAACATCTTGAGAACAAGGTGTTTAACAAGGATACGTGATCCAGTGTTGATGGGTTTGCAACCCTCTTACTCAACGAGTCCTTTAGTAGGTTAACTCATCCTTTTACCATCGTGGGTTTTTTAAGTGCATGCACGCCATGTAGGCAAAAAGTAAAAAGTTGTTAAGACATACAGTATATGGAAATAACAAATTAAAATGTGTCGCGGACTTAGCTAGAAACCGCGACGTTTTATTGATACTTGCAAGTTTTTATGAGATATAAATAAGACAGTATACGAAGGAAAACAAAAAATAAATACATAGATGTTTCTTAGGCACTTCAATAAAGCGCAGGGGCGTCTATGCGCTGGCCCGTAGCCATTCCTATAAGTAGCACCTCTTAAGATTGCAAATGTTCCATGTGTGTGGCAGTTCACGACCATCCAAGCCTCGTAGCTTGTACGCGCCTGTCCCTAATGCTTCAGTAACCTCATAGGGTCCTTCCCACTTTGGTCCAAGCTTACCTGTGTCTTCTACGTGGCTCGCATCATTGGCGCGGTAAACGAAGTCACCTGGTCTGAATGAAACACTTTGCACTTTAGCATCATAGTATCCCTTCATCCTTGACTTTGATTTTGCTTCCCGTATAGCTGCGTGTTCGCGTCTCTCTTCTAGCAGGTCTAAGTCGATACGTCGCTCGTCGTCATTGGTCGCCACATTGATTTCAGTAGTGCGAATAGTTGGCATTCCAATTTCGGCTGGTATGACGGCTTCTGTCCCATAGACTAGAGAGAAGGGGGTGTCCCCTGTGCTGGTTTTGATCGAAGTGCGGTGCGCCCACAGAACATGCGATAGTTCTTCCACCCATCTTCCTTTGTGCTTGTCCAAGCGTGCTTTAATTCCTTCACCCAGGCTTCGGTTCGCACGTTCAACTAAGGCGTTGGTTTGTGGGTGTTTAACTGACGCGAAGTGCTGTGTGATTTTTAGCTTCTCGCACCAGTCCATGGTGCCGTAATTGGTGTTAGCTCCTGTTGTGGTTGGCGTGGCACGGGTCTGTGAACTTGGCAGTCGCTGCACTGTCTGATTAAGTCCTGCGCATCGCGATGCATGGTGGGCCAATAATATCCGGACCGCAAAGCGCGCGCCACCACGGATCTTGGACCTGAATGTATGCTGCATGAACCTTCATGGATTTCCCGCAGTACGTAATTTGCTTGTAGGGGGCCAACGCAGCGTAGCCATGGTTGCAGGAAGGAGCGTCGGTACAGTATGTTGTCTCAAAGTTCGAACCTCTGTGTTGTGCGCCGTATCCTGCGAGCTTCCTTCTGCTCTTGGGGTAACGCTCCTTTGTTTAGGAATTCCGTTATCGGTGTCATCCACGTAGGGCCGTCTTCCTCTATTACCGTGGATACTTCCATCTCTGAGATGGATTTGCTTTTCAACGTTTCCACCAACACCTGTTTGGATAGGTGTGCAAAGCTTGTGGATGCAATTTTGCTTAGTGCATCCGCTTTCCGGTTCTCCCCTCTAGGAACCTGTTTGATGGTAAACCTGTCAAAGCCTTGGATTAGCGCCTTGGTTTTGTCGAGGTACTGAATCATGTTGTCCCCCTTGGCCACGTATTCACCCAACACGTGGTTGGCTACTAGCCTGGAATCTACATTTGCTTCCAGGTTACGTACACCCATTCGAGCTGCAATGCGTAGTCCTGCTATTAAGGCTTCATACTCTGCCTCATTATTTGTTGCTGTGAATTCAAAACGCAGTACGTAAGTGAATTCCATTCCTTCCGGGTTTGTGAGAATGAGGCCTGCTCCTGACCCGTCTACGCATGAAGATCCATCTGTGAACAAGATCCATGGATCTGGCAGTTCCTTCTTGCTTCGTGCGGGTGCATCATCAGTGTCTGGTTTTTCGATGATGAAATCTGCTAGTACTTGTCCTTTTACTGCAGTACGTGGTCTGTATGAGATTTTGTGCTCACCTAGCAATACACTCCATTTTTGCAGTCGTCCTGATGCGTCAGGTTTGGAGATGATTTGCTTGATTGGTTGGTCTGTGATCACTGCTATCGGGTGCGCTTGGAAGTACCTGCGCAGCCGTTTGGCGGCGAAGACTAATGCTAGGACCAATTTTTCCATTGCGCTATAGTTCATCTCTGTTTTCTTGAGCGCTTTGCTTACAAAATACACTGGAGTTTGTACCGAGTCCCTATCTGTTAGTAACACTGCGCTGACTGCTCCATGAGTTGCAGATAAGTACATGATCAACTCTTCCCCTGGTCGGGGTGCTACAAGTGTAGGGAGTGTTGCCAGGTGTTGTTTAAGCTATGCGAAGGCTTCTTCTGCTTCCGTAGTCCACCGAAAATCTCCTTTTTTTATACACTTCTTGAGTGTTTTGAAAAGGGGTAATGACTTGTCTGCTGACTTGGATAGGAATCTGTTTAGACCGGCCAGCTTTCCATTGAGAGATTGGACTTCCTTCAACGTGCGTGGTGAAGGAAGTTCGATGACAGCCTTAGTCTTTTCTGGACACGGTTTTATACCGTCAGGTTCTATCAGGTATCCAAGGAACATGCCTTCAGTAGCGCCGAAGGTACATTTTTTGGGATTTAGCTTCATGTTGATCTCGCGTAGAGTTTTGAACGTCTCCTCAATATCGCGCACTAACTCATCTTCCGTATGGCTCTTTATGACCAGGTCATCAACATAGACCTCTAGGTTGCGGCCCACCTGTTTTTCGAATGCATTATCTACTAACCGCTGATAGGTGGCACCTGCATTCTTCAAGCCAAAGGGCATTTTTGTGTAACAGTAGACGCCTTGGCTTGTGTGAAAGGCCATTTTTTCCTCGTCCTCCTTAGCCATCTGGATTTGATGATATCATTTGTATGCATCGAGGAAACACTTTAATGGATATCCACACAAGGACTCTATTTTCCAGTCTATCTCTGGTAATGGGTAGCAGTCTTGTGGACATACTTTGTTAAGATCGGTGAAGTCCACACACATCCGCCAGCTACCATCGCTCTTCTTTACCATAACTGGGTTGGAAAGCCAGTCATGGTAGTAGACTTCCCGCATGATTCCTGCCTCTACTAGCTTGTGTACCTCTGCCAGGATTGCTTGCGCACGCTCAGGAGCCTGGCCGCGCTTCTTCTGGCATATGGGTGAGTATCCTTGTCGGATTCTCAGCTTATGTTCTGTGATTGAGCGTGGTACCCCAGTCATGTGTTTTGGCTCCCATGCAAAGATGTCCAGGTTCTTTTGCAAGAGTGCGCACACCGCTGCTTTGCCATTGTCCGATAGTGATCCTCCTATCGATATTTCCTGTTCGGGGTAATCGGGATGAATGGCTACCTTCAGATTTGGAGTTTTGGTTGCGCACTGTGCTGTAATGGGTGTCGTTTCACATGTGACCGCGTTACATTCTTGAGGTGGTACGGCAGCATTGTAGAGGGTAACGACACCTCCTTCCACTGGAAATTTGAGCATCCTGTGTGCTGTAGCGGGACTGCGCGTATGGCTGATATCCCCGGTCGTCCGATAATGCCATTGTATGGCGAGGGGGATTTGATTACCATAAAATTCAGCCATGCTGTTGTGGAGTGGTCGTTATTACCTACTCTAACTAGTAGTCGTAATTGCCCCATAGGCCATATCTTCTCTCCTGTGAAGCCAGTCAGCGCTGTCGTGACTGGGCTCAACTTACTGCGTATCTCCGGGCGTAGTTGTTTAAAGCAGTGTTCGTACATAATGTCTGCAGATGCTCCACCATCAACATACATGCGGTGGATGTCGTGACCCCCCGCATTAATTTCGATGATGAGCGGCTCTACCACTGCGTTATTCGTAGTTAATGTAGGGAAAGTGATTGCACTCCCATGGGAAAAGTTCTGGCTGACCTTCTGCCTGGTTACTCTTTGCCATGATTGTATCATGTAAATAGTAGTAGCCTTATCTTTGGGCCCCTCCTTCTTATTCACTGTCTTTTGTTTATCTTTCCCTTCTTTAATGTTCTTGACCAAATGGTCCAGTCGACCTTCCTTGACTAGTTTTTCGATGAGCTGGCGTAGCTGGACACATTCATTAGTAGTGTGGCCCTTCTGTCCGTGATAGTCGCAGTACCCACCTCCTACGCGCCGATCCTCCGGGGTGCGCATTGGTGGAGGTCTTGGGAAGTTTGCTCCTTCTGTTGCGAGTATCTCCTTTGGAGTCTTTGTCAGCGGGATATACTTGTCATTGTCGCGCCCACTCCCCTGGTTGCTGTAATTCCTGTTACGGTTACTACTCTGGTCAGTGGATTGTCTCCCAGGTTGTTCCTGTGACCGGTAGTTCGAGTAGCTTTTCTTGCTATCCGCCGCAGCAGCCTCTCCTTGGACGAAGGACCGTGTCCGTTTCATGACCTCATCAAAGGATTGGGGAATCTTGTCGTTCAACCTTTTGATAAGTTCTGGGTTGCTGATCCCATTCATGAACCCTGAGATTTTGAGCACCTTGGGGCACGCTTTAACTTGCATGCATTCATCTTTGAAGCGCTCCATAAAAGCGCTTGTGGATTCCCCTTGGCGCTGTTTGACCCTGGCGAGTTCAATGGGGTTTTTTGCACACTTTTTCCGTTAAGTAAAGTTTAGGCGGAACGACTTTCTCAATTCTTCAAAACCATTGATGCTTCTACGTGGAAGCTTGTTGAACCAGTTCCGCGCACTTCCTACTAGCGTGGAGTTGAACATATGGCACCATACAGGCTGTGGCCAGTTTGTCCTGAATTCTCCGGCTACCAAGTCTGGCATGGACACCGGTACGCCGTTCATCCTCCTCACTTTCTTCCAGATGCTGTGAGTTGGATGTCTCATCATCCTCAATTCTCCTCCCAATTCTGTTAAACACTGGGGGTCGGCGGCTATCCCTCCCGCGCTTCTCCTTCTGACGGCGCGGTGGGGATGTTTCAAACTCGGGGCCGAAATCTAGTCGGGCATGCAGATTCCGACCTGACCTCTTCTTTGCTTCCTTTTGCATGAGAGTAGCCAAGGTTTCGTAGTTTTTTTATACAAACTCATCTGACGCTAGTTCTGATACAACCCCTTCCAGAGTAAGAGTATCAGCTTCTACCACTATACCCTTATTTTTATCGGGCGCATCAGGTGCTTTTGTGAAGTTTGTTTCCCCCGCCGTTGGGAATGGAGTGGCAAAAGGAGTGCGCAGTGGATCTCCTGCGCTAGCGGTGGTTGCCGTGGCCTGGGTTGTCCCCGAGCGTGGTTCCACCAGAGGGAAGACCAAATCTTGGCCTGATCCCTGGTTTTTAGCAACACTGGTTGTCCCAGAGGTTTGCTTGGAAGCTGAACCGACATGCGGCTTCTTTCCCGTAAGATCTGTTTGCGATCGTTGATTTTCATGCTTCGTCATTCTAGTTCTTAGTTCTTAGTGAATGGTCCCATGGATGGCGCCACTTGTTGATACAAAAGTTGGGCGTTCCTTGTTTGGGCTCCGGCTCTCGTACCAATTGATGATTGTTGCTTGATACCTGCGCACTAAGAGACAGAAAACACCGTTAGGCTTACCGTGAGATTGTCTCCCACGATTATCCTCCGGCGTGAGAGTAAGTAATCGATTTAAGGTTAAAGGAGAGTTAGGGTTTTGTAGATCGTACCTTTAACGAGGGATGTGATTCCCTTTATATACACACGGAATCCTTGTTGGTTCCGTGTTCCTCAACCTTCGGCGTATCCCGCCTAAGTCGGTTGGGGAATGATTATCTCCATAATTAGGAGATATCCGATATCATGTTCCGTAATTAACATTGGGCTTGGGCCTTCGTGGGCCCAAACACTTATCGGCGTAGCCCAGTTCGTGCTGGGCTTATTAGTATTGGGCTTTGGTCGGGTTCGTGACCCGAATATAGACTATACGTCATCAATATATATATTTGACAACTAACATGTATGATGTATTAATTATAAGGATGGAACTGGAATATGCATGTGTATTTTTGCCTTTGTAGGCTGTGGTCCTTCAACTGAAGGTTAAGAGCTCATTTTGATGCTTAGAGCTTTAGGTACAGTGGCTGATGGCTCAAGCCATGGCCAACGACACCAATCAACGGCGCCACAAAGCATACCGGACCTCGGCTGTTAGCCTCTCGCGCCACCACCAACAGCTCACGCGGTGGGATTTTCTTTTTTGTTTTCTTTTGGATTTTGTGTTTATGTGTTGGTGTGTGTGTTTATTTGTGTGTTGTGTTTGTGAGACGTGTCTTCTTTTTTTTCCCGGATTTGCATGTTGGACAGATGAAGAAGACGAACAAAAAAAGGTGTTGAACTTTCAACTACATCTAAAGTAGATTCTTTCAACTAAAATACGGAGTAATAAAAGATGAGTGAATAGACGCTACTTGTTGCTGTGTTACCTAAACATAAAGTAGATTCTTTTTCTTTTTAAATAAATAAAAAAGGGTTTTTGCACTGAGAGGTAATTGTACTTTTCAAAAATGTTTAGTTAGGTAACTATACTTGTTTTTTGTCTATTGACATCACTATACTGATTATATCATGATTAATATTCACTAAACTATTTAAAAACTTGCAATTTGGTCACTTGTGTGCCCATGTCATTAAAACATGTTTACACATCACTAATTTTTTAGCCACGTCACAAACTTTTGTCCATGTCATCACATCTAAAACAAGGTCAATGATTTTTTTCATATTAAACACAGCCTTAATGAAAATTATTTTAATAATTAAGGACCCGTTTGGTTTGTAGATGGGTTTAGGATTTAGATTTGGATTAGGATTTAGATTTGGATTTGGATTTGGATTAGGAGAGAGAAAAATATAATTAAATAATATATTATTTATATTTTAAATTAATATGATTTATAAATTTATAAATATTGCTGTTTTGAAAATGAAATACAAACACTATGAATGGATGAGATTATTTGATGGCCCACATGAAATGAAAAGTAGTAGTAAAAGTAGGCAAATCAGTAAGGAATTGTAGAAAGCTTAAATTCGGTATTCATCCCCAATGTTGGGGCCCACTCACACATACCAAACAACACTTTTTGGCTTCATCCCTTAATCCAAAGCTTACACCCTCAAACCAAACGGATCCTAAATTAAATTGAATGAATTCAATTGGTTATCATCATCTTGATATTTTAGTACCAAAATCCTCCATGGGAATGTAAATTTGACGCTGCCCAGCACCATTAAAATAAATTTAAAGCAAACCCAATTTTATATTTTTAGAACAACCCAATTTTACATGCTCAAACTGCTGTTGCAAAAATCAAATTGATAGAGACAAACAAGCATTGAAAAACAGATCAATTCCATAGAAATTAACAATAAACAAAAGGTGCCATATAAATCAGACTTTCAAAAGCTGAACAAAAGTGTCAATTAAGCTAAAGTATTGCAACTTGCATTTATCACAGTAGGGTCTAGACCATTGCTATGAAATTTATTCAACTAATTTTATGCGGCACCTCCAGACTTCCTCAAGATATGCAACTTCAGTATTGCTTTCGGTCTGCCGATAGTAGGTCAAGGAGGTGACTCCATTTCCAAATGTGACTCCGTTTGCGGCTGTGACTCGAAATTTGGGATCACATCAACTTGTTGAACAAGATCAGAAGGGTTTATTCCATGTGGCCATGCAGGCGTTGGGACACCAAAAGAATTCTGCATAATGAACAAATTTAACAAGTTAAACATTGTTTTCAATACATAACCAAGTAACAAAATATGAACTTACTCCAAGTATAGGTTGTCCATCTTGATTAAATGAAACTCCCATTCCAATTGGCCTTGAACTTGAACCACCTCTGTTTTTAGTACCACTTCTAGCTCTAGAACCACATCTATTTTTAGTACCACTTCTAGCACTTGAACCACCTCTTGAACTTGATACCCCATCAGTAATTCTCCCTCACCATTTGAACCACCATTAACATCAGTTGATTTACATGTTGTTTTGTTGTGTCCTTCTCCACCACATATCTTGCAATGCATAAATCTCCCCACACGACTTATTCTGGTCCTATTCGAGTCATTAACCTCACTAGCATGTTTTTTTCTTTTGTAAGGTGGCCTACCAGGCATTCTTCTAGCTATTTGAGGCAATGGTTTTTGGTAATCAGTTGGTGGCCATTGCGACATTCCATTAAGGGGGTATATGAAATGGTTGTAAACAGAAACAAATGTTTGCTTTGTGTACCAATTAGGGATATACAAATCTGGGTTTTTGTGTAAAAAATATATGGCTGCAAATCCATGAGAACATGGTATGCCAGTCAATTGCCACTGCCTACAACTACATGTCATATTCTTTACATAAACTCTAAAAGCCTCATACCCGTTCCTAACTTCAAACGAAGAATTTCCACTAGGTATCACCCTCCAGTTTCTGCATAATATATTACTTAATAAACATTCAAATCACATTTAATTAAATAAGATTATGGTATGTCTAAAAAGGTACCTATGCTGGTCTTTGATGATTTCAAACTTTTTTCTTATGTTTGGACACATTTCATCAGTCCATTGTGCATGTTTGTCTCTCATCTTCTTCATTCTATCCATTATGTAAGTTCTGATATCCTCAAGCATGTTAATGATGGGTTTTCTTCTCGCATCTACTATTAGTGAGCTAAAGCACTCACTAATGCCATTTTCCACCGCATCACATGCTCTATCAGTAGTAAAATAAGCTCTGCTCCAGCTTTGTGGCTTCCTATCCATCAAATGCTTGTATGCGTCTTTGCTTACTGATTTTTTTTCTTGCATCGCCTCTTCAAACTTAGCTGGGAATGTAGCCTTGGCTGCTTTCCAAAACATTTTTCTAAATAAAACACCTAAAAAAAGATACTTCATTAAAACCAAAAGCTTAACACACAATGTTCATTAAATGTTTGGAGTACTTACCTGTGAATTTCTTTCTAAAGTTAGCGTAAATGTGTCTAGCACACTGCCTATGCTCAGCCATGGGCATCACTTCTTTTGCAGCGTCTATAAGACCCTTCATTTGAATAACACATTCTTAAACCTTTTATATAATGACTAGCCGGGTACCCGCGCACATCGGCGGCGATAAGTATAGTTATATGTGTTTGCTTACCCGATTAGTGAATTCGTTTCACAACACTTCGAATGTATATGTGTTAGTTGTTAGTGTTTGTTTGGGTTACCCGTAACTTTCCCGTAGCTTTCCCGCGACATCATTATTCCCGCATATAGAAATACCCTCGCAATCTCTTACGCGTCAAACACTACCCCAAAAGTATATGATTTTGACGAATCAAGATTATATTGATTGAAATAAATGAAATAAAGGTTAAAGTTGTAAAAATTTGAATTAAAATAAAATAAACCCATTAAAAATATAAAAACTAAAAACTCATAAAAATATATCAAAATGGATGTTGAATTAAAGAGCATAAAATTTTAGAAAATATGGTGAAATTAGATTATAAAAAAAATAAGTAGATAAAAAGATATTTTAATTTAAAAATAAAGATAGAATTTTTAGTTGAGAAATGACACATGTCATTTTATAATTGGAGCTCTTTATCTTAATTTTTAGTGGTTAGGAGTTAGGTTTGGAGTTTGTTAGAAGTTAGGCTTGGAGTTTGTTAAGAAGTGACACATGCCATCTCATGATTGGAGCTCCTTATCTTAATTTTTTGTTAGAAAAACTCTTTCCATAATAAGCAAGTAAAAAAGTCTGAATTTTTAAGCCTTCTAATTTTAGAAGGCCTAAATGCATTATAAAATAGTATAGATAAAATAGAATTAATCATGTATAACATTGAGTAATATAGTAATACCTTATGTTGATCTGAGATGATAGTAAGGCCCTCACCATAATCTATGCCTATATCCTTAATCAAACATTCCATGAACCACTTCCAATTTTCTTTTTTTCAACAGTGACCACAACCCATGCTATAATCATCCTCATCAGAGCTGTATACATCATACACATTATAATCATCTTGATCACTACCATTATGGTTATTAGCTTCGACTGTTCCGTCTTCAAAGTCAAACTCAGATTGAGCAATGTAAATGTCAATTTCACCATTATTCCTAAAAGCATATTGCCTAAAATTACGCATACCAACGTCACATTTTAATGGATTTAATCCAGTCTTTATATCAAGACCAGGAACTACAAAATATAAAGCATTGCACGTAGCATGGCTTTCTTTTTCTAAATATTCAACTAAATCCTTGTAACCCATGGACATTATATCAACATTTTCCAATTTAGTTACCATACCAAAGTCGTAATTAAGTGGGTTTGCTTCAAATACTCCACCGTGATGAAAGTTTAGACGTATTGGAATGGAACGGGATGATGATGCCATCTGTGACAACAAAAAGAAAATTATTTTAACAAACTTTTCTTTTCACGATTTTTATCAAAGTTTAACACAAAATGTAATAGTAATAATAACTAGATATTAGAGTAACTACTTTATGGAAGAGATTACAAACCACCAGAATTGCAAACGATCAATATGAGATTGGTCCGATTCGACGGGAAGATGAAGAAAAAAAAACAGAGTGTGTTCATTCGTTTGAATCTTTGATGAACTGATTAGTATTAGGGAGCGTATTATAGAGAAAGATGTGTCATGTGGCCTCCATTTTTTGACATGGATAAAGAATTATTGACGTGTTAAATATTATGATGACATGGCCATATAAGTTATTGAATTAGACAATCTTTGAAGTTCAGTGAGTATTTAATTATAACATAATTAGTAGAATGATGTGAATACACAAAAAAAAAGTATAGTGACCCAACTGAACAATTTTAAAAAGTACAATTAGTTGTGAGTGCAAAAACCCAATAAAAAAAGCCCACAACAACACTTTTACTCTTTTATACTTGATAGGTGTTCTTAATTGATTTTTTTTTAGGGAAAATTCCATATTTATCCAATATAAACCTCTAAATGTCATATTTACCCAATTAACAAGTGAATGATGCATATTGTACAATGATTTTTATGCAGGTTTGGGGATATATGGAATTTTAGTGTTTTTATTGGGGAAATATGAAATTGCCCCTTTTTTTACTACGGTTTTTATTCGGGCTTCAAAATACGAGAGTGGTTATAAATTTGGGTTGAAATTTTTGTGTTTTCTCGTTAAGTAATTATGAAACTTTAATCACTAGTAAATTGTATTTTTATTTACGCGAAGAAAAAAAGGAATTCAAGCCTTATATTTTTCTCGAAACTAGTTTACGTTTTTTTAACGTTTAATTTTCATTTTATGCATTTTTTCCATTTAATGTACCTTTTTAATTTGATGTCTTTCTTTATTTATGTAATGTGTTTTTATTAATGAAATTAAATTTTAGTTATATATATTGTTTTATTTAAAAATTAAAAAAATGTACCGCGGCATCACAAAAAATAGTGTTATGCTAGGGAGGGGGGTTTTGGTGCCATAGCCAAAACTGGTGTCATAGAGAAAAAGTGCTGAGGTGGCACAACTTTTTTCTACGGCACCACCTCACGGCACCAACTGTACCTAGCGCTCTTATAATGTGGATCTAGTAAAATTCTCATGTATGTTACATTATAAAGATTCTCATGCATATTACAAAACTAGAAGGGTACCCGCGCAATGCGGCGGCGGGTACCCGATGACTATTTTGTAGCGAACAAATGTTTTGAGGTGGTGATGTGATGAGATGGTGGTGACAGCGGCGGCGATAAGTATTGTTATATGTGTTTGCTTATCCGTTTAGTGAATTCGTTTCACAACACTTCGAATGTATATGTGTTAGTTGTAAGTGTTTGTTTGGGTTACCCGTAACTTTCACGCGACATCATTATTCCCGCATATAAAAATACCCTCGCAATCTCTTACGCGTCAAACACTCCCCATAAAATATATGATTTTGACGAATCAAGATTATATTGATTGGAATAAATGAAATAAAGGTTAAAGTTGTAAAAATTTGAATTAAAATAAAATAAACCCACTAAAAATATAAAAACTAGAAACTCATAAAAATATATTAAAATGGATGTTGAATTAAAGAGCATAAAATTTTAGAAAATATGGTGAAATTAGATTATAATATAAATAAGTAGATAAAAAGATATTTTAATTGAAAATAAAGATGAATTTTTAGTTGACAAGTGACACATGTCATTTTATAATTGGAGCTCCTTATCTTAATTTTTGGTGGTTAGGAGTTAGGCTTGGAGTTTGTTAGAAGTTAGGCTTGGAGTTTGTTAAGAAGTGACACATGTCATCTCATGATTGGAGCTCCTTATCTTAATTTTACATGCATTATAATATATCTTTCCATAATAAGCAAGTAAAAAAGTCTGAATTTTTAAGCCTTCTAATTTTAGAAGGCCTAAATGCATTATAAAGTAGTATAGATAAAATGCATCATCTATATTCAGTTTAATATAAGTTTAATTTCGACAATATTAACACCGGATGCTTATATATAGGAACTTACTAGCTTATAAGACCCGTTGACACCGGTTTATGTTTTAAAAAAAAATATAAATGAGATGATAATAAAAGTAATAAGAGGAAAAAAGATGTTGCAAAAAGAAAAAAATTAGTATGTAAACAAAATAAGAAAAATAATGAAAGAAAACAAATATTGAATCTGTTATTTATTAATATGAAGTGATAAGTCAAGTACAATATAGAGTACAATTATTGTAAGTAATAAAGTCTCCTACATACATTCAGGTGGTCTTCAATCTTGACAGGCTTGAAAAAGAAAGCGTATGTAGTGAGAAATAGATGAATTGGTAAGGCAATACAAATTCGTCGAGAACCTAACAAACCATGAAAAGAATGTGTAAGTAAAACTTTTGTGTGAATTACAATAAACATGTAAAAAACAAATTCGTATGACATTAAGTGAGTATCCGAACATACCTGTTGATAACTAATCAAAGACCGTGAAGAACCTCTTTATAGACTACATTTGTAGTAGTCTTTAATAAATTACGATCGGCATCACAAATAACAACCTTCAAACCCTTTTTGCTTTTTACGCGTGAAAGTGCGACATATAATTGTCCGTGTGTGAAAACAGGACGTGGTAGGTACAAACCAACTTTCGAAAGTGATTGTCCTTGGCTCTTGTTTATCGTCATGGCAAAAGAAACTGACACAGGAAATTGTTTGCGCACGATCTTGAGTGGTAAACGTTTATCCGATGGAGTAATTTTCAACCTTGGAAGTATAACCGTATTGCCAAAATGTGTTCCGTTAATTATTTTGGCTTGAATAGAGGCACGCGTTAATTTAGTCACTTGAAGCCTTGTCCCATTACACAAACCTTGTGATTGATTAATGTTTCTCAACAACATTATTGGGACACCGACCTTCAATGCCAGCCTATGGTTTGGGACACCCGAAAATTTTAAACCGTTGATAAATTCAGGTGAAAAGACGGCTTGGTCTATAGCACCACCACGGTCAGTTTTATCTATGTTGTCACAACTAAGATAAACTATTTCTTCACCAGGAAAGGTTTGAAGCAAATGATCGTTAATACTGTCAACCACTTCATTGGTTGGAGCAAGAATGGCCTTTTCCTGGAAGTAAGACGGATCACCTATGTTATCCAAAATGTTTGGGTAAGTGAAATCTATAATAGATTGTACGGGATCATTAGTTTCATGTATTAGAATATCTTCAGGTATATCTATCAAAACCTCTCCGTCGTGTTGTCCTCCAACATCTCCATCTCCTACTTTCAGTATCCATTCGGCAAATTCCTTTATCTCAGCCACATCCTCAGGCCGTGATCCAACCGTAAGGCGCATATTAGCGGTTAATTTTAACACTTTGCAATGATCCCACAAGTACGATTGTTTTAAAGATGCATTAACAATGTCTTGCCGGGAACCTTTTGGAATAACGGGCAGCACCTGCCTAAAATCACCGCCAAATACTACAGTCATATTACCAAAGGGCGCATCAAAAGTGTCGTACCTGTTCTTACGCAAGATATCTCTCAAGGACCTATCTAATGCCTCAAAGCACAGCTTATTTGTCATGGGAGCCTCATCCCAAATAATAAGCTTGCATTTCTTCAACAACTTCCCCAAGTCACTTTGCGGAGTTATTGAGCACGTAGAAGTCTCATCAATATTTATCGGAATATGAAACCTCGAATGAGCAGTCCGTCCACCTGACATCAATAAAGATGCAATGCCACTTGATGCAACGTTTATGACTATGTCACCATTTCTTCTAATCCCCGCAGCAAGGGTTTTCCATAAATACGTCTTACCAGTCCCTCCGTATCCATATACAAAATAATTTCCTCCTCTACCATTTGTAACGGACGTCATGATGGTGTCATATACATTTCTCTGTTCCGTGGTTAACGCGGCATATAGAGTCTCGTATTCAGCCTGTAACTCTGATGGATTATAATCTCTCTCAGCAAAGATTAGCCTGTTACCAAAGTCGGCCATGTAACTCTCATCTGGATAAGGAAGTTCTGGAAAAGCTTTCAAACTGGTGCCTCTTGAGCGCATAAGTTGTTCGATAAAGAACAAACAAATATTCTTTTTCTCGTCGTCGCTTAGTCGTAAACCTGTATCAAAATAGCCATATATGAGGCGTAGCTTATGTATGCAAATAACAGTTGTAAAAAATAGTGAGCATTGTACGATATTTATAGACTAGCACACATATCGTAAGAATCAGTAGATCATTTTTTTGTTGAGGTGACTTGCAAAAAGATGGTCTTTTAACAGGGATGATAAATCACTAATTTGTAATAAGTAACCATTTCCATTCATGTATAAATTTATATAAAAAGTTAGTAACAAAGCTAAGTTGGTGGTTATACCTGGAATGCCTAAAAGAATTCTTCTCTTGTACTCGACGTCTTCTGATAGCAAATGCCAAGTTTGCAACCAAACTGTCAATGGTGTGTCAAGCTCTTTTTGTGACAATAATGTAACAAAAAGGTCGCGCAAATGCTCAGCAGAGGACCAATGGGCTGCCTCTTTAATACCCTCAATATGTTCCTTGTCGTCATCTAAAAGTCCCGCTGCGTAGCAGGCATCTTTGTAAGTAGGATAAACTACACCGTGGATTTTCCTTATCTCAGCGTGATTTCGACAACCTTTTTGACTGTTTAGTAGCATCCGACAATAGTAACCTTCACCTGCTGAGACTGGCACATTATGAATTCTGCCAATTGCATATTGTTTCTTCCTATGTGTCCACGTTCTTTTTGGAAGATTCCATACAAATTTTGTAGGAAACTCAGCATATGTTAACTCCCTTGCTAATGTTCGTTCATATGCATCCATGATTCGAACATAGAAGCACCAACCGTTGGTTTGTGAATAACGGTTTCAAGGCCAGAGTTCTCACCAAATACAACTGGCTGGTCGCCTTCGAGATGAAATGAGAGACGTTCGACATTTGGTGTTCTATAATTTATCTCGAATCCAAATATTCTCCATGCGGCTTCACAAGCAGACAGGTACCTACAATCATAGAACGCCTTGATCTCGTCAACAGGTTTATCAATCTGTTGACCGTCTTCCGTTGTTGCTGGTTCATACAACTGTGCTGATACTCTATCAGGACCTTTGTTTATGTATTTAAACAAATATTTTATTGATCCCGCCTGATTGCACCATTCAACATTGATGTGGCATTGGTAACGTTTCAATAACACAGCGTTATACGGAATAACAAAACCGTTGTGCAGCTTATGTCCACTCTTAACAACATGGATCCCGTTATCACGTCTTCTGTATACAGGGTAGCCTTCCGAGTCAACAGAGCTGTGTTGCATAAACCTTTTAGGGAAGTGTTTCGTACACCTACAATCATCCATGCAAACCTGATTTGGGTCGTCAACACCACATGGGCCATGCATCATAAAGTCGGAAACTAACTTGTGCAGATCGGGATCCTCATTTTGGTCTGGTATCTCAGCGGATATGTGTTTGTCAATATGTTCGGCGTTTGGCAGTTTGTCATCCTTATGTAGAAACAAACAAACATGTGAGTGTGGAAGCCCTCTTTTTTGAAATTCAACGGTGTATACAACTGCACAATATTGTTGAAATAAACATAATATCAGTTGTAATTCTAATTATACACATTTCGTATAAGACTATAATGTTGATGAATGTGGTGTGGCCTATAAGTAAAGAACATACCTGCTTGAACACGTCCGAACAAACGCAACTCTTTGATATCCTTCATCAGCTGATCGAGTTTCATTTTAAAAACTCGAGATACCACATCAGGTCGATCTGCAGATGAAAGCTTATGCTCCCACATATATCTTTCAATCTCTGGCCATTTAGGGTTGCATGTTATCGTTATAAACAAATCTGGACAACCATACCACCTACACAATGCCATGGCATCCATATAACATTGCTGCATGTACCTTGGTCCGCCAGTGAAAGAAGAAGGCAAAATGATAGGCTTTCCAACCGTAGACGGGTCGGTATTTCCTGATGCGACGCTTTGACGCACATTTGAATATGTATCACACCTTAGTTTAGACTGTTTGGAACGATGAAAAAACATAAGCTCTCTCTCAACCATGGCGAAGCCATCCACAAGAAATTGCTGGAACAAACGACCTCCACGTATGAATAAATTCTCTGTATTCCGGCGGTCCTGTATCTGATAGGCAAACCACTCACGCATAGTAACTGTTCTTTCATTCTTTTCAGTTGCTGGTTGTCCTGATTTATTTTTCTGTGGTATTCCTAAATAATACCCATCTTGCGCAGAAGGCATCAACAAAGGGTATTGCAAGGGAAGGTACATAGGATGAAAAATGTTTATACGCTGCAAACCTTCACCAAACTTTTCTATCACAATGTCCCTATCTTCTGCGCATGCATCCAAGTCGCCTACGATAAGTCCAGCAACCTCGTCGGCTGCTGGAAGATTGTATTGTCGTCCACTCTTGCCTCGCTTTGCCATGAGCTTTATTCTAATATTTTGCTCGGTGTCTTCTGTGTAGCGGTCACGTGCCCTTCTAAATGTTTTAACCAAATCACTTGATGTATCCAAAATATCTTTCACTTCATTGATAATGTTTCGATCAATAGGTGTCTTTGAATTGGAAGTGCCAGACGAAGCAGATTTTGAACCACTGTTAATAGAGTAACAGGACAAACATTAGGTAAGAGATAATGTTTAGCAATCCTTTTTTGTTAAAAATGCAGTGACAATAATAAAACGTCAATCAGTCACTTACCTTAAAGCAGCCGCTCTATTGTCGGTTTCGTTTTGAGTGTCATATATATACAACTGTGCGAACTTTGGAGGAGTCTCAGTTTCCGGAAGTAAGCTACCAATACTATGGTACGTTTGACCATGTAAACGAAAAACATAGGGACCTCGTCCTTTCCTGTTGATTGTGTCATCAACCTTGCCACCTATTGAAGTAAACGCGAACATGCTGTTGTACGTTCTAATGTTCTTTCTGAAATTTTCACTTTTGATGTCGTCATTGCAGAATAAATCAACTAACTGTTTTGGAGCAGGAGGTGCTTGTGGAATAGAAATTTTTCCCTTGGAACAGCATATGGAATAAGCTTTTCCCTCCGGATTAGCATTCTCTTGTTTTGCTTCTGCTTCCCATAACAGGGCACGGCATTCTTTACACTCGAACGTAGGATCGCCAATGTCATAGTACTCTGCACTCACGTAAAATAATATATTTTAATTAATTTTACTCTAAGAAACACCATGAAAATTGTGCAATTATAGAAGAATATTACTGACTTATACCTTCAGATATACCGACGTATTTGTCGTAAACTTTCCTGACAGATCCATCTTCATCAAGATTGAAAACAATCGGAGTGTGAGACTGTAACGTTGGTCTGGTAGACCTTTTTTGTCTTCTTGAAGATTCTCCTTGTTCGAATGTTGATTTTTTTGTTGCTAAACCACGAATGCCATTTGAAACCCCAGAAGATTCAGCACCTCTTGGACGTGCAATACATTGACGGATGACAGGTGTTTGAAAAGTAACTGTGAAAACAAAAATAGTACAACCATGGTTAAATTATATGGGTCAAACAAATGCATGAAAACAGTATCTCTAATTTTGAAACGTACCCGTTGAAACGTTAGTAAGTGGAGTCTGTCGTTTGCGTAGTGTGCCAACAAGAGTTAATTGAGGAGTGTTTTTGTTCACAGAATTGGTGCCTATTTATATAAAAATTTATTATAACAGTTTCCTCAAAACATAACGGAAAAACAAAGTAAAAAACTGAAACAAAGAAGAAAAAAAACAAATAAGATTCTCTACGGTTGGCTGTGAATCGTATAATATGTACCTTGTTTATGCGTTGACAATGGTGAAGTGTTTCTTTGCAGAGTATCTACTGAAGTAGTGATACGTTGTGGTGTTATTTGAGTGTTTTGCGCAACGTGAGATGTAGCTGTAACAGTTTTCGCATACAAAACACTCATTAACCAAACAAACTACTTTTAAACATAAAATAACAAAAACTAAATATTCTATTTATAGTTTACCATGCTGTAAAGGAGTTGAGAGAATATTGTAAGGCGACACGTTGCATCTATTGTGACCATTGCTGCCTACGTTTGACATTCAACATAGTATATCAGGCGTTTATATTTTCAAACAGTTGGATAAGTATAGTGGAAGAATATCAGTGACCATATAATGAAAATTTCTTATGTGTTACATATGTATAATATGTACGTTGGTTACTGTTTGAAAATGTGCTTGTTTTTTTTCCAAACTATTCATTGGCGGAGTATAAGCTTCAGCTGATATTTCAGTAGATGTTGTAACATAACATATACGTCTAAGATCATATCAAAATAAATAGACAGTAATTTAAGTAATCTACATACATAAGCGTAAAGCAATGAATTGATATTGTAGCTTATAGTTTACCATTTTGTAAAGGACTTTGCTGACTATTGTAGGACGATAAGGTGCTTCTATTTTGTACCCCGTTTCCTAAATCAAGGTTGGAAAATTAAAATGAGGCAGCCATGTCGAATTACACTTGAACAAAGTTTATAAACAAACTTATATAAGCAAAATAAGCAAACCTTGATGAATGTGTAAAGGTAAGCTTCTAGTGGCCATTGGTGACAGAGATGATGTATTTAGTCGGTGTGGATGACCTGTGTCAAATAGCAAAGTTAGTGGTAAACCATGACTATCGAATAGTTTAAAGTAACAACACAGGTAGTAGTAAAATGAATTTTGTTACTGCATATAATTTATAAGAAACTAACAATTAGTCAAGTCAGTTAAAGGTTGTCTTTCATGACTCAACACCGATGGTGGTCTGCCTACATTTTTGGTCGATGATGTTGGCTGTCTGTTGGAAACGATATCTACATGTAGAGGATTATCTAATGCATGAAGAAGAAATAGTTACAAAGGTACCATAGATAGAAAAATGTTATGAATAAAAAGTGTAATTCTTTATTGAAGATAATCTTACAATTCAACAATTCTGTCAGCGATACTCTGCTGTTTGTTGACCCGGAATGCACAATCATATTTTGTGCAAAAGTCTCACTTGAAAATTGAGTTGGATCTCCAGACGATTTGAAAATCTTGTTGGACATGGACGAACTTTGTCCATTTTTTGGTTTCCTATTCTCAGGATGAGCTGAAGAACGTTTTCTGTTGTTTGGTGGAGTGTTTTCATCATCCATGATGATAATAGATTACAATCGTTTTCTGTGTTAGAGAAATTATACAATGATATGTTTTTCCGAAACTGTTGTATGAAAATATGTTATGGATATGAAGTTGTAAAGACATTCATTCAAAAGATACTATATACAGTTTGAAAAAGATATAATTTAGCTAATGATATGAAGAGTAAATTTTCCAAATCATTTAAATGGAGTAAGAAATGTGTCATTATTTCAGTTATAGTCAATCATTTAATATGCTGATATTTTGAACTCAAAAAAGACTTGCTATATGCAAGATAATGAAGTTATGACAAATTCACACAAAGTAACAGTTACAAAAAATCATCAACTTAAAATCTTATTAATAATATTAATTATAAGAATGACATAAGCAACTCATAATCTAAATGATCATGTGTTGACAAATGATCATGTTTTAGGAAGCTAAAATATTTAAAAATCATCTGCGTGATGTTAATGCCCGGTATAATATCTTCCCATCGATTCATCATCATCGGACACGTAAGGTTGTTGTAACTTTTTTTCGGCATCTTCATGAATGTAGTTGTTATGAATATCTAAAGAGCGAAATGGTTCATGTGGAATATCGTTGATATTAACCCACACACCATCGTCGTTTGTGTTGTTATTGTTTTGAATATGTGCATCTACTTCTTCATCAATAAGCGCAAACTTGTGATCTTTTGTACTAAACAAACTGTCTTGTTTATCAAGTAAATGTTCATCATCGCTAAAATCGTCCAGATGGTATACATGATCATTAGAATGAACAAATATTTTGTCATCCTCTTTAGCAGCTTGTTTAGACTTAGAGTAAACCGAATTGTGGAATAGTCCACAATCATCATTCGCTTCTTCTTTCTCTTCATCCTTTTTACCACGCCTTTGTGCAGACTTGGTTTTGCGCTTTATCCTCAGCGGTTTCTCGTCATCAGATTCCTATCAAGATGTTTAACCATGAATCATATAAGTTGGTACTATGTGTAAACACAATTTAGTAGAAGTGTTTGATATATGTTCATACCTTTTCTAATAGGTGTGCAAATTTTTGTAAATCGTTATCAGAAGTAACACGTCCCACAGCAGGGTTGCCATCTTTGAGTAGTCTTCGTCGTTTTTTTGTGACGGAAATCTGCTGAAAGGAACAGAAACAACAAAAGTTAGTTTGTAAATGTAAATGTCTTAAACGTTTGAATTGTATATAATAAGAACTGAATACAACATTCAATGATGATTTGCTATTGAACATGGTTTCATACTCGTATATGTTTTATGTTAATGAATTGTATGAATCAGTATGGGATTTATGTAGTTTCAATATTTTATGTATTATAGGAAAGTATATCAAGATATATTGTAAACAAATATGTTTGATTATGAGAATATTTTTTCGATTCTAGCGTTTGTAATAAAATTTGTGTATATCTGTATTATTGGAAGTTTTAAAGTATCTATTTGGAAAGGATAGTAGAAATAACATATTTTAGTTGTAAATTTGATATGCTTTCAAGGTTATGTTCATTTTCTAAAAAAAATGTGTAAATGTATTTGTTTATGAATTCATGTTAATATTTGTTACTTACATTTGCAAATGCAGATAAATCCTTAAATGTTGCATGTTCTTTCTGAATGGTAATACGCATCATTATTTTTAATGAATCCTTATTTCAAATAAATTTTAAAAAGTCAACATGAATGATAAAAATATTGTAATGGGTAGTGTACTTAAAATATGAAATGGAATGCTAATTAACGTGATGAATTCTTTCTTTCACATGACAACCGAGCAGCCCTTCGATTCGCTTCAACATGTCCACTTATCCAGCCGTTTGTTTCCCATCTTCTTAGTAGCCATCTTTGACGATTTGGGTCAATAAGGGTAGGATAACAATAATGTGCTAAGTATATATCAAGACAAATTTCACACATAATCATTGCGTGTGTAAAAACCTTGTGGGTAAATAATTTTCCATAATTTTTTCACTGGCCGTTGACTATTTTTGCACGGATATTTGGCGTGGGAAATTAGTCGGTGATAATTTCCACAGATTTCCTACTAAATAAGTTGCCATAGATATGCTACAAACTTTTCCCACGACCATTTTCCCACATATTACCTACAGACTATTTCCCACATATTTCAAACGAACAGTTTCATCCTAAAAGTTCCCGACTAAGCTATTGTGTGTGAAACATGTGTGAAGTATCGCCACATATCAATGCATTTTTAGAATTACAGCTTGTTTTGGCGTATTTACTGGAACTAAAAAAAATCATAATCTAGCAAACAAAATGCGGTAATTAGGCAAATAAGATCATAAATCCAATATCAAAAAGATGGATCGTAAGTCATTCCGGATCTATCTATGAATGGCTTATCTAGAACTACATGAGACAAGCTAGGATCTATAGTCGTACTAATATCTTCCACAATCACGAAATCCGTTAGGTACGTGAAGCTTCCTACATAGACTGGCAATCCCTTAACTCTACCAAGGAAATTACATCTTATTCTAGGATCATCAGGATCTTGCCTACTTGGGATAGGTCTTTTCATCACCCAATTATAGTATGTGCTAGTCATGATGTTTATTGGGGACTTGTGATCGATGTAGGCTTTTGCCACGAAAAGGTGTCCTATGCAAAAAGGTATGTTGAGATTTCTAGGATTTCCAAAGATGATGTGTGGGGATCTCATAGTATAAAAGGGACGAAGGTCGCGTACTAGGTGCGGGTGGTATGAAAGTTCCTCATCCGTAGGAAACTTGTTCCTTGATGATGTTGTAATAAGGAGTGGGTCTCCTTTTGGGATAGGTGTCGTGTAGTGTTGGGTAGTAGTTCCTCCTTTGTAATGGAACTCGGTATCTAGCCTTGTACCGGATAAAGTGTAGGCGACGTTATGATAGGTATGGTTCTACCTTGTGGAAGAACCCGGTGTCTAGTCTAGTACCGGAAAAAGAGTAGGCGACGTTGTGAAGGCTTCTCCACCATAAGGAGTTGTGTCGTGTAGTGATTTCGAACTCTCGAGTAGGTGACTCGGGGAGTGGAGTAGGGCAAGGAAGGTGTCCTTGTGGCCGAACCACTATAAACACTCGTGTCGTGGTTATGTGTTTCTTACTCTTTATCTTTACATTACACATATACATATCTATTTATCAATGTTCAACATACACATCTAAATAGATTGACATAAGTCGATCTAAATATTTTAAAACGAAGTTTTAATTGGTAAAACTATTTAACCTCCCTTCTAGTTTTCCACAGGGTGGATTCTTTTCAACAAGTTCTTGGGCCTTTTTCTTATCCATGTCTAATCTCCAAAATACTTGTTTAGGGGTCAATTGAGTTTGAGGTTTGAAAGTGGCTAAGAAGTTTTCCTTTGAATAGTTGGGGGGTTTAATATCAATATTATTTTTCACCCATAAAGAACTATTCATTTTCTCAGCCATTTTATCTCTAGCAATATTTTCTATCTCTCTATCCTCTTCTGTTACTTCTCTACACGTTTACTTTTGTTTAGGCTTAAGAATCTCACTGCCATCATAAATCACTTATTGGGCCTTTTTAGTTTTCTTAAGATACACCGGATTTGGGTCTTTTACAAGTTTTTCACTGTGTTTATCACTTAATATTATGTGATTTGTAACCATGTGACCAGTCTGTATGTTTTCCACTCAAATGTAGAAGAAAATAGAGAATTGGGTTTGTGTGTTACCTAAATTCCATGAGAATTCTAAATCTTCGCTTTTTTATTTCTTTATGCTACCAAACAAGGAAAATGCCCTCATTTCCATTTCTTTGGCTTTATTTCCCCCAACCAAACATGCCTTTAACATATTCATTCACAACACATATAGGATAAAACATATATATAACACATGTTATAATACAAGTTACTTACCTTGATTTCAAGCTAATCTACCTCAAGGCCACATTAACACCACCACTTGGTTCCTAGTTAATAACCATCACACACATCTATTAACACATTAAAGCCATAACAAGGGTTTATACAACCCAATAACACATCCAAATCCCCTCAAATCCTCATATGATCATCACCATAATCAAATAACCAAGACCCTTAAAATCAATTCTTATTTATTCAAAATTTATTAAGATATTTAACCCAAAAATAATATCATCAATTACCCAAAAATCCCCGATTCAAGCTCATAAACCATAATTCATAATTCATCAATTCACTTAAAATATATGTTACTTACTTGGTGTAGGATCACTGTGGCTTAACCCTTGATATGGGAACACTAACCCTTCATCACTTGATCATCCATAGCTTTGGTCCTTCCTCCATCTTCTCTTCATCTCACGTCACACACACAAGAGAATACTAAAACTCTTATTCCCTGTCTTTTCTATCTCCAAACCGACTCACACACATACTTATCCAAAATCTTGAAATCTATGGAATACTTTAGCTTTTAGGTAGTTAGAAGTTTGCCACTTTGGCACATTTGATCCCTTAAGTCTATTTCTCTTATAGTTGGGCCACATCAATCTTTATAACATATTTAAATTAACATTATAACTTATATTTTGACTTTCGGGTTTGACTAGCTGATAACATAAAATAACCTGAATATTTTGGTATCAATTTCCCTTGTAAATGCTCACAATTATAGTATTTTCACATTAATATGTACTCTAAATGGTTCATACTTCGTTTTAGGTGATATTTGAGAATTGGGACGAAAAGATCCAGAAATAGAAAGGAAACGTGAAGACCAAGTTGGGTCGTTCAACTTATGTCGTAGTCTTTATTTCTACGGATCAAGACCAAGTCAACTCACTACAAAGTTACGGCGCAATCAAAGTGACCTAGCTACGCCGTAAATATTCATTAAAGACTTGGGATATTGCTGACAAATGAGTTACGCGTAACCACACTGAGTGAACTTACATATTGTAAGTGATCATAAGTTCTGTGATCATCCTTTTTGCAGATCATACAAAAAAGGATTCTATAACAGTTGTCAGTGGTATGACTGGTATAGTGGCATATATCACACTTCTGCTTGGATTTGGGGTTTGACTTAGACTTTGAGGAACTAGAGGAAGCTGACTTTGTCTCCTTGATTGATTTAGGGACTTTTTCAATGGATTCCATCTTTTCAGTTAGCTTCCTCACAAGTTCAGTCAGTTGCTGAATTTGGTCTGCTTCAGTGGGAGTCGAGGATGTAGAAGTCTCAGTGGGAGTAGACTCTTGTTGAGTTGGTTTTGTTGGCCTTTTCAGGATGGTTCTACTAAGTCCAGACCTTTCCTTTGGTGAATGAGGATTGAATTACATTGGAGTAAGCTCAGAGCTTGGTGCAGCACCCTGAAGAGGTTTCAGGGGTGGAAGCGTTGCATTAGACTCTGCTTCAGAATCAATGTGTTCACTACTACTGGGCACATCAGGGAGTCCAAGCATGCTCTTAAGAGCTTGACTCTCAGGCTCTAGAATTCTTCCAGAATCGAAATTAGGAAGCTTACTATCAGGATTAACCCGATCAATCCAATCACTGGGCTTGGGACTAGTCAACATACTGGTAATCATACCACTAGACACAAATGGCTTAGGACCCTGGTCTTTGTTAAGAGAGTCAGGAAGATGATCTTCACCTAAGACTCTCTTCTTGCTACTGGGGGCTCCCACAACATCAAAGACCCTAGGATTCTTAGCAGTCCAACTATCAAGAATATCTTGAACCTTTTTGAGTTCGTCTTGAAGAGCCTGATTTCTTTTAACTAGTTCAGTGTTTTGAATTTGCAAAGTGACAGCCTTAAGCTTAGCTTGTTTTAAAAGCAGCAGTTCATCCCTATACTTATTCAATTCAAAACTTAGCTTGTTGTATTTTGAAAAAAGATTCAGTCTTTGCTCTTCTACGAACTTAAGGTCAACATTAAGATAATTCATATAAGACTGCCAATCAGAGTCATCATCCATAGAAAGTAAAATATTTACCGAACCTTAGACTATAACACCTAGAGTAGTTGTAGGCTAAACCATCCAAAGAATACCTTAGAGTTCGAGTTTATAAATCCTAGAGATTTTGTAGACGAGACCCTTTGGTAGTTTCAAAGAGTTAGGGATAAATGCATACCCTACGACCTTAGACACACAACGCGATTAAGAATAAGGACGTGACAATTCAACCATCAATAGCAGATAATGAAGGAGTAATAAAACCTAAGTAAACACATATTTAAATCATCATACGAGCACACAATAATTAGACATAGACTACCCTCACCTTAGTTAATTAGATAATTTGATAGTAGAGTAATCGGTAGAAATACCAACCCCCCAAATCCAAACCCCGAGATTCGTACTTTTCTATTTCCTAAAAAACATAAAAAGATAAAAAATAATCTTCCTCAACCCCAACCTTAGCGTAGTAACTCCTCACTAACATTCCTATTCCCCTAGAGAACGATATCAATTCCCCGTGGCTTACCCTAATACTACACTACAACGATTAGGTTCACTGCCTAGGGTGTTGAAGACCCTGAAGTAAAATAACTCAAACTCGTGACTTAAACTTGCACATATGTAACAAAGAGCGGTGCCGAGACTTCATCCACCATTGAATCTCTAAGTACTCTATACTCTTCATCCAACCAACCATCAAGTATAAGACGTACTTCACCTCTTGAAAATCCACAATTAAATGTGACACTGAGCACTACAACGTAACTCCTTAAAGTGATAGTTATTTTGTGGTGGTAAGAGCCCAATTCCCCCAAGTGGTGAAAGAAAAGGTAAAAGTCACTCAACAATAACTAGATTTCCATGTCTTCGTTTTTTGATAGTAAGCTCGAACAAGGATCTTGAAGAATCTTCATCCAATATCAATATCCTTGGATACACCCTATCTCTATTTGTACATCGATACACCTTATTGATTGTACACCATTGGCATTCTTTACTAATACCTTTGACTTGACCCTCTTGGCATCCTTCACTAATGCCTTTGACATGGGCGTTCGACACCTTTCACTAATGCCTACGTCTTGACTCTTTTGGCATCCTTCACTAATGCCTTTGACACGGACGTTAGGCACCTTTCACTAATGCCTTCGTCTTGACTCTTTTGGCATCCTCCCAAGAAGCGCTTTTCTTTATTTATGAGTCTTGTAGCTAGACTCGAAGTCATGCCATACGTGACTTCATCACCATCATCTATTTCCTCATGACGATTTGTATTGAGATTTTCCATAGCATAGCTATGTCCGATTGCGCATCTCTCTAGGAAATCATCATGCTCCCAATTCGTTCTATATTCCGGTCCTAACTTCATGCATTCTTTATAGAATCCAAATATCTTACTCATCACATAATCTACTCCTCTCTTTCTATCCTCCTCATTCCTATAATAGACCGATAGCTTAAGTTATTTCTCATAATTGGCTGCTTAACCAAGTTGAATGTTGTGTAGCCAGCCATCGATATACCATTCATGTTCTATCTTACGAAGACTATCTTCTTCTTCCATTTGAACAGTCGGAACACGCAAGTAGTAAGCAACGACATCAGTGTACTGATTTAGATGGTGACGAACTAATCGTCTAACGTTGCTGTAGGTTAAATTGTGTGTTGACACATTGCATATCATAATTTCATCTCCGCCCCAATAATCATAAAAAACGTTTGTAGTTACAACTCTACCTCCATGATGAATGCATATGTCAATTGTAGGAGGAGCAACACCCCATTCACTATTAGAATGTAAAAGTAAACGATTAGATATGATGTACATTACGACAATGTTGGGAAATAAACAGAAAAACTTACGTGTAAGCTCTAATCCTACGATTACCATTGTTGAATCGTAGAGGCATTGTAGTGTGTAATGTGGCGAGAATGTAATGTTGAACATCTTTTATAGCGTATTTGACTATACTAATTTTAGAAACGATTTATGGGCATTAAAGTGTCAGTTTTTTAGACAATGTTTTGATTGTTTAAAAGTAAAAAAATGATTCAGCATAATTTGTATCATAATCATAATCATAAATAGATTTCAAAAGATAAAGACAATTATTCTCATTTGAAAAATTGAACAGTAATTATGGCGTTGGAGGCGAGCAATATGAGTATTCGCATTTTCCAGGAGGGCATTTGCAAGTTTCTGAACAAACAGGGCAATGACAGTTCTCCTCAATTATACTTTTAAGTATATATGGATCACCGTTATCATATGGATCTACGGAATCATAGTATGTACTATTTCCAGGTTCAAATGGTTGTGGTATTTGATCTTCGTTTCCCACCTTAGGATCGCATACAAAATCGTTCTCCAAGATGGTTGATGTTTCATTTTTCTTGTCATGAACGACTGATGCTTCAAAAAAACCAATAATATCCGTTTTTTCTGCACCATGTTCGTTGGCAAATAATGTGTTTCTTGGTGCAACACTTTCTTTAACATATGCAAATTTTTGTCCTATAATACATTCAAAGGAATAGACTGTATTATTGTTTAGGCAAATAAATGTTTCGTAAACTAAATTTATACAAATTCGGAAAAAAAATTCAGAAAAATATCGATTATGATTGTAACATACCTTCGTCGTGATGGTTTGAGTTTGACATTTTTTTTCCCTCCTTTACTCCGTAATATGTTAACAATTATGGTTTAAAGAATTTCTCATACATACATTTATAGAATATGAAGGTGACAATATATTAGGAAATGATTTGTTGTATAATTTATTTATTTGTATACAACTTATTTGAAAGTTGATTACACGAAATATTTATTTGTATACATATTGTTAATTAAAATATAGTTACTTTAAAATGTATTTGTGGCGGATATACATGGAGGATATATGTAAAACAATGATACAATAATGATGAAACGCAATTAGTTCCATAAGTATTGTGAAAGAAAATTGACGTGCTTGTGTAAATGTATAAGTACTAATTACAATTTAAGTGCGAAAGCGGCAATGTCGGATTACTTGTTGGTTGAATGTGTATAAAAGAGACATAGGAAGCTATCATTTAAAAGAATAAAGCATAATGTATCTTTTACCATGGGATGAATGTAAAAAATAAATTATTCGTTTACATAAAGATGAATATACGAACATCGGTTCCGGAACATTCTCTAAACAAACAAAAGGATCTTTGTGAAAGGATATTTAATTGTAACTAAATGTGTTAGTTACTACAAATTTTGTATACATATTGTTATTAAGTAAACTATAGTTACTTAAAAATGTATTTGAGATCCTATAGATGGAGGATATATGCAAAACAATTATACAATAGCATAGTGTAGATGAAACGCAAATAGTTGCTTAAGTATTATGAAAAAACATCTACATGGTTGCGTAAATGTATAAGTACTAATTACAATATGTGTTCGAAAGCGGCAATGTTGGATTAGTTGTTGGTTGAATGTGTGTAAAAGAGACAGATGCACCTATCATTTAAAATAATAAATTATAATTTTTGATTTACCATGGAACGAATGTAAAAAATAAATTATTCGTTTAGATAAAGATGAATATACGAACATGGTGCCGGAACATTGTCTAAAAGAAACAAAAGAATATGGGTCAAACGAACTTTAATTGTAACTAAAGGTCTTAGTTACTACAAATTTTGTATACATATTGTTGTATACAAAATTTGTAGTATCATGTTTTTCTTGCATTGAATTTAAAGTAAACCGACTAATGTATGTGAGTTGCTTTGGTTGGATTATACTTTAGTAAATAATATGACTCATCCGTAGAATATGAAATATTACATAAAAAATCTTGTAAAGTAATGGCATATTCGTGATCAGTAACTTGCTAAAAGCTATTGCTAATATAAGTCACAAATTCTAAATAACATTATGAGGTCATCATGTGTGTGTTGGTGACCGGACGTTCATTTTATCAGGATCTCATTAGATTTTTGTTGGCAAGAGCAAAAACAACGTACGCATAATATGTCACAGATGCTTCCTATCGTGAATGTCATGATTGTTGACATTGCTTAGTAAATGTATATAATTAACCGGGAGATATAGACAATTAAATTGTTTAGCAGTTCATCTTCATTGATTGGCTACACTAACAAAACCTTTTAAAAAATTGGGTTACCTTGTTTTTTTTAATTGTATATGACAAAAAGCAATGTTTGCATGTCAAATGTATTAAGTCCAAATGTGAATACAAATTACTTATACACATCACTTTGTGCAAATGTATGTATTACACACATCACTTGGTCGTCAAACATGTAAGTGATAAAATGTTACTAAACAAACCTTGTGTGCTTTTGTGAAAATATAATTTAATTACTTATACAAACTTATACAAAAAATGGTAATTAAATCTACAATATAACGCTTGACGGCTTGAGTGATGATGCATCGGAAAAATTCAACAAAAACCATCATGACTATGACTAACGTGTATAGATAGGTGTGATGTTAACGGCGGTGCTATAATTAACGTTTAACTACCCCAATAATTTCAAAACACACATTCAACCTGATCTCCTCCATCTCTCTCTTGAAGAATACAGGTTCTCCAAATAATTTTTTTTTTTTTTTTCTTGAATGATTTTGTGTTAATAATGCAGAGATTAAGCACCGATCAAACTATTTTTAATGTTTGTGATTATTGTTAGATTGCAAAACAAAGGAAAAACACGGTTCTGTTAAAGTGAATTACCGATTGACACTGCATGTGAGGTTAGATGATATGAAACATATAAAAAATAGAAGATACTACTTTTAAAGATATGTATGAGTTATGTTAGAATCATTTTAGTAGGACTTTGATAGATAGTTAAGCAAGATCTTCCTAAGAATCTTAATATAGGTATTAACATTGTATGCAATTATGGGGATAAGTTTGGCTAAGATTAGTATAGTATAGATTAGTTGTTGCATATGAAAAAGGGTGTGATGCTGTATCAAAGGTGCAAGAGCTAAACAAACATATACTGTAACATGGAGATATGATTACACAATATGAGGAACAATTTCAGAATGGATGTGTAGTTAAATTGTATGAAAATATGTGCGCAGTTGAAGTTAGTACTTTTAAATAATTATATGGGTTAAGATATTATCGATTTACTAAGACTTTGTTTTATACTTACTGAATATGTAATTATGCACTGAGTATCGGTATGAACATTGTTTGCAACTATGGCGGGAAGGTAGTTTGGGTAGATTGTCGTTTAAGTTTTCCATATGAAAAAGCGCGTGATATGATATAATATGGTGAACGGACAAAAATAGGTATTCGTACGGTCAAATGGTTAAATGATTATAGATGTGTGCAACAGTTTAGTATGTAGTAACATATACGAATGTGCATATATTTGTTGATGTGAACACTTGTTGACCCTTTGAACGTATGTTGTTTTATGAAACAGAATGATGATGCAGTTTCTGGTTGAGGCAAACCAAATTAACATTCGAACATTACAGGTATTTTGTGGTACGATCAAGTTATTTAATTGAGTTGTTTATTCGAAACTCTTGACATTAATACATGCAGCATGTATTTCAATTACAGCTTCTTCCTACTCTGTTTACGGGACCACTGAAACCCAAGAACAATTGGATTTACTTAATTCATAATGGCGGAACGAAACATAAAGTTTACATAAAGATGGTTGGTGGGAAGCGTTTTAAGCTGTTTGAACGTGAGTGGCGAATATTTTTAGATGACAGCAAGTACACGAATGTCGGGACATTTCATTTTATTAGGCAAGAAGAGGACTGTTACTACGTTACAGCGTATACCAATGATGGATCTGAGTGCAATGGATACTGTCTGGATGTCGTAGGTTACAGACAGCGAAGATGCTTGCTAACTTTGCAACACCTTGAACAATCACCGGTAATTACTAAACTCTAATCATTAAATTGAATAACTTGATTACAAATCTCATGAAAATCCATTTAGTAAATAACATTTAATTTTGTATAAACTCTGTTACGCAGGACATTCCTAGCGGTTTCTTTACTTCATTTGATAATGATCGCTTTCGCGTTCTTGTGGGTGGAGTGGTTGTAGCAACTGTAGCTCATCGTAGGATTGTGCTGCTGGATGAATATAGGCATGTCCATCTATTCGGTGGTCAGGGATGGGATATTTTAGTTCACGTAGAAAACCTGACTGTTGGCAGAAGATTTGTCTTGACAAACTTGCTAAACAATGCTGTTTCATTGATGCCATTTGACGCAGCTGGTGTCGAGATGCGTCATGATGTTGTAGAACGTATGTACCTGAACTGCAGAAACCCTTTCATGAGAAATCCGATTGACAATGGTATGTTACTGAAACTGTTGGAATAATATATGTACTTATTTCTCAAGATAAAAACATTTCAATATGATAATTATTTAACGTAATTTTGTTTTTGTATATTTGAAATTTAGATAAGAGGATGAAACATATGTGTGCATGGGAAGGACACACCGCTGAACATGACAATGAGAGGGACTGTTTCTACACACCGATATTGGCGTACGTTACGGACAGAAGGCGGTTGGTAAGTGACTGATTGATATTAATATATAATTTATTGGAACTTGTAAATCTAAAGTTATTCCTTACATTAAGTCTCGTATTAATGCAGAACATTCCTCATGACTTTGTGAAGGCGCATGCAATGTGGCAGTACCACAATGCGTTGCTGCAATACGAAGAAGAGGAGTTCTATGTTGACGTTGATTTGGAACGCCACAATGACAGGCCAAAAAGCAAAAATCATGTTACAATCAATTGCAACTGGACAGAGATTGTTAGAGATTGTGATTGGGAAGATAACAAAATGGTCCGGTTCAAGCTTGTTAAAAAAGTTCCAGACGTCGGCGTCTCTTTGCCTTCAGGTAACAAAGTTGAAATTCCAGTATTCCACATGTGTTAAGACATCCGCAATCGTGCGTCAAGAAACTTTGTGTGTGTGTTAATGACTGAACTTGTTATGTCTAACTGAAGCATCATAAATTACGTTTGGATTGCTTATGTCGTATGTTTTGTGTTTTGGAGTGGTTATGAAGGCTGGCCGTATATGGCATGAACACTTATTTTCTATAATGATATGCTATGTATGTAATGGTAAATAGATCAATGTTATGAACTTATGTGTAAGCGTTTGTAATATATTTCATCGTATGTTCTATTTTATTGTCAACGTTTATTTTTAACTTGTATGAAAATAAGTGTGCATAGCTTAATATGTTCGATTTGTTTCATCAAACTTAATAGCGTAACAACTGTATTGGGCTAATATAAGAGAATAAGAGCTTTTACATGGGCCTTGTTTTGTTCCAGTTTTTACTTCTACTGCATTGATTACTTTTTAAAGGGTATGATATGTTGGTTAAATGGCGATTTGAAATTTGATTTGTCATTTGGAAACGCTATTAGAATATGACATTAATTGACACACCTATCATCTTCCCCTTCATAAACAGATCTGACTATATTAATTGACGTATTCAATGACATTAAGACATGATTATCATCCAGTTAATTTTGATACTATTGATGATAAATATGTAGACAAATAATTATTTGAACCTCAAACACTTTTATAACAATAGACATAATATTCATCACAGAAATGGTGTTATATGAAGATAAATTGTAAGGCCTTGAACTTCAAATAATTTTATTAATAAAAATGACATAACATAAACATGAGAAGAAAACTTTGATGATGAGAGTTCAATCCTCGTCGAAGAAGTTTAAATCGACAACGTAGTCATCAGTCAAATCGTGACCCATTGCCCGCAATTCATTGATCATAGCTTCTGTTTTTAGCACCTTCGACTTAACGGCATTTAGAATCTTGGCTTGTTCTTCAGGATCCCCACCATTTACTTTAAGCCAATCAAGAAAAACAGATGTGTCTAACTCACCTGCATATAGAAAATTAAATTAGCCACTATAAAGGAAATATATATGATGATTTTATTTATAAGATGGTAACGCTAGTTATACGACATACCTTTATCATGTTGAGAAGACGATCCTTCTTCAAAAAGCGATGCAAGAAATCTCATTGCATCATCAACTTTGTTATTTGATGGTTTCCTCTGCCCATCATGCAGTGCAGGTTCAACAGTAGGTTGCGTTGCAGGATCAACATCAGCAACGGTTGGAGGATTAACCTTTGCACTTGTTTTAGCCGTATTTGAGTTTTCATGTTCTCTGTTTTTAGGGTTTGATGATGCCATGTGTAAACTCGTATTGGAAGATGTATGTGAATTAGGAGTATTTATAGATATTTTGTGAGTATAATTATGTATTTTACACATGTGATCCTTCATGATTGAGTAATATTCTAAATAAGCTTTCAAAATCAGTGACATATATAAAGTTGCTAAAAAACTATAAATAGAAATTGTATCATCAGAAAATATATATGATCTCATTTAGAATCCTTCCTAGTTACCCCAAATGACAATGACAACGTGAATAAGAATATCAATGCATATTTTCTCATTAAAATGCATGTACTTTTAAAACTTAACATAGTGAACAAGAATATCAAGAGTGAAACATGTCTTATTGATAAAAGAACATTTTTTTGCAATTACATTTCTTATTCAATCAAACATTGTCGTCATAACTGTCATCATCCGTAGGAAACGGAGTTGCATCATCATCCTCAATAAAATCGGCCAAATCATCATCAATATCATCGAGAGATTCATCAATATCGGTATCAAGATCGCCTAAACTAATTCCATCATCATCTTCATTATCAGTACCATTAGTAATCGTATCGTTAATGGGAATGGAATTATCTTCAAAGGTAACGTTATCAAAATCATCATCCGTTTCTACGTCCATGAGCCTTGATGGAAGTACATTTGATGAGAAAGTCCTTTGTCTTTTTTGTGATCGACTAAACGTTACAGGTCCATCGTCATCATCTTCCTATGTAAAAGGTAGTGGAACATGATATTAGTCATATCTTGTATATGTGTAAACTGAACAATTGTAATAGCAAAACAAATCTATTATAGATGATCAATTCGTACCACATTATAATTGTGTACAGTGTCATGAACGGTTTCTTTTTTTTTTGTGTTATTGGCTGAACATTTTCATCATCAGACGAAACAATGTGAACAACATTGTTATTCACAAAAACATCTTTTTTCAACAATCTTCCACGTTTGCGAGATACGGGGCACTCCTTGAGAATGTAATAATCGGTTAAAAATTGTACAAATTGTTTGTTGAATTTGTTTGTAAAAATATAATATTCATCTTTATTAACGATGACATATGCACGTTCAAATTCTTACCTCATTGTCATCTGATATGTCGATAAAAGATACAGGTTTATCGGATGGATCGAATGTATTTAACACTTTACTGGCTTCCTCTTTTTTGAGAGCCTACATAGAAACAAAGATGTAAGATAAAAGTAAAATGAACAAATTTGACTATTTCAAATGTATCGAAAAGTTTATTTAAGTTTAATCACTTGGTTTGTCTATGAATATCATAAAATACATACGAACCTTGGGTGAGTCGTTCTTCACCATAATGTGATTGTAGGAGATTAGTTGTGTGTTTATGTCCTACATTGGTGGCACCTTTTATACACAATGTATACAAAGTTAAGTTAAGAATTGATCTCTAACATACTCTAATTTACTTTTGAAATTACATAGAATTTGTGAGTTGATTACATGAAATAATTTAATTGTATAAACAAATCTTATGCGTATATAGAGTTGACTAACTTGATGGGTCATTTGTTATTTAGTACGAATACAAATATTACAAATATACTTTTAAAAATAGCATTTATATTAAACGTGTATTTACAAAAGGTAATGATTGTTCTTGGTTAAAAATATCAAACTTACCTTGATAAATGACCCGGTGGTAGATGAATTCTCACACACACCTCATTCATTAATCAAGCAACACTGTAGCGATTTCTAACCAAGAACAGGTAATCATCTTGAACAAAATACAAATCTAGTAAATTTATTGTTAGTTTTATGATGACCTGCATGTAAGTAAGAATGACAACTATAATATATTCAACACCAACTGTGTATCGTTTAGGTTGATTCTTAACCCTTAAGATGGTAGTGATTTATAGTATGTTGATACATAGATACTTGCTTGGGGTATGCGGTTTCATATTTGACGAAATAGGTTTAACTTGAAAGACTATTTGTTTTGTAGTTTCTATAAACTGTAATAGATATGAAGATTAGTCTTCAAGTATATATATAGGTTAGTTAATTTTATATGGTGTATGTTTTGTTTAAAAGTTAGTTAACAGAATAACATATTATGTGGTCCATTATTTTGTTACATGGTATGTATGATATGATTATAGAGTGAAATCATATAATCGAAAGGTTACGCAAAGGAAAAAGTGTAGTAATACTGTATAAGTTTTATAAAGGTGTTGTGTTTTTAGTGTATTCGAAATAAGTAGTATGTATAAAGTATCCACGTAAGACATACAGTGTGTCGATTAAAACGATTTGCGCTTTTGCAATATATATGACATGTGAATGTATACTTATGATATTCATTATTAGTTTGTTTCTAAAGGAAACATAAATTACTATTAGTTATAACGTAATCACTTATGACTGTCGTGAATAAACGTAAACCATTTGTTTATTTATCATATAGGATATGCGAATTTATATTTGTAAAGTGATTCATATGTTTTAAAATGAATACTTGTTTTGATAATTGTGTACAAATACAGTCTGATTGCTTATATTTGTTTCCAATGTTGTTGCAAAACGAATCATTTAGCTAATCTATATGTTACTCATAATTTGACAGGATGAGTGTTCAATTTGTGTTTGCTGTAAACAAAGCAAAGTTTGCGAAAAGTCAGGTATGCGCGTAAGGTGATAATTTAAACATTAATACTCATGTTTATAATTGAATATTTGTTTTATTTTGTTTGTGTTGTCAGCGTTTACCATCTCTGTTCACAAAAAGCTTCTACCATGGAACACCATGGTTGTACTTAATACATAATCGGGGAACAAAACACAAAGTCTGGATAAAACAAAGCTCAGAAAACCATTACAAATTGTACGGCGATGAGTGGGTCAAGTTTCTGGAGAAGAGTAGGTATACAGACGTGGAAATGTTGCACTTTATAAAGGAGGAGGAAGACACGTATTACGTAACTGCCTACAATCGTGCTGGCGCTGAATGCGGTGGATATGACAGCAGCCTGATAGGCAACAGGCAGATGAGATGCTTAGTGTTTCAGGGCGAGAATCTTGGACATTCTCCGGTAAGCACACACGAACTATTATCTATTTTGTAACGTCTTTTTTTAAGTTCAAATATGAAGTTTATAAATCTGTGAGTATGTTGATTATTTTCAATTGTATGTAGTTGCTTCCCGGAGATTTCCTGCAAGATATAGTGACAAACGAATTTGATATTCGGATGGGAGGAATGAATTTAGCAACTGTGAATCATCGTCGTGTTCATATTCGAGGAACATCAAATCCAAAAGTTTATGCAAACTTGTTTTACGGAGATGGATGGAATACTGTTGTTGACAGTCAACACCTGGTACCCGGGAAACCAATGGTTTTCACAAATCTTGGTGGTGCAGTGCTTAATATGATTACTTTCGGAAGGGATGGACTTGGTTTAGGCTTTGAGGACATCCCGAGAACAAAGAATTGGATTTAGCTTTTCCTATCTGTCGAGGTCCCCTGGACAAAGGTATCATACGATATTTATGTTACACATCTATACTATATGATTGCATAACTCTAATATTTTGTGTTCACAAATTGCAATATAGATCCAAGAATGTTTCACATATGCGACTGGGAAGGGCATGATCAGCATAGAAATGAAGATGCATGTTTTTACACACCAATGCTGGCCTATGTCCTTGATAGGAACCGTTTGGTAAGTAGATACTACGTATAATTGTTAGTGCATGTCAGTTTCTGTGTATTTAATTTTGGTTATGTCTACTTAAAAATGAGAGCTTATTGAGGTTTTATATTTCATATACAGACTGTACCTGCCAAGTTTGTTGATAAGAGTGAACTGCACACATTTGACAACGCAATTGTTAGACACGGTGGGATGGAGTTTGCGGTTGACCTGGTGACTGTAAGGCACAAACAGACACGGAAGAGGAAGCCGAGAAAGAACCATCTAACAATGATTGCAAAGGACAAATGGAAACATGTCAAAAGGCAATGCCGTTTCAGGAAGGACAAAATGATTCGATTTCAGCTTGTTGACGTGATGACTGATTTGGCGGAGACAGTTGATCCGGAGTTTCCTGTGCTTGTTCCAATATTTGATATGTGCTGAATGAAGGTGTTCAAGTGGATTTGACTTTTGTTATCGGGATTGTCAGTGGGTGTGTGTCTTTTGAAACAATTTTAGGTGGCAAGACTTTAGTAGTTTAGTTATATGTTAAGTTGAATAATGGCTGGATACATGACTTGTTCATCCAGTCTATTATCCTACTACGTTTACGGTGTTATCCTACTACGTTTCGTATGTTGACAGTCAGTTCTTATTTATATATTGTTGAATCAACTACTTTAGACTAATGCAGTCATCTGTTAATTAGCTTACTTCCCTTTAGGAGTGTGTGTTATTGTTTAAAGTATGATTGCTTGTCTATGTAGTAAGAATTTTAGTTGGGTTACAATCTGCTATAAAACTGAATGATAGTATGTGGGTTAGTACCTTTTTATAATGTTTGTTATACTGACATGTTTATATAGCAGATTGAGTAAGTAGGCATCCAAGTTCATCTCGATACCTTTTTTGTAATTTGACTTTTTAGAATGACAATGTGGACCAATGTATATATTGACATATTAATGGTATGACACAATAAAACATGTGGTTTCATCTTCATCTGAATCAAAAAGAACATACATTTGTTGTCATTTAAAACAGCTTTCGATGTAGACTACTTCCATGATCCTTAAATATGTCCTACACACATGTTTTATTGTGATACAAAAATGTTTGTGGCAAAAATAGACCTTTTTTTATAGACTTGGTTGAATGCTTCAATTAATAAGTTACACATAATTAGGCTTATAAATGAGCCCATTAAATCCAAAAGCCCAATAGATTAATATCTCATGTTCCGGTCAACTGCAAAAGTCCAAAAGCTCAAGAAATTTTTTGCGTGTTTAGATATAGAAAGATTACGTTTTCCAAGCACAAAACATCTTGAATCTTAGTTCAAACACTATCAAGTCGTTAGGTGTTCCACTTATCAAAACAGTGCATGATGATAGTGGTTAGATTATCCAACTTCATTTAAGATAGTGTACACAAAATACGTTAACGATGATAATTGATCACTGCGACAAATGCATGATATTTGTCTACTTGATGATCTATCTTACTGTTAAACATGTATAATACCCTAATCATGTTGAATCTGTAGATGTACGATAAAATGGTTTGTTGATGCTTATATGAATCAATCGATGTACCTTTTTTAATGGTGGTAGCATGATAACTTGGTGATGACTTGAATGGCAGTGTTCTATAAGATATATAAGTGTTGTCCAATATGTGATATGATGGGAGTATGCATCTTGTTTTCAGATATAACAGATATGTGACAATGAGTATATATCATATAACAAACTGGTTGTCCCAAAAAGGGTAATTACACATCATTATCAAGAAGTGAACCCAGTGTGTATTATGCTTCAGAGACAAAAAGAACTGAATTGATAGTTAGCCAAAAATACAAATGCTCAATACAACTGCGTTGATAGTTAGGAAAAAAATACAAATGTCACTAAATAAAAATGGGATAGTATCATAAATTTTTCATTAGAACATATAAATAATACACTCAATGTGCAAGTATACATTTGTTTTTTATGAATACAGAATTTGAAGTATAAAAAAAGGTCTTAACAGCCAAAGTGCCAGGTGATTAGGACTGTAGGTAATACATAAACTTGATCAAGCGATATAGGTTCCATAGAATATAGCACACCGTTACCTGCAAAATGAACAAAACAGCCAAAAACAGGTATATAATGGTAGCTGTCAAAACCTACAAACAACTTTAAGCACAAAACTTATTTCCAATAATTAACCAAAGTACTGATTGGTTATTCTTAATAAGACATTGTCCACAACGTAAAATCAGATCAAACAGTATCGCATAAGTGAGGAAAATAAAATGAAAGACCAAGATAATGGTACGGACAAAGTATTGTTTACGTGGATATCCATCCACAGCTTCCGCTTATTTCAAAATTAAAAACTCCAATAAACACTACATTCACGGCTTCTCAACTTTAATCTCCTTGTCAAGAACCAACTTTGTCCTTTTGGTAGCACTATTCTCTTCGCCTTGGAGCAAGTCAGTCTTATCCAATGGATCAACCTTCCTTTTTTCTTGAGACGTAGTATCAGAAGACGATTGCTCGGCATTCACAACATCATTCTTTAGGGCGGCGATCGGAGTTGTGTTCTCATCGGTCTGTGACTCCAAATCCTGCGTAAAATCACCCAAAGGGTAGGTTAATCATTGTAAAAAGGTATAAAACGTTGCAACTCACAGTAGAAGATGTGCCATAAAAATGTGTACAGTAGCATAAATGAAAAATACTTACAAATGGCGTCACATCAGCAACCTTTAAGCTGGTGGCTTCGTTTTCAGGCTGAGATCCAAATGAAATAAAGAAATTATATGGCTAAATTTTTGTTGGTAATGTCTTAGTACATGAAGTTTGGTTAAAACCGTTTAACAATTTAAATTCATTCGTCACCTTTCCCGGTGTAGCAGTAGCACAAACAGATTAATGATATCGGGATCATTTGACAAACGCAATACATTGAAGACAGGCATCAGCTTTTCTTTGTTTTTGGCATCAACAGCCACCTTAAAAACAAATTTCTTATCAACAATTTCCATAATCTCCGTCGGGAAGACAGCATCAGACTACATAAGGACATGTAAATGAGTGGACAATTTAGAATGTACAAAGTGTTTAAAACAATTAGCACTGTTGATGAACAATTTATACCTTGCCATACTTATCCACCAACTGATAAGCAGTTAAGTTATTCAGAATAGCCTGCACCTCATCATTAAATAGACAAACTGATACAGTGCCAGTTTCATCTTGAACCCTCACCTGTAAGCGGAACCTAAATGCAAAAAAGTACACAGGCACTGAGGCACTAACAACTGAAAACAAATGCCATATAAAAGCCAGTTTAATGGAAAGCATATACTCACTGGGTTTTGATTGACGTAGCAGCAGCATTGCATTTTGAGCACCACCATTCATTAGGACCAGCAGCCGGTTTTGGTGTGGTATCGGATTCAAGGTCAACAATATCAGAAGACTTAACCAACTTCTTTCTACACACCCTGCATCCGAGGTACCACCAACCTTCCTCCTCTTGGATAGCACAAATTGTAGAGACGATAACGGATGGAACACCCTGCATATATGTCCGGATAAGTTGGTGTTATTTTTGTACAATCGTTTTAAACATGAAACATCAAATTGGTATGCTACATTTCATTACATAACCCAACAAAAATGTATTGTTTGGTACAGTTTCATTGTACATTTATGTATTGCCGAGTATACTATATGTAAATGCTGGGATTGTGAATGAATTTACTTGTTCAACATCAAAAATTTCCGCAATGTTTCTATACATGTATTTGGTGACGAAATCATCTTTTGTAGAATTCTTTGAAGCAGTTGAGATACGTGATGCAGTTTGTTGAGAATCCTCCGTACCTTGAGCAGCCACCAAACTACGTATGGTTAAAAAGACAGAAGTTAGTATGGACCATATCAACGCTAATATATTAATCAATTTAAAAAACATATACAAATATTGGTTTAAGATACCTTTTCCTAAAAGATTCTACATCTTTAAATTCATTGCCAGGTATACAGTCTTTGCCGTTGAAGAGGAACAACCTTGTTCCATTGAAACCATTTTGGATGGCCATTTTTCCTGTTTATTCAAAAACATGTACAAAATATTTAAATGATTTCGGATTTATACCCATTGTCAAAAGTGCACAGATAAATAGACTGAATGTAAACAGAATATAAACGTACCATCCCAGACTTTCATCATGGCCAGCTGGAGGACAGCAATGATCTTACCATGTTCATCGAGTTTATTCAAAAAATCAGCGAATTGTTGAGCAAAACTACCCCACAACGTACACGGCAACTCATTGCCCCTGTATATATGATTGTTATCAATTCAGTAAATACATTGTAAATGTAAATGCAACTGTAAAAAGTTTGTTAGAATGACCTACTCAGCATCAATGATTGTGATGGGTTTCTTCTTTCCAGACCTGCCGTTTTTGTCATAAGTATCCAGGTCATCACAAGCAACAACCTGACCTATCACATCTGCATAATGTTGAAACACAAACAGTTTCAATTCATTGCCATATCATGTACTAAAGAAAAGACAAATGTATACAAATAAATAAAACGATTCTACATACCAAACTGGCCAACTTCCTCATTCTTAAGAGATGTAATGTTTCCATATGGACGAAAGTCAAATCCATATCGAGAACCGGTGAAATCTGTGCACTTTTCTATGACAGTGTTCGAAAGAAAGCTTAGGCGGAGTGGTTTTTTAACTATGCGGAACTTTGGTTGAATCTCCCCAAGACTATATCGTTGAAGGATGACAGCATTGCCCTCTTCTAATTGATGTTTGAAACCACTGACCAACGCCATCCGGACAGTTGCTTGCATCCTAGTGTTCTGGAAGAAAAAATGTGAATATTTTAAAGTTTAGTACATAAAGCAAAACTTCTATACAAAATAACAATTCATATCTAAAATGCCAAAAATCAACAAACAATGCTACTTAAAAAGACACAAATAAAAAGTATAATTTGAAGCATAACATAAGTAGATGCTTGCCTGTTCATCAAAAACGATCATCTCCATATTAACAATATTTGGCTTGCTAAACATAGGTTGCATCCAAGTGCGAAGAATACGCACTCGTAACTTGATGTTGTCCTTAACAGGTGATAAATCGTTGATATACCCAGAAACAAAGGTTGCCATTGCTTGATTTGATATTCAACGCTTAGGTAAGAAAATGAGGTGTGCATCTTTATCAACACGGACATCCTTAATTTATACAATGTGTGTCGCCCTGAAAATTAGGGATCATATGAATCAGAAAACTTATTTTGCATAATCATATTCCCAAAATTAAGATCATTACCAAAAAGAATAAAAAAAGGCCCAAATTTTTTTTAGGGTTCTTGTTGGACATTATATAAAATCATTAAAATCACTACAAAAATTAACATAAACCAAATAACAATTAAAACGCCAAACGTATTAAACCAAAATAACAATTAAACCAAATAACAATTAAACCAAATAACAATTAAACCAAAATCAAGATACTTACCAAATAAAAATGATACCAGCGATTCAACTATTTTGAGAGGTGATATATGCATTGAAACGCCAAACGTATTGGGCAAGAAAAATTGACAGATTGAAACTTTGATTGAATGGATGAAACGCATAATTAAAAGTATTAATTAGTTGCCAGATTTGTGAGGAACAAAACTCGGTGGATATGAATGTGTGTTGACCGGATTATAATGAAACTTGAGAAAGAAGGTTGGGAAAAATAAGTCACATGATCAGCACATGTTTTTTTTAGGATGCATTTGGGTGTTGTACATTTGTGCTAAATATGGAAGTGTTTTTAATAATAAAATTTAATGCTGTGCTTTAGGGAGGTGGTACAGTATTTTGGTATATTAGATAGTGTAGATTTGTTGATGCTCATCAATATCATTTATCTCCATCTTCACAGAAATGGATCAAGAAAAACTTCATATAGCAATAATCGCAAGCCCAGGGGTTGGTCATATACTCCCCGTCTTATTACTCGCTAACCGTCTTGTCATTCATCACAACATCACCACCACCATCCTTGCTGTCACCACTCAAACCTCACATCTTGAGTCACAAACACTCACCAACTCGAGTCACATCAACATTATCAAAATCCCTTTACCAGACACTTCTAACTTACTAGACGACGCTGATAGTGTGTTCACAAGACTAACAGTTATAATGAGGGAGGCTCGACATGGTATCCGCTCTGCTATATCCACCATGAGACCCTGTCCTCATGTTTATATAGCCGATTTATTCGCTTGTTAGTCACTTCCAATAGGAAATGAGTTTCATATGCAAAAGTACGTTTATGTCCCTTCCCATGCATGGTTTGTTGCATTAACCACGTACCTGCATGTTCTTGATAAGGAGGTGAAAGGTCAATATGTTGATCAGGTTAAGCCACTGAAGATTCCTGGTTGTAGGCTGGTTCAGAGTAAAGATCTTCCTGATGCAATGTGGGATAGGAGTAATCGTCAGTACGATGAGTATGTTAAGATGGGAGTTGATTTTACGACATTGTCTGATGGAATATTGACAAATACTTGGAAAGGTATCGAACCTGGGTGTCTTAATGCTTTTAAACACGATGAAACATTGCGGTCTGTTGTTAAGGTACCGGTTTATGATATTGGGCCATTGACGCGAGAGGTTGGTGTAGTCAATCAAAAGGGAAATAAGGTGATCGAGTGGCTCAACATGCAGCCTCTTAACTCCGTCCTTTTCGTGTCATTTGGAAGCGGTGGAACCCTCTCGCTTAAGCAAATAAGGGAGTTGGCTTGGGGTTTGGAGATGAGCCAACAAAGATTTGTGTGGGTGGTACGCCCACCACCACAAGTGGGGAACACGTCAGATGGCGCGTTCTTCAGTTCAAGGAATGGTTCAGATATACCCCCTGATTACCTTCCAGAAGGATTCTTAACCAGAACCAAAGAACTAGGGCTGGTTACCCAAATGTGGGCCCCACAAGTCGATATATTGAACCATGCTTCTACAGGAGGGTTTTTGACACATTGTGGATTAAATTCGGTTTATGAAATTAAGTATAAAAGGTGGTGTGCCAATGATTGCTTGGCCGCTTTACGCAGAGCAAGCAATGAATGCGACTTTATTGACGGAGGACTTGAAGGTGGCGATACGGCCAGCGGTGTTGCCAACCAAGGAGGTGGTGGATAGGGAGGAAATTGAGGAAATGGTAAGGCGTTTGATGGAGGGTGAAGGAAGAAAAGCAATGATAGATAATGTGGAAGTACTAAAGGAAAGTGCAAAAGAAGCATTGGAGATTAATGGTTCTTCATATAACTCAATGTCTGACTTTATTAATTGTTGTCAAATGAAGATGAAATCTAGCAAGTAGTAGCAAAGGAAAGTGCAAAAGAAGCCTTGGAGATTACTGGTTCATCATATAACCCAATGTGCGACTTTAAAACACCACAAAAATTAAAACTCACTACAAGAAAAACCACTTTTTGTGACTACAAAAGTAGTCGCTAAAAGCACTACATGTAGTCGCAAACCTGTTGCGACTACATGTAATCTCAAAAACTACCATCTCTTATACCTCGTCGCATGTTAAACGACCAAGTCTAGGTGCTATGGTATACATATCATGTTAAACGACCGAGTCGAAGTGCTATGATATATGTATCATCTTAAAAGCTTCTAGCATTAAACAAAGTAACTTCTTTTACATACTGATATTGTTTACTACTGGTCTCAACTTCCCTCCAAAAATACTGGCGCCAAAACTTCCCACAAAAAAAAGGCGCCAAAAATTCCCACAAAAAAAATGGCGCCAAAACTTCCCACCAACATGACAAACACATTATATAGTCATTTTAACAATACACGTAATATATACAACATCTTTCAAGTATTTTTATAAATCAAAGCACATGCTATGCATATCTATAACAACTCGACTCATCTGTTTAACTTGTTATGCATATCTATAGCAACTCGACTAATCCATTTAACATGTTATGCATATCTATAATAACTTGACTCATTTGTTTACTTTGATTTGTAATGTACTCCGCATTCTTCTTTCGTTTCGTTGTCTAGTAAAAAAGTAATTTAAATTAGTTAGAAATCATTTTTAATTTATTTAAATAACTTATAATTAATTATAATATTATTAATCAATTAAAAAAAATGCAAAGGGACTACATGTAGTCTCTAAAAATTGGGCGCAAAAAATTCCCTCGCCGGTAAAATAATTTTTTTTGGATTTGGCTAAAAAGATTTCGTCTCGAAACCTGTTGCGATTACATGTAGTCTCTAAAGATTTAGCGCCAAAAATCCCACCAAGCAGAAAAGTAACTTTTTTTTGACTTTGACTAAAATTTGTTCGTGTCTAAACATATTGCGACTACATGTAGTCGCAAAAAGTGATAGTCAAAGCAATAAAATTTACGGACTAGTAATTTGTCTTCTACTGTATCTGTAGCGACTACGCGTAGTCACTATAGGCTAAATTGTAGTCGCTAAATGTTTGGGTCAAAGACGGAACTAAGAAAGTGAGATTTTTGTCGTTTTGTGAGCCTATTGCGACTACTTGTGTAGTCGCTAAAAATTTGGCGTCCCCAAAGCCCAAAATTGGCGTAGTGACTGTCTACATTGATAGTTAATTTAATAATTTCTATCACTTTCTATCGTTCGACTTTCATTTTTCTATTTAGTGTGCATTTCCTTGTGATTTATCACACCAATAAAATGTATTTTCATCTAACAAATGTCAGATAAGTGTCAATCCAAAATACATGTGATTGATTCCATGCATAATTGAAGATTAAGAGGTAGATGTCAAAGTTCCATTAGATCTTTTATAGAGTTAAAAATCAATAAAGTTGAGACTCCTTATGAGTCTGGTTTTAGAGCACCCGGTGTCCACTTCGTCTTCCCCTTCGTTGTCCACTCTGGCACTTCGTCGTGGCTCGTTGTGACACCGGGGTGTCTCGCCGTGCTTCGTTGTTGGCAAGCAAATCGTGGTGACGACGAGTAAACATTTCTGACAAAAGTGATGTGTTTGTATTGTTGTGTGTGTTTGTTAGTGTGTGTTTATTAGTGTGTGTTTGTAGTGGTAGGCCCCAAATGAAGAGGTTGGGGTTTGTTATAAGTGAGGAGGAGGTTTGTTGTGTAAAAATGGAACGCTGGTGTGGCGCTGAGGTGGCACGACGACGAGCCTTAGCTCGTTTTGACACCTAGTGCTCTTATATATATAGCTACATTGTTAATTTCCAATGAAGAGTTACAATTTAAAATTCTAGGTCGAAAAAGGGCATCAAAAAGTTATAGTGGGTAAAATAATATAATATTTTGTCACATGCTTAAGTAATGGACCCTACTTGTACCAAAATCCAAAAGTCATGGTAATATTATTGAATATGTGCATATGAACATGGGAGAGGTTATTATGAATCTTACTAGGTAACTCTTATTGGTCGTGACGCAAACCTAGGTGATTCATGTTTATTTGTTAAGATTGTGCAAGTGATTTGCAAAAAATTATGAGCATGGCCTCGATGTCAAAGATGTATTTAAGTTATCTCATTCAAATGGTAAAGATTTAAGGAATTGATATTTACACGCAAGCTTTTACTACATTCACATAAATATTACATGATTTTACATATATGCCCTCCCACCCTTTTTCAGCCTTTAACCATATTGTTAATGTTATCCTTTTCTTTCCACAATGCTAGATTAAACAATAAGACAGCGGAATTGTAACGGAATCATGGAGCGGGTAACTTAGTAGCGGATTTGTACTCCTTTAATACAATTATAAGAGCGATATCAACATAGTTTAAAATCAATGGTTCACACTTTTATCGGGAGTTTTTGGTTCGAAGATCAACAAATATTTTTACGCCACTGTACATATATGTATACTAGTGCCTTTTGCTACCGGGAAAATATCATTATTGGGTGCAACGGTGGTGATTCAACATCCACGAGATTAATCAGTGACAGGATTATTTTTGTTATCTAAAGTTGTGCACTTGTACGGTTGTACCATTGAAAAAAATACTTGACAAGAGGACCAGTCTTGATGTATTGGTTATCTATAACTTGAGAGTCCAACTGAATTTGAGCGTTTAACATTATATATTGACGGTGGATCACCGGTATTTGGGGCGTTTCTGGACCCAAAAAACTAGGTAGAAGCTAAAAGGGGTGGGAGGGCATAAAAGTAATGTCACATAAAAATTCTGTGGATCTAGTAAAACTATCCGTGTAAATATCACCACCCAAAGATTTAAACCATGTCGTAGACATAAGTGTAGATTAGAGTACTTGTTTACTGGGTTAATTGTCAATGTATTTAACTTATCATTTTTTTTTATAGCTTTGTGTAGTCTAGTAATTTTTTTTTTCCTTTTTTTTTAATTAAAACACGAACTTTTGAATTTGTGCTTTTCATGCCATTTTACCTCTCGATATCAGTATATTTGTTAACAAACTATATTGATGCCGAGGGGTAAAATGGTCATTTTTCATGATAAAAATACACAGAAAAGCACGAATTCAAAAGTTTTGTGTTTTAATAGGGGAAAAAGTCCACTACACGAAACTGTAAAAAATGGTAAGTTAAATACATTTTGAGGCAATTAACCCTTGTTTATTAGCTAAGCTAACAAAAGCAAAGTTAACTAGTAATATATGAGTTAGATGCACCTACAAAATAAAATGCTACCTCCTTTTAAAATTCTCCTTTTTACTTAAAATGTGTAGTTAAAAATCCTTCATATTCTTCTAATATATAATAGAATTGTTTAAGATCACTTATGGGAAAAGTTTTGCTATGTAGATCAAAAAGTTTGCCATGTTGATCAAAATTAGTTTCTTACACTTCAAATTGAAGTGACATTTCATTTTTTGTTAATAATCCAAGTTTATCAGTGACTTCTTTGAGGAGTTTATAAAAATCCTTTATCATTAGAAAATGAAATAAATCAAAGTAACTAATCTAGTCATTAAAAGTTGGGATGTGGCAATACCTGAAGTGCTAATGTGGCACAATTTGGATGCATGAAAATCTAAACTTAACAACTTATAATAGGATGATATGTTTACGAGCAATGTGAACATTGGAGTGGTTCATCTCTCAAAATCATAAGACTACACCCGACCAGGGTTCAGGGGTGGGGGCGGACTGAGGGGGTTTCCAGAGGTGCCCGTGAATCACATGGATGGGTAGTATAAAATTATGTCAAATATATTGATTTCTCTCTGAAATGCACCTGGTCCAACTCTATACCTTTAGGTGCAAGCAGAATACTCAAGAAACAGCATTAAATTGCCAGTCCAAATTCAAAACTACACAAGTTATCTAATGACCGTGTTGATGGCATTCACTATATTGAAATTCCAATCCACAATGCAAAATCCATAAACTTTCAGGACACTGAACTGCATGACTTTAATACAAATTGACTGAGAGACTGACCCATCAGATCAGCAAATACTTATTTTATATAGGCAATCAGATCAGTAAATACTACTAATGGATATGATACTAACAGGAACAAAAAGGACCCAGTACATAAAAAATGGACCAAATAATACCAAGATTCGAGTACAACTATGATTTCCAAAACAGCTATGTTCTCAAATTAATGTTTTTAACATCTTTACCCTTTTTCGACAACTTAGGTCTTGGATTTATGGGTTTTGTAAAGGACGCCTGAAATTTGACCATCATTCTCAAGACTTCTACCAACCTAGACTCTATCACTACCCCATTTGGTTCAAGCACTCGTAGACACCGTGCAACCGCCTCCATTGTACTCATACACCCATCGAAAGGTTCCTTCCTAAGTGTTAACTGGTTGCTGAATATATTTCCACCATCAACATTAACGTCATAACTCAAACATACCTGTGTGGCGAACTTTGACACGAATGGGAAGCTAGCTGAAACCATTTCCTTTGCATGCTTCCATGTCCCATCGAAAGCAATCAAAACAAATTTGTTCTCGTCAGCGTCCCCAAATGAAGACTTCCACTTGTTGATCTCCATTGAAGGATTTAGGTCCGTACCTATAAAGTCATGCATTAGAAATTCAAGTAAGTGCAATTACATTCCAGACAAATTATTCACTATATATAATTTCTATAATACGCTATAGGATTAGTCTCACACTTATGAGCTTAGCCCTATATGCCTGAGAGGGATGAGCCCTACACCAGTCACCCAAGTTCTATCATTCAGTTTTAAGTGGAATATCAATAGCCTCATAAGGGCTGTAGCCCCAAATGCTATCGTTTTGACTTTTTAGAACTCATATTGGTGTCAACTTTCAATTCAGTTGTTACTGAAGTTTTAATAACTTAACGTATCTTCTGATTCTGATGTGCTTTTTAAGACGGCATATTAGGAGTGTTGTAGGCATAACCAGAGTTCAGTTTTGAGTGAACGTCTCCTGAAATTTTCATCTGATAACGGCTTGGAAACCACGGATGGTCCCCTATAGAAAGGGCGTGTACGTTAAATCTCAGTTTCATTCTGTTTAATTTCTTTATTCTACTGTTTTTTAAAATAATTACAGTAGTTTATTGAGTCTCTTGGCTGGCTGTGATTATTTAACCCAATCACTTCTTGTTAGTCATCCCTTTCTATAAAAATGGGCTCATAGTGAACGATTATTAGCGATTTTTTCAAACGATAATTAGCGATTTTTTCATATGGAATAAGGCGAAAATGTAGTTTAGTACCCTGAACTTGGCTGAGTGGATTTTTAGTACCTTGGACTGTTAAAGGTGCAGGATGGTACCCATGGTACCCTAAACTTGGCTAAATGGAATTTCTACTACCCTGTAACAAGTTAAGAGTTGAGCCCGTTAGAAATTTAACGAACGTTATCCTCAAAATTTAAATATCCATAGTATAACTACCAATAACGGTGGAAACGAACCGAGTCAAGCCCAAGCTTGCCAAAGCTCGATCTTGGATCATTTACGATCATAAGTATCGTGCTCATGCTCGTTTCGAGCCTTATGCTTTTAGCTCGAGTTTGGCTCGAAATGAGCCAAGCTTATTAAAGCACAAAACGATTCAAACTTAAACGAGCTTGAGCTCGAGTTCAAGCCTTGTTTAGGGCTCATCTAATAAATGATTTCAAGACCGAGCTTCATACTCAAAGCTAGACTAGGCTTGTGTTCCTAAACGAGCTCGAGCCTAATGTACTTACCCATGGTACCCTGAACTTGGCTAAGTGGAATTCCTACCCTAAAACAAGTTGATAGTTGGGCCCGTTAAAAATTTAACAAACGTTATCCTCAAAATTTAAATATTCATGGTATAACTACCAAATAACGGTGGAAACGAGTCAAGTCGAGCCCAAGCTTGCCAAAGCTCGATCTCGGATCATTTACGATCATAAGTCTCGTGCTCATGCTCGTTTCGAGCCTTATGCTTTTAGCTCGAGTTTAGCTTGAAATGAGCCAAGCCTATAAAAGGTCGAAATGGTTCAAGCTTAAACGAGCTTGAGCTCAAGCTCAAGCCTTGTTTAGGGCTCATGCTCAAAGCTAGACTAGGCTTGTGCTCCTAAACGAGCTCGAGCCTAATGTACTTAACAAACGAAGATCAAGTCGTGTTTTATTTCGTTTGTGCCTATCATAAAAACGAACCGATCCCGAGCTTGTAAAATATGTTATGGGTCATACTCGAGCTAAAAGCTTAAGGCTTGGAACGAGCTCGAGCTCAAGAGTTATGATCATAAATGAGTCAAGCTCGGGCTTGACTCCTTGTTTCTACTCTTATTTTATAGTTATACTATGAATATTTTTAAATTGAAGATAATGCACCTTTAAAAGTCCAGGGCACGAAAAATTCCACTTCACAAGTTTCAGGGTACTAAACTACATTTTGGCCTATGGAATAATCAAATATATATAATTAACCTGAAAGGATTGCAAGAAATAGTGTTTCACAGTTTTAAAAAGTGTAATAATCGAATAAAATGAATGAGAATAAGTTTGACCATAGGCGTGACTGAATTATGACTTGACCTCTAAGTATCAGTTTCAATGCACCCAAACACTAAAAACTGAATTTCTAGAAACTTAAAAATTGTAATAATCGGATAATCTATTGCCATATAATTACTTCCTACTTCCTTAGAACCCTATAACTTATTGGCGTATGCATACATCATAATCTACATTGGAGTAGTTACAACTGAAATAAAGTACTATATACTATGCTATAAAGCATTTAGGTATGTTGAAAATCCTGCAACAAACCCAAAGATCAAAATACGGAAACGCTAGAACCTCGATGTCAACTATAACCTGTAACACTGAAACCATGGACGATCGAATATGAAGAACAAGAAGAAACTACAAAGTTAGGATAATTACTCTTATTAGAACCTCAAACAATTACAAAGGAAAGAATACGAAGATGAGATGATTAGTGTGCATCACCGCTGTTTAAGATATGAGGGGGTCAACCTAGACGGCTAATACCAAACCGACACAAACACAAACTCCCTAAACAAAGCTACGTTACTTGCCTTGCAAGGCAAATATCTTACATAAGGAAACTAAACACATTACCCTTTATCGACTATATGACTAATCCTGAGAGTTGACTACTATTCTAACAAGGTAAACACTCCAAAGCATAAACTTTGGTAAAAAGGTGAATTAAATTACCACAAACACTACAAAACTTTAAAAATTAGACATCTTTAGCCAAGGACAAACCCCTTGGCACCAGAAAGTCTAAAAACAATTTATGCAAATTCAGGAAACTATCTATGCTACAACACAAACAAATCTAGTTCAGATCCAACTGCCGGCCACAGCAACAAACCAGCATCACGGTATCTCATAACAATTCAGTTCTATCTATATAGCTACCAGCATACAATCCCTTTATTCAAAATTGATGTGCACATATCAGCTCAAACTCCAAGATGACAACACAAACTTCCCTGAGTATATAATGCAGACAATTCAGTATGCACTGAACAGCCAATACTCTATACAAGGCTAGTGAAGCACCATTCAAACAAGACTTTAATTCCTCCGGAAGTCCAGATACCAACAAGGACAGGAAAACTATAGAGCAAACAACTACATTTCCTTGAGACTGCATTGTAAGTACCAAATGTCAAAGTAAAGTAGGCCCATCTTTCATGCCTCACTAAACAAGACATAAGGCAAAAACAAGGCTTCAATGTAAGCTAATAGACATTTGTCATAAACCATCCACCAAACACCCCTTAAACTTTCATTAAGTGATACTCAAAGTATCAAAATAGAGTCAGACATGTTTTTACATGACATCAACCAATGTCTGCTCCTACTCATTCATATGATCAGTATAATCACATAGATCAGAAAGTAAAGTGATATAAACCATACCACTCTAACTCATTTGTCCCAATCTTCAACAGGAAACTTAGACGAGAGAGGTCTACATTTTCTTTAACCATAAAGTAACATCTGTAGAAAACATAAAGTAGGCCCATCTTTCATGCCTCACTAAATTTCGAAAATGGAAGTACTAAACATAAAGGCTTCAACCTCAAACATTAAGCCATCAATTGATTAACCCATATCCAAACACCATCATTGGGACACATCTGAACTTTTTAGCTCCAAAGCATACATTTAAGTACTATTAGTTTACTAATCTACACCTCATATCTAGGCTATAAAAAATAAAATTTATGCAAGCCATAATAGACAGTAAAGCATTATGATGAGTTATCGACTATGAATTTTTAATTTGTAAACATAGACAATTTTACAGAAATGTTTTATAAACCAAACCTGCTTGCTACTCCTAGTTTCGCCAAACATATTAGCCTCGGACAATTACATTTGTGATAAACTATATAAATGTGCTAAACCGTTTACCAGGAAAAAGAAAAGCAGCATGAATAGATTTGCTAGGTTTCTGAGCTAGTAGGGTGACTAGTGCGTGCTGAGCCACCCCTAATCAACACACTTTGTTAAGTAATTTGTGAGCCCATAAGTTATTTTTTATCAGTTTTTGCAGTTAACCGCCCTTAATCATATCGATATTTTGTTAAAAATTCATAAACGAATAACTTAACTAGCATGATATTATGGTGTTAGGGTATGATGGTTAAAAAAATTCGTTTTTTGTGCGATATATATATTGCTATAATTTATACGTTAAGTTCGGCCCCTCTTAACTTAGAATCCTGGCTCAGCCCCCCTGTTTATAATTACAGATACAAAATGTTTTATAAACCAACCACCTACTACCACCACCTACTACCACTGTTCTAAAAGGCTCGCAAAGGCGTGAGGCTTGGTCATGCCGCCACGCGCCTTATGCCACATGTTTTTGTAAACTCGATATATATGAATTATGATATGAATATATAAATATTTTCATATTTTGTGCCGCCTTATGTCACGCCTTATAAACGCAAAAACTTCGCCTTGGCCTTAAAGGCGTGAGGGTCATGCCGCGACGTCACGCCTCGCGCTATTTATAACCTTGCCTACTACCAACACCTAGTTGCTACTCCTAGTTTACTAATAACTATATTAGCCTCAGACAATTACATTTATCATAAACTATACATGTTTACCAGGAAAAAGAAAAGCAGCATGAACAGATTCGCTAGGATTGTGTTCAACAGCATCATTATAAAGCTCGTCAAGCAAGTCCGATTTACCACGTCGTAATCTCCTTCCAGTTAAAACTTGACAACTTGTAAGGCATTTATTAAGAACAGGAACTGTGGCTAGAGGGTGACGCTGTTCGTGTGGGTGTTGGAGGATTATGATTTCAGTGTTGGTGGTGGTTAGGGGTGAGGGTGGGATTAGGGCGCATAAGCATACGGTTGTTGGTCTGTCGCAGGATGGGCAGATGGTCCGACGACGCTGTGTGGTTTGGTCGAGTTGTTGTTGGGTGTCCTCGGTTGACATTGGATTGGAGTTAAGGTGTTCGGTCTTTTGACTAACTAGTAATTAAGTCCGTGAAATTTGCTTAAGAGCACAAAGGGTATTCTTCCCGCAATGGGCTAGATTGGGCTTTTATTATAACCTGAAGTTAAAATTTGTATTTTTGTAAACTTGTTTGGCAAATAGGATTAAGCTTAAATTTATTATTGCAAAATTACTAAAAATGACATAATTAAATGAGTTTTTGTATATGTTAGATATTTTTTTAGGTAAACAAGTAATTTATTGTTCAAAAGCCTCGGGCTAAAGTTTTTAGCCCCTTTTATGGGGCTAGGTTTTAAGCTCTTTTTAGAAGCTTATGATTTCATAAGCCCGCATGACAAACGACACTTATTTTATAAGCCGACTTATTTTAAATTCCCAAATCCCATAAACCCCCATAAGCCCTTCCCCAAACACAGCCAAATTGTCGTAGATTTGGGGTGTTTTGTTCGAGTAGGAATGGTAACGGGGCGGGTTTAGAGTGGGCTGATCATCTCTATTTTCAAACCCGATTAAAAAAATCATCGTTAAACCCGCCTCAATCTTCATTGGGCGTCTCGTTGGGGCAAGATGCTCCTTCAAACCCATCCCATATTTCTTTGAGCGCGATGCTCCAACAAACTTGTGTTTTTCCCCGTTTATTATTGTTTTTACACTATAAACAATATAATTTATTGCAATAACTTGAAGAATCGAGATGCCATAATAAATTAAGCATTAGCATTATTAATTATTAAGTTTTAAACAACAATATTAAATATAAAAAATGACATGCTACACGCGTCGCAAATAAACTTCTTTAGAATATTATGACACGAAACAAGCTTCCATGATCATAATTTTCAATCTTACAAATATTGAAAAGTAAAGAATTATATTTTATTAGGTAAATACCAACGTAATACTATATGTGTAATAGTGTATAGAGATATTTGTATGCAAATATATGTTGTGGGCGGGGCGGGCAGGGATGTTGTGTCTCGTCCCCGCCCCAAACCTAATAAAAATCCCCGTTAAGATCCAAAAACTCGCCCTGTAACCCGATAAGCATACCCCGCCCCGCTTCAAAAAGTTCGAGTTTCAGGTTTCCCCATCGGGTTCGACTTTTTTTGCCATCCTTAATTCTGAGTATATCAACCATAATAGGCGGTATCTTTGACTTTGTACTAAATATGAAATCATAAGGCATAAGTGTTAAAATAGACAATATCAACCATAATAGACCGATTTATATCAGTTATTGATCCTTCATTGGTTCTTTAAGTGAACCTTGAATGGTTCATATCAGTTAATGATCCATCGACAAAAACTACACACTTTAAAAAAATGCATTTATTACTGTTTTGATTTTTACAAAAACAATCAAAGTACAGTTTTACCCTTTGATAATTAATTAATATTTTCATTTACAATAATTTTGTAAAGACAATATTTCACGGTTGGTCCTAATGTTTGTACAAAAATTTCACATGTCATCCTTTAGTCTTATAAATTACATCACTCATCCTAGATGTTGAGATTTGGTAACACCCATGATCCTTTTGTTCAATATTGGTCACTTTCTACAGTTAGTTGACTCAACATGAGTTCCACCCAAGGGCATAAAGGTCATTCCCTTGTCTTGTGTTTTTTTCCTTTCTCCTAAATAATAAACCAACGACTTGTAGCAATACATGTAACCGAAGCTGAACCAACAAACTTTCACATATAGTTTTTGCAGCAGAACAATTAACTCTTTCACATATTATTTTTGTAGCAGACTTGTAGGCTTGTAGCAACACCTGTGACCGAAACTCGGCCAAACAAACTAAATCAAATTGCTAACAGTTGACAAATGTACAATTGCATAAACCCAAAAATTGCATAATTCCATTAAATTAAGTAAGTACCTTACATAGTTAATTGATTTGGCAATACATTGCACTTAGTTTTGTAACAAGTTGCAATAACATGAAAATTTCAATAAGCCTAAAAGCTTAAACACTAAAAAGAAACACACAAGTCTTTGCAAAGTACAGAAAGTATATGCCTCAGACAATACCGATGTTCAGCCGAAGGGAATAGGTTTCCAAGTTCTTGAATGAGCCCTTGTAATAAATAAAAAAAAGTAAAATATTTAAGCTTGATTTTTAGAAAAATAAAAAATATAAAAAGTTAACAATTGAATAAGTTATTACCTTCTGTCGATCACTTATAAGGTGAAATTTGAGTTGACTTCCAAATTTAAGTCATCACCAAGGCATTGTAGGAACCGGGTCAATGAGTCTTTGTTTCTAGCTTCCACAATAGCATAAGCTAGTGAATAGATTCCATTGTTTGGGTCTATACCTACAACTGTAAGAACCTAACCGGGGAATGGTCCCTTCATAAAATCTGTAAGATATTGGTTATTGTAACACACAAACAATCACAAGTATGTTTCGAATCTATGGAAGAGTTTTAGAGAGAGAAAGAAAGATGGGATGTTTTCTAGAGAGAGAAAGTGATGAGAGAAAAATAGAAGATGGCTTGATTAGAATGAAAGCTCCACCTCTTCCCATGTATGGGAAGAGGATTTTATAGTCTTATAATATACGCCACCTACAGGTTGTGGATCAGGCATACAGTGGGTAAAGACCCGTCCGTCCTCCACGGTGTTACTCTAACTAACTAATAACTTATAAATAACGCTAAGTCTACGAGCTAAGTTATGCTAGTCTATGGTTGGGGTGACCGACACTTTAATATGGATTTTCTAAATCCTAACAATCTCCCCCTAAGGGAAGTCACCCCATGAAGTACATTTTGTATCATAGCATTCTATCGTAAACTTCATGCTCGAGCTCGTAGACTTTAATTCTTCAATTTCCGCAATCTTTGTGCTTTAGTAGTGATTCTTCAAAGTTCGCATACTTTGTACTTTCAGTGGAGGTCTTTAACTGATCCACGACTTGGTGATCTTTGAGCTTTCTTCGAGATCATCAGCCACAGTTAATCTCTGAATCATCATTTGAAGTATCGCCTTCATGTGATGTTGTGACTTTTGGACCGACATGCTCACACTTTCTGGATCATGACATCTTGCATCAGAGTTGTGGAAGCATTGTTGTACATTTTTTATTGTCATGATTTCCTTCAATTATGAGTGTCTGTTGTGAGCATGCTGTTATGAATTGACTTCTCAATATCGATTAGCTGCAACCGTCAAATGTTCCTGCAAACAACAGTTAGCAATAAAACACACAAAAGTGTCTTTGTTCACTTTTGTTGAATAGGGTTGCAAGAACCACGGTTCCCCGTTGATCAGTATAAATACTGCCTGTGAACAGGTAGAATTCCTAAGAAACTCCTTGACAGGGTTTCACAGCTTGATCTAGCCGTTCTCAAACCGGAGCGTCCTAAAGTAGACAACACGGAGTGAGTGAACCAGCGAATTGAGATTCACTGATTGATGAAAAATTGATTTGAAAATAATCGCGTATTGCGTGAAGAAAGAGATTTTTGCAATACGACGAAGGTTTTATGAGAAGAAATCAAGTTTCAATCATAAATACTTCCGTTTGTGAAATTATCGCGCAACCGATGTGCTTAGAGAAAAGAATTGTAGAGCACATCGAAAGGTTTTTCAAAAGCATTTGTCAATTCATTTCCTGGACCAAGGTTGATTCAAGAATGAATCGCCCCATTGTTTCTATCCAGTTGTCACAAGCTTGATCCGTGATAGATCTCACATGTCACCCACCAAGAGCTTGTTTGATGTTGGCTCTAGAAGGATTTCCATCTTCATCGTGAATATTTTACATATCACTCGGATGTTCTGGAAAATACCACAAGGATGATGCGTAGGACTCTCAATATAAATTCTCACTTTCCACAATGTGTGAAACAATAAGTCTTGATGAATTGTGTGTCCTAATGAGATTTATTGATGATCTCTTGGCTCTAGACTCAATTGTGCACTTTGGTTTCCTGAGCGGAAACTAGGGAGAGAGAAAGTCGATAGATTATGTAGGTTCCCCGTGAGAATGAAACAAGTCTTTTTAAAAGAACTAAAGTAGCTGGGAAGTTTAGTGCAGTACGTCACTAGGTCCATGATGTCTTGTCTTCAATACCGGCGTTACCTTAGTAACCACCAGTAGCATATGTATTGAACCCGGTTTCTGCCCTAAGGTTGAATTATTGGAGGGCTATTTCTTTTCACCCTTTCACTTTTCATTTCTTTTTCATTCTTCAACCCCTTCAGTGCTTACCGAGACTTCATTACTAGAACCTTGTTGGGTTTATTCCAGTACTAGCTCTATCTCAGTCGGCACTCTTACCTAAGGACTTCTACACTATCTAGTGGATTGTCCCTAGGTAGATCCATCCGGCTCTCGACGGGATCGTGGGAACGAATACCTAACCTTACCATCCTTATAACTCCAATGCATAAAGTAAAATGGTCGGTCTTGTGGTATAGTTCTTTCCTCCTTGAAACCAATTGAAAAATCATTAGCAAAATCAATCAAGGTACTTGTGATATAATATCAAAGCATTTTGTACCTTAATTGTTTTGATCAATTTTATAAATGCTCCCCCTCAACATGTGCGATGTGATTTTGAAATTGTTTAGCACATGGAGGAAAGAGGACTTTGAAGTATTTCCTTGATCACAATTTCCATAGAAAAGCCATTTGATTTTTTGTAAATGCTCCCCCTCAATATGTGCATTGTTTATTTAAAATCATTTAGCACATAGAGGAAGGAGGTCTTGGAAGTACTTGCACTATCACACTTGCCATAGAGAAACCATTTCAAAATCAATCAAGGTACTTATGTTAAAATATTGAAGCCTTTGTACCTCGATAGTTTATTATCTTTTGAAATGCTCCCCCTCAATATGTGCATCAATTAATAAAATTTTTTAGCACATATGGGAGAGCAGCCTGCACTTTGAGTCGTAAAACATCACATATATTTAAAGCACATTCTCTCCCCCGATCAAAAATATCAAACCCTTATGAGATTTTGGATCCCAAGTGATTTAAATAGGTTTAGAAAACATGGGAGAAAATGTGGCCTAATTTAAATGCTCTTCTGGTTTTTGGATAAATGCTCCCCCTCAACATGTGCATCGTGTATTTGAAATTGTTTAGCACATGGAGGAAGGAGTGACTTTCAAAGGCACTGAAACAATCACCATTTAATCAGATTTGAGATTTAAATCACGATATCTCCCCCGATCAAAAATTTCAAACCTTTTGAGATTTGTGATCCCAATTGATTTAAATCATTTAGAATATTTTGGGGAAAGATGTGGCATGATTTTGAAATTAACTGATACGGAACAATTTTTGAAAATTAAGATTGTTAGTGTCAGGTATGATAATTTTAAGAGATCTTTTAGTAAAAGAAAATTTTTCATTTTGAAAGATCTTTGAGTTTAACGAAAATCATACCCTGACACATAACATCAAAACTTTAGATCACCACTTCATAACGTACAAATGGAATAGACACAAATTACTCAAACGAGTCCATTTGAAGAATTATTGTTTGAAAATATGATACTTTGAAATCACTCTCCCCCTCAATCGATGACACAAGTCATAGATTGAGTGATAAAATTTGTGAAAAATTGAGTCCGATTGATTTTCAAAAATTTGAGTCCGACTTATTTTCAAACAATATTTTTCTACCATGAGAAATACAAACATGGTATCATCCACTACTTGTCATGCACAACGATACGTTAGGTGGTGGAAAAACAAAAGCTATTTCAGTTGTTCCTGTAAGGATGGAAGAAACAATCTACTGATGTAGTGAGACCTCTGAAGTTGTATATATCATGCAAAATATCCACAGAGATCTGATTAAGTTCAGTTTCTTCTTTTGTCGACCCAAGATAGTTGCCCTTTCATATTTTCACCCAATCATAAACTGGCAAAGTCTGATCATCCAATTTTGTGGGAGCAGGAGCGGAAACATTCTCATAAACCATGTTATCTTCATACGTTAGTCAATACAGATAGACATACATACAGATATATGGTGGTCGACAACACCAAAACAGCAATCGACTAATAAAAGTCAATTATCATTCAATTAGATCATATAAAGGCATGGGGATTATATGTGAACATCAAACTTGAATCATCTAATTCTAACAAACATATCCTAGGTTCCTAGCCATACAAAGTTGGCAAACACCTTTTTCTATTAAGTATAGAATGATTAAATAAGCCCGTTGGATGATATAAATTTGATAACACTCTCCTCCTCAATCAATGGCCCATTTATGAAAAGTTTAAAAAATCTGAAGTCATTGATTGAGTGTCAAATTTTATCAAAAATCCAAGACTAATTGATATTCAAACAACTCATTTTCCACCGTTTTGAAAATAATCAAATATTTTTCTGAAGAATCTTAGAAAGAAAAACATTTGTGTAGGACCAACCATCTTACTGGCGACGTGCTTTCCTCATATTATTTTGGGATAAGTGCACGGTATTTATGAAAATCAATTAAGCGTAGCACTTTCCCTTTTTGAAAAACGGGTTGCATATCTGAAATAATAGCAAACCATTGTTTTGAAGAGCAGGTTACAGTCTGAAATAACTGCAAGCCATAGTTTGAGACATGTTTTGAAAATATTTACACCTTCTGCTCGAACTTTATCTAAAGTCCCGTGCCATTATTGAATGACATTTCTAAGACCGTAGATGTTATCGATACTAGAAGACATGCCTTGAGAAATCAATATTTTTGGTATTTTCAAATTTTCTGATTTTTATGGATTTTTGTTGGTTTTATATTTTTCTATTTTCTTTTTGCTGGTTTTAAAATTTTCTATTTACAATAAGGTTTAAGATATTAAAAAAATTTATTCAATGTAAGAAGATGTTGACATGAATACCAAAAAGAGGATATCGGTCTGAATGTTGTAGAAGTCAGTAGTCAACATCTCTTAAATTATCGCCACCAAAGCTTTCAAGGCTTCTGAAGAATCGTCCGAACTTAAGCCTTCTGAATGTGAAACTTTGGTAGCTTCCCCCCAAACCGACAATCTTCGTATAAAGACCACTTCCCCCTAGAAGTTGAAGAGAAGCAAACAATCTTATTGTATGAAGCTCAAAAACCCGAAGAACACGATAACATCGAAGTAACAAGTTGAAACATTGATCATCTATGCCGTTATCAACATCGGAATAAATGATTAATCCCGATCACATGAACCTGTTGTGTGTCCCCGATGCACACATTACTCTACGGTTTTAAGCAGTTGTCTATTTGAGGGAGCAATATATCAAAATCTTCATTTCACCAAATGCATTCCTGTTATCTTACATATAACAACTCAGCCCATAATGTACAAAAGTACCAAATAAGAGTAGAGACGATGACACCCAAGTAACCGGTTGAATCACTGATCATCTCTGCGGATATCAATTCCGGAATAACTAATTAAGCTCGACCACGTGAACTTGTTGTGCGTCTCAGATGTACACATATCTCTCCCTTGATGGTTGCGATCTCATCGGAACCATCATAACATTGTGTACATGAAACATTAACAGGAAGCACTTTACCATAAATCATATCAAAGATGTCGATAAGCAATATCATCTCACACTCCAAATATTCTTCTCATATTTCTTCCCACTGAAAGCTGACTTAACACATACCAAAAGTGTCAGGAGACCACTTACCCCAAATAGTTGGAATAATACATCCTTCCCCCAAATAGTTGGAATAATACACCAAAGGCTACGAGTTAAACACTGAGTTTCTCTGCGATTATGACATTTGTCTTCCCGGAATAACTTCAATTAAGCAGTAGTATTAAGTTCATCACGTGTAATCGTTGTGCAATTAGATGTATGTCTCCTTCCCCCTTGCTGGTTTTGATACCTCATAATCAGCAACACATAATACACTCATATTCTTGAAATCTTTTGAGAAGAACAAGATTAGCTCAAATGTATCTTGTGAGAATCAATTGCTACAGAAACTCTCTCTGACTATCTTTATCAATCCATATGTAGACAATTTGAAGTGACCACTGATGAAGCAAACCCGATATACCAAACTTGAAACTGAAGTCAAATTCCCCTCATTTGTATCTTAAGCTTGCACTAATGTTGGAAGAACAGTGTTGAGAATTTATGCTCCAAGCAAATCTCTAAGTACTCAATACTCACTCAAAGTATGAGATATTAACACCTCTTGCGATTATCCACAACGTCATATGCATGTGACACTGAGTAAAACAACGTAACTCCTTAAAGTAATAGTTAACCAGGTCTTCAACCATCTACCCCAACTGATGGTAACTAGATAAACCAAGTCTTCAACTCAAATTCTAAGCACGAGAAAGTTATCATTGAAAGTCATGCATCCAACCAACCCCGACTTCAAGATAAAATAAGAAAACGCCTTTGTGAAAGTCAACTTCAATCTCAAATAAGTGATAAATGATCAACTCCGAAGTAATCACTTTGTGTCAAATGCCCAATACGTGAATAAACATACAATCAGATGTACGTCGATCCACTGAATGAACCTGAGCAAATGATTCCTCAACATCGATGCCTTCTTCCTAACAATAACCACGTGCTACCAACTTTGCCTTGTTTTTCAATCCTCCTCCTAGTTCATCAAGTTTGACATTAAGTATCCACTTTCAAGTGATGATCATAGCGCGATCTGGACGAGGAACGAGCTCCCAAACTTCAAGTATTTCAAGCTCATTGAGCTTTTCTTGCATAGCTTCAATCCAGTAGGATTCAGTCAATGCTTCATTGTAGGTTTTAGGTTCATTTAAGAATAGGAGAGCATCATAGTAACAAAAACATGGCTTGAGTGGGTAGTTGGAGGTGTGTAGAGACTGATCTGGAAGATTCACCAATAATGTCTTCAAGCGGATGAGGTTTTCATGTTCATGTGGTTGATTTACAGAGTGCACATTGGGAGGAACAATAATCCTTGAAGATTTGGGAAATGAATACCAAAGAGAGGATCATTATTCATGAGTGGAACTGCAATATTATGATAGCCATTATCAACGCCTTGAGGAATAACTAGAGATTGGGTTTCTTGAGTAGTTTGAGTTATACTTCTAGATGGTGCATCTTGATCAATGTAGTTGAAGAAGGTGAACCAGTTGAGTCAGCAAGAACCGGAGCAAGAGCTTCAGGAACTGGATGATCAACATTCGTAGGAGGTTGGAAGTACTCATCAAACATAGGTTGAAACAATGAATCCCATTCATCCTTAGTAAGTGGAACATTAGGCGTTAGAGAGTCATATGACCATTATACAAACATCCATCAACATGTAGATCCACTTCTCCCCCTCAAAAATTGCATACGATGTTGCCAATGCCATTTTTGATTGAGCAAGTGAATAAGAATACAATCAACGGTAAGCAGATCCACTTGATAACTGTCAATTAGTTTATTCACACTTTTCCCCCTCAAAAATTGCATACGATGTTGCCAATGCCATTTTCTGATTGAGCAAGTGAATAAGAATACGATCAACAGTAAGTAGATCCCTTGATGACTGACATTTAGTTTTGTTAATACAAATAAGCCGTAAAAACGTTTATTTATATTTTACGATCTTCTAATGTTTTGTCGATAACAAACGTAAAATCATTTTAACGAAACAATAAAATACGTAAATGGTTTGAGCCAATAGTTTCCTAACACACTTACGTTTTCACATAAAACACTAAAAAAAGTATAAGTGATTTTATGATTTAGTAATACATATGTACAACAACTAGTGTTTACATATTGGGAAAATATATACATAACTAGTATGTATTATAATGGGTAATATAATTGGGTAGAAACTTAAGTATTTGACCCATTGACCAAATACATTGAATGTAGTTGGGTACAACCCAAAGTCCATGACCCATACCCATGGAGCTTGACCCATAACCCATTGCATGACATCATGCTTATGTCATATATAGATAATATCCATGACCCATGGTTTTAATCCATGGCCCATAGTTTTAATCCATGAACCATGGACTAGATGCATTGCATCTTATAGATACATTGTATCTACTTGGATACCTATGATCCATAACCCATGACCCATGACTAAAAACCCATGGGCAAAAGGGAGCGTCCCACGAATCCCCAGTAATACACTGGACGGATCCCTCAAGTGAGGGATCCGTGGAACAGTAGTTGTTTTTCTTCTATAAATAGTGAGCCATTTCTTCCTTTTGGGTTGTCACTCCCACACATACTTTCCCCAAGTATTGTAACCTTCTAACCACAGATCCTAAGGGATCTTACTATCTAGTTTGTCTTTTGTTTTTGTGTGATTCTCTAGGTTCCTCTTAAAGGCGAGATCACCACTTTTTGAAGTCGAGCAAGCTCAAGTCCATGAGTCGCCATGCTTCGTTATCATCAAGACTACTGAGGTTCTCTTGTTGATAATTCTTTCTTCCTCCATAGAAGTGTTGTGTCTAAGGCTTTAGTGAAAGGTGCCTTGAAGATCGAGTCAAAGGCATTAGTGAAAGGTGCCTTGAAGATCGAGTCAATGGCATTAGTGAAAGGTGCTTTGAAGATCGAGTCAAAAGGCATTTGGTGAAAGGTGCCTAAGGTGTACATTCGATATGGTGTGATTCGATGTACAAGATAGATTAGTATTGGGTCAAAGGATATTGATATCCTTGTTGATGTTGTGAAAAGGAGTAGATCTCTTTTGGGGTTAGGTGTTTTGTAGTGTTTGGGTAGTAGTTCCTCCATTGTAATGGAACTCGGTATTTAGCCTAGTACCGGATAAAGGGTAGGCAACGTTGTGATAGGTTTGGTTCTACCTCGTGGAAGAACCCGGTATCTAGCCTTGTACCGGATAAAGAGTAGGCGAAGTTGTAAAGGCTTCTCCGTCATAAGGAGTTGGTGTCGTGTAGTGATTACGAACTCTCAAGTAGGTGACTCGGGGAGTGGAGTAGGGCAAGGAAGGTGTCCTTGTAGCCGAACCACTATAAACACTCGTGTCGTGGTTATGTGCTTCTTACTCTTTATATTTCATTACACATTTATATATCTATCTACCAATGTCCAACATACACATCTAAATGGATTGACATAAGTCGATCTAAATATTTTAAAACGAAGGTTTAATTAGTAAAACTATTCAACCCCCCCCCCCCTTCTAGTTTTCCACAATTGGCATCAGAGTTTCGTTACCAAGTTTTTTAGAGTATGCTGTACTTTAAAAACTTGATACGATCCGTGTATGTTTGAAAACTACAAAGAAGGATTCTTTAAGTCATGTTTTAAAAATCATCATAGTGTTTAATGTTGGACAATGATAGAACGTTCTAATATTTTCATTGTTAAGAATTCTCCATACTTGGATTTGGGCATACCAAGAAGATCATGAAGAAATTCTCTAAATATTTAGCATTGTATTCCTCACACATGGATCTGTAGATCCTTAGAAGATTACAAAGAATTTCTCTAAATATTTCTTTCCTTAAAAAGAATATTTAGCAAATGTATGATCTATAATAATTTACATTTTGCTATTATTATTAAAGTCTTAGTTGTATGATTACTCTTTATTAGTAATTACTCAAGTAGTTATCTATATTAAAATCATCATCAAGAATAGTATTCTTCGTTGATTTATATTGACTACACTACAAACCTGTAATAATGATATCTCGGTTATTCGATAGCCTTGATCATTATTCATCACAAAAGGATTATTGACATTTCATCTATGTCAATGAATATCTATGTGAAATTTCTTATATTATGATAAAATAGGATTTTATCATAATCTTTGAAAAACCTCCCAAGAATTGTGACTAATTCATAAAAAGGGAACCTCGTCAAATAGGATTAGTATTAAACCATCAAAACCCCAAACCACAAGTTATAGAGCTTAAACATCAAACTCTAGGCATTTTAGAACTCCCAAACCAAAGTTATCAAGGAATGCTTAAGCTGAATTTTTGCTGTCATGCCGGATCCCTGAGCTTGAACTAGCCGGATCCCTAATCAGAGGGATCCGTGCAACAGAAGATATCATAAGTTAGAAATGATCACTGTGGAAGTTCTACTATCACTTTCCCTTCAAAGACTCACGATCAAAAAACCCAATTATTGTTCACAAGAGCAATTTGATCATTTCCTTCAAAGCAAAACAATCTCTTGTGTAAGTATAATCTTCACTACATTGTTAATTTAATTCCTTGATTTCTAGGATTACACTTTTTCATCTTTAGAAGTTGGGTTCAAATGAGTTTGTCATAATTTGTTACCACATTGTTTTCTAAGACAATCTAAATTAAAGAATTAATATTGTTAATACAAATTAAAATCATTTCTTGAATTTAATAAAGATGATTTGAGCAAAATTGTCATCAAACCCTTTAGGCTACTATTCACGATTAACACCACATTGTGGTTTTGTTGTATAGGAACAATCATGCCTAGTAAGCGACAACAAGACTATCAAGATACCGCCCACTACATCCAAATGTACCATCGAAAGGATGGACTTAGCCCGGAAGATAGGAAAGCTTTCAAGTTGCTCGAAAAGAGACTTTTTCATGAAGGTCGTGTGGTAGAATCGTCATTCCTTGCTAACACCGACATCCGACAAGTTTTTGAAACTATTGGCTTTGATTGTTTATTGGACATAAACTAGCAAATTTGCCCGGTGTTCGTACTCGAGTTCTACAAAACAATGAGGATAGTTAGGAATGAGAACGGGACCATCTCAATTGTCTTCATCATAAATGAGCATGAGTACACCCTTTCGCTTGTGGAATTTGGAAGAATACTACGTGTTCCATATCAAGGAGTTTGCATGTTTTCCAATGAGTGGTCTTTGGCGGAGCTACATGATATGGTTGATCATCATGAAATCTACCACATGAGAATCCCGGAAGCAACCACAGTAAGGGATACCGTGTTCATGCAAAGAGCATCCCCATCGAGGGTCACTAGAAATTCCAAAGTGATCTGCAGGGATCCATTCCAAATGGAGCTCTCCGAGATGTATGCTTTGTATAGGAAATGGGATTTGGTAGTAAGGGATAATGTGCTATGCTTAGGAGGGAACAAGGATCACCCCAATGCGTGCCTAAGTTTCATGATCTATTGCCTTGTGACCGAGACTCGCTTCAACCTTGCATATTACATGATTAAGAGAATGGCGAGTGTAAAAAGCATGGACAAAATGGTGCTCCCGTATGCAATGCTCCTAACCCGTCTTGCAAGGTTCATCTTTGCTTTAGATCCTTCTCCGTTCTCCTATGATCATAGCTTTTGCAACAAAGTTATGGTGTCATTGACCGAGGGAAGAACTACAAGGTTTATGGTGGAAGGCAAAAGACCTCACCCACCAACGGATTCCTCGGATGAACGGGAGAGACAAAGAGAAGGAGAAGGAAGTAGCAACCCTCTCGGCAACACCGATCTCGACCCTTTGGATTACATCAATCAATTGCCAGACATTCCTAGCCCATCACAAGAATGGCAACAAACCAAAGGGATCTTCAAGTGCTTCGCTAACTTCTTGAAGAAAAAGAAGTAGATATGGTGAGATGAAGAGTGGAGGGGAGGATGAAGACGGGGAGTGATATGGAAGGAGATGGGGAAGTGAAGTAAGGTCATAGGACCTTAATTTGTGAAAACAATTTGAAACAATGGTTTGTAACATCTAAACAATACTTATGTAGAGTAAGATGTAATATGTAGGTATTGCCATAACTAGGTATTGAACAATCTTAACTTAGGAACGTGTAGGATGAGATTTTACGACATTTTGAAATCATTCAAGTAGTCGTCGTCACTCATCTTTAGCTAATTTTAGTTCCTCCACACTTGCTATGCGTTATACTTGATGTGTTCTTGCATTTAGTCTTTATAGAAATAACTAGGAGAAGCATTTGCTAAGAGTGCAAGAATTGCATATTTGCTGAAAGCCTTCTGATCTGCAGTAGCCGGATCCCAATATTATAACTAGTCGGATCCCTCCCAAGAGGGAACCGTGGGATCCGGGAAGACAGTTATCAGATACAGATCACTATACATCCAAGTTATCCCTTTAATCACATCATGATGGCTAAACATGATTCTTTAATACCACTTAAGGCTTCCTCAAGCACAATAGGTCTCACATTCACCCGTAGGTAACTTAGAATCAAATTTAAAGTGCCTTTGATTTATCAAACTCACCAATATCCACCATATTTACGCTCCAATGCTCACACATTATTCTTCACATCTCAAAACACTTAGTCTGATATTTATATCAATTTTAGCAAATTGATTTTAGTCACTCTTACCTTAAAATAGGCTTAAAACTAGTTTTTCATTTTTCTTTATTTTTTAGGATTTTCTCAAATTTCTCTTGAGCCATCATCTGATCTCTAGGACTTATTGCCATCATTTTTCTATTTCAAATCAAATGATATCCTCTTCAAGCACTTAGTTAGACTTTCAAAAGATCACTTTCCTACCCAAAACCATCATTAAGTATCCTCACTTCTTATGGTTGAGCATTTAAGACATCCACCACTCAAGACATCTAAGGAAAGTCAGATCCTCAAGATTAATAGGTACTAGACCTTACAAAAAGAATAATCATTTCATCACATATCTGTCTGACAGACGGATCTCTTGTTTGTAACCAGATGGATCCTTAGTGAGAGGGATCTGTGGGATCCGTGTCTACAGAAAGACTTTAATCAGCTTTTCCTTCAAATTTAAGCCACCTTTGGTAATCTAAATACCTTTAGCTACCATTTAATGAATTCCTAGAGCTGAACAACATCTTAGTTGACCTTAGTGCATGCCTAATCCCCTTAGTGGTCATGAATTTAATTCCTTAATTCAAATTCATCCTTTATAAACCAAACACTCTTGAGGTTAAGTCATCACTCTTACCTAATTCTCAAAAATCAGTAATTAGAAGCTCATATTGCACCCTCACCATCACTATGACTAAAGAACCTAGCAACAACTCTTCAACCAAAGGCTCATCCAAAAGGAATGGTCATATGATTCATGAGATTTCATCCACCGAATCATCTCCCGTAAGAGATAATAGTGATAGAATCCTACCTCAACAAACCCAATCAACAATTGCTAAGAGAACCGCAAGAATTAGCATTAGACCTTTTAGGCTAGAAAAGGGCTCATCAAGCTCTAAACCAAACATACCTAGCTCTAGTAAACCGTCTAAACCTTCATTTATAGAAGTATCCTCACTTCTTATGGTTGAGCATTTAAGACATCCACCACTCAAGACATCTAAGGAAAGTCAGATCCTCAAGATTAATAGGTACTAGACCTTACAAAAATAATAATCATTTCATCACATATCTGTCTGACAGACGGATCTCTTGTTTGTAACCAGATGGATCCTTAGTGAAAGGGATCTGTGGGATCCGTGTCTACAGAAAGACTTTAATCAGCTTTTCCTTCAAATTTAAGCCACCTTTGGTAATCTAAATACCTTTAGCTACCATTTAATGAATTCCTAGAGCTGAACAACATCTTAGTTGACCTTAGTGCATGCCTAATCCCCTTAGTGGTCATGAATTTAATTCCTTAATTCAAATTCATCCTTTATAAACCAAACACTCTTGAGGTTAAGTCATCACTCTTACCTAATTCTCAAAAATCAGTAATTAGAAGCTCATATTGCACCCTCACCATCACTATGACTAAAGAACCTAGCAACAACTCTTCAACCAAAGGCTCATCCAAAAGGAATGGTCATATGATTCATGAGATTTCATCCACCGAATCATCTCCCGTAAGAGATAATAGTGATAGAATCCTACCTCAACAAACCCAATCAACAATTGCTAAGAGAACCGCAAGAATTAGCATTAGACCTTTTAGGCTAGAAAAGGGCTCATCAAGCTCTAAACCAAACATACCTAGCTCTAGTAAACCGTCTAAACCTTCATTTATAGAAGTATCCTCACTTCTTATGGTTGAGCATTTAAGACATCCACCACTCAAGACATCTAAGGAAAGTCAGATCCTCAAGATTAATAGGTACTAGACCTTACAAAAATAATAATCATTTCATCACATATCTGTCTGACAGACGGATCTCTTGTTTGTAACCAGATGGATCCTTAGTGAAAGGGATCTGTGGGATCCGTGTCTACAGAAAGACTTTAATCAGCTTTTCCTTCAAATTTAAGCCACCTTTGGTAATCTAAATACCTTTAGCTACCATTTAATGAATTCCTAGAGCTGAACAACATCTTAGTTGACCTTAGTGCATGCCTAATCCCCTTAGTGGTCATGAATTTAATTCCTTAATTCAAATTCATCCTTTATAAACCAAACACTCTTGAGGTTAAGTCATCACTCTTACCTAATTCTCAAAAATCAGTAATTAGAAGCTCATATTGCACCCTCACCATCACTATGACTAAAGAACCTAGCAACAACTCTTCAACCAAAGGCTCATCCAAAAGGAATGGTCATATGATTCATGAGATTTCATCCACCGAATCATCTCCCGTAAGAGATAATAGTGATAGAATCCCACCTCAACAAACCCAATCAACAATTATTCACCAACTTTCTCGTTAAATAGGGAACCACCTTCAACACCAACTAGTCCATCTTTGGAAACAAGGAAACACCAAGGACTTACTCATATGGAGGAATTTCCATTACCACCACCTTCATTGTTAGTAGAACCTCATCTTATATTTCTCAATGAAACCACACCAACATTTGTAGAGCCTCCTCAAAACATCCAATCTCCTCCGGTTCGTAATCAAGACAATAATTGCTCTAATTGTCTAATCACCCAAGGACTTGTTCAAGAAGTACGAAATGAGTTGCATTTCATATTTAATCATCTTCTTGAAAGATTAGACCAAATCAACAAGTCTACTTATCCTTAGACTCAAGCACATTGTTGCTTCTTAAGTTTTGGTCACTTATTAGTATTAGTAGAATATGTATTACATGGCTAAGTCATTCTCTTATTTTTAGAGATTTGTTGCTTATCTCTTATGTTTTATTGAATGATAGTTTATATGCCATATTGCTTTGAGTATATGTTTGTTGCTTGAATACATATCTCACTTTGATGATAACATTATTTGTTACATCACCATTGCTGAAATCTGTTAACAGATAGACAGATCCCTGAAATTTGCCTAGACGGATCCCTCCAAGGAGGGAACCGTAGGATCCGTGAAACAGAAGACCAATTTTCTACTAAATTGAGTCTTATTTGCAGGAAATTATGCTCTATATACTTGTTTTCTAACCTTTGTTTTGTAGATTTTCATAATACACATGAAGACTTTGACACCCTAAGCTAGGGGAGCTTTGTGTCAAACAATACATTGCAAAAACATTTGCAATATAATCCTCATATGGATTACATTCCGTTACGTCCCTTTGCAAAGTTGCAATCATCAAGGGGGAGCATTTTCGTCACTAAGACGAAACCATTTGCAAACATAGTTGCAATGCATTAGCTTAGTAGTTTTATTTACTTGACGCCCTCACAAAGGGATGGACTCGTCAAAGGGGAGTTAAGACGAGAAGTCTTCCTGTCACTTGCTCTCTAGATTTTCTTTCTCTTACATATTTTTCTTAAAACATTGTGTTAGTTTCTTTTCGACGCTCTTTTTGTTTCGACAAAAAGGGGGAGAAGAGAGCAAAAACTCCAATTCGAACTTTTGCGAATTTTAGTTTTTCCTTAAAATAATTTAATGTTTTGTCATCAACAAAAAGGGGGAGATTGTTAATACAAATAAGCCGTAAAAACGTTTATTTATATTTTACGATCTTCTAATTTTTTGTCGATAACAAACGTAAAATCATTTTAACGAAACAATAAAATACGTAAATGGTTTGAGCCAATAGTTTCATAACACACTTACGTTTTCACATAAAACACTAAAAAAAGTATAAGTGATTTTATGATTTAGTAATACATATGTACAACAACTAGTGTTTACATATTGGGCAAATATATACATAACTAGTATGTATTATAATGGGTAATACAATTGGGTAGAAACTTAAGTATTTGACCCATTGACCAAATACATTGAATGTAGTTGGGTACAACCCAAAGTCCATGACCCATACCCATGGAGCTTGACCCATAACCCATTGCATGACATCATGCTTATGTCATATATGGATAATATCCATGACCCATGGTTTTAATCCATGGCCCATAGTTTTAATCCATGAACCATGGACTAGATGCATTGCATCTTATAGATACATTGTATCTACTTGGATACCCATGATCCATAACCCATGACCCAAAACCCATGGGCAAAAGGGAGCATCCCACGGATCCCCAGTAATACACTGAACGGATCCCTCAAGTGAGGGATCCGTGGAACATTAGTTGTTTTTCTTCTATAAATAGTGAGCCATTTCTTCCTTTTGGGTTGTCACTCCCAGACATACTTTCCCCAAGTATTGTAACCTTCTAACCACAGATCCTAAGGGATCTTACTATGTAGTTTGTCTTTTGTTTTTGTGTGATTCTCTAAGTTCCTCTTAAAGGCGAGATCACCACTTCTTGAAGTCGAGCAAGCTCAAGTCCATGAGTCGCGATGCTTCGTCATCATCAAGACTACTGAGGTTCTCTTGTTGATACTTCTTTCTTCCTCTATAGAAGTGTTGTGTCTAAGGCTTTAGTGAAAGGTGCCTTGAAGATCGAGTCAAAGGCATTAGTGAAAGGTGCCTTGAAGATCGAGTGAAAGGCATTAGTGAAAGGTGCTTTGAAGATCGAGTCAAAAGGCATTTAGGGAAAGGTGCCTAAGGTGTACATTCGATATGGTGTGATTCGATGTACAAGATAGATTAGTATTGGGTCAAAGGATATTGATATCCTTGTTGATGTTGTGAAAAGGAGTAGATCTCTTTTGGGGTTAGGTGTTTTGTAGTGTTTGGGTAGTAGTTCCTCCATTGTAATGAAACTCGGTATTTAGCCTAGTACCGGATAAAGGGTAGGCGACGTTGTGATAGGTTTGGTTCTACCTCGTGGAAGAACCCAGTATCTAGCCTTGTACCGGATAAAGAGTAGGCGACGTTGTGAAGGCTTCTCCGCCATAAGGAGTTGGTGTCGTGTAGTGATTACGAACTCTCGAGTAGGTGACTCGGGGAGTGGAGTAGGAAGGTGTCCTTGTAGCCGAACCACTATAAATACTCGTGTCGTGGTTATGTGCTTCTTACTCTTTATCTTTCATTACACATTTATATATCTATCTACCAATGTCCAACATACACATCTAAATGGATTGACATAAGTCGATCTAAATATTTTAAAATGATGGGTTAATTGGTAAAACTATTCAACCCCCTTCTAGTTTTCCACAAGTTTCTTCACTCTTCCCCCCCTCAAAAATTGCATCCGAAGTTGCCATTTTTGATTGAACAAGTGAATAATAATATACTCCAATGTACGTTGATCCACTTGATGACTGAATGAGCATGGGAAAAGCATGAAGTTCGTTGATGGAGAATGGTCATAAACACGAAGATTTCTCTTATTTTGAAGATAAAGCGCACTGAAGCACACACCTTTCTTTTCTTTGAGGAACGGGGCCTGAAGTGTTATCTGCAGATGCCATAATGTTGAAGAGCGAGGCCTGAACTGCTGTGAACAGACGTCATAGTCGTTAAATATGAAGGTTGAGTTTCTTGAACCCATGAATTATGAGATATCACTCCTTTAGTCATCCATACTTTGAGCCAACCCATTTAGTGAAAGATCGATGTATCTGCAACTGAGTAAGGACTACCTATACTAACATTACAAGCTTGATTGCATATATATTGGTTAGTGACATTAGTATCCAAACCCTTTGAGGTTTCACGATCAACCTTGACTTTGTCATCGGTAAACAGCTTTCCGATAGGTATCCACTTAATTCCAGCATCCTTAAACATTCTACCAGGCGGTATCCACTTATGGCAAGGTCTAGGATTGTTAATATTCTTATGCACAGTGGAAGACTTATCGTTATTCCTAGACTCCAAAGATTTAGCAGTTGGTATCGATCTAGGCCAAGTTTTAGGTTTGTTTTGCTTCTTAACAGGATGAACCTTAGCAACGTTAGTTGTCAAAGTGGATTGTACCTTAGCATGTGAATTTGGAAATTGTTTCTTATTCGGAAAAGACTTAGAATTTCTAGTTTTGTTTTATACATGCATAACATTCTGCTTCACGTAACTACTCTTAGTTGCAATCCAATCCCTAGTGTTTTGTTCAGAGTACCTAGGTAATGGTTTACTACTAGTAGTAGTGCCTTAAAATTCTCGTAGAATTCATCACCCTAGGTCTTGCATCTAAAATTTCGTCTTTTCGAATCTGTGCCTTTTTCCTAGCTTCTTCTAGATCATAGTTCTTGAACAAGTCATTCATGACATGTGAATTCTTAGGCAAATAAGGTGTAGTGACTATTTTTGACAAAATTGTTTCGCATCAACTTGGGAGGCAAACCGCGTTTTTGAAAATTTTGGTCTTTCGGATATAAACGCAGTAGGTTGTCCAACAACAGACCGGTCTCTATTGGGATGAGAAACTAGCTTCCCCAAGGTTGATGGTTTTGTAAACTTAGTGTTCACACTTTTCCCTATAGTTTTCCTAAGCTCATTCTTTAAGGCAACTATTGCGAAACTCTTATCCTGAAGTTGAGCTTTGAGTTCATCAATTTTGGCTATAAAAGAGTTTGTTTGTTCCAAAGACTTAGTTCTAGCTTCTTTGACTGAGTCACTTAGGTCTATGTGATGCCTTTTCAAAGTCTAATTTTCCTAAAGTAATTTAGCCACATAAATTGCCAATTCCTTATTTCTTGTTTTAATAGCATCAATATCTTGTTTAGTCTTGGCTAACTTACTTTTCTCATGCATACCAGAAATATGTTTCTTCAAATTATTGATTGTCGAGTTTTTGGCTTGAAGCTGAGCTTTTAAATCGTTTATTTCAAAAAAATCACGAAATTCAGGAAATTCCGGATTTTTACATGGTTTCTTAGTTTGAAAACTTTCCTCCTTTCTTTGTATTGCAATTTCAAGTGAAATGCAATGTTTTTGATAACGCTACACGCGTCGTTCGGGGTCAAAGGAACTTCCTTTTCGTCGAGCAAGTTTTTCAACACCCTAGGCAGTGAACCTAATCGTTGTAGTGTAGTATTAGGGTAAGCCACGGGAATTGATATCGTTCTCTAGGGGAATAGGAATGCTAGTAAGAGGTTACTACGCTAAGGTTGGGGTTGAGGAAGATTATTTTTTTATCTTTTTATATTTTTTTAGGAAATGGAAATGTACGAATCTCGGGGTTTGGATTTGGGGGGTTGGTATTTCTACCGATTACTCTACTATCTAATTATCTAATTAACTAAGGTGAGGGTAGTCTATGTCTAATTATTGTGTGCTTGTATGATGGTTTAAAGATGTGTTTACTTAGGTTTTATTACTCCTTAATTATCTCCTATTGATGGTTGAATTGTCACGTCCTTATTCTTAATTGCGTTGTGTGTCTAAGGTCGTATGGTATGCGTTTATCCCTAACTCTTTGAAACTACCGAAGGGTCTCGTCTACAAAATCTCTAGGATGTATAAACTCTAACTCTAAGGTACTCTTTGGATGGTTTAGCCTACAACTACTCTAGGTGTTATAGTCTAAGGTTCACAAAGATTAATCAAGCATTAACTACACAACGAATGACCTATCGCATTACTAGATCATTAACAATTAAGATAAGAGACAACCAATAAATATTCAATAGTTAATTTTCATATTCCCTAAGCAAACACACAAGTAAATTAGCCGGACATGGAGAACATGCAAGCATACACATAAATAATTGAAGAAATAATTGAATTAATGAAGTAAAACACTTATCTTGATGTAAGATAGGGTTTGGAACCCTAAAATACTGTACAAGACAGCCTTGGTTCGGTTTAGGTTTTTACTCCAAAAGACTACACATTGAAAACTAAAAATTTCGGATTCTATATATAAGATTACATTCGCGATGGCGTCACCTTTTAATTTGTGACGCCGTCGGGTCGCCGTTATTAGAGTTTTGTCTTGGCCACGTTAGTCTTGCGACGACGTCACCTTATGCTTGTGACGCCGTCCCCTTCAGTCTTTGACGTCGTCTGGATCAAATCTAGGCCGTCTGAGTTGCGACGACCTACTCTTTTAAAGCCTGACACCGTCACTTGAAAATAAGCAATTTGGCTACTGTATCGTCACAACATGTGCTCCGACGGCGTCGCAGATAACACCTTCAAGAGACCTAAAAAGTGAAAAGGAACGATATTAAGTAATAACGGATACAAAAGTGATCAAATAATGGCTTAAACGACCCCTCAAAAAGTTACATTTTAAAACCTTATCAAATATCCCTACACTTGGTATTTTCTTGTCCTCAAGCAAATGTGCTTGTCCTCAAGCAAATGTGCTTTTAGCCAATTAATTTATAAGTTGGGGGTCATGAAGCATTGGTTTAAAACAATCCACAACACATATAAGCCCCACAAAAGTCATAACAATCACGAAAATTATATACTAGCACCTCACATGGGGTGTTTGGATACTCACATCTCTCGGGTGTATATGAAATATAACAAGTTGGAAATGGAAGATAAACACTCATTAACCGGTCCTAGTACATAGATTACCATAGGCTTGAGACTAGATCAAACCTCCATCGCTTTGGCGTTAGTACCTAGGAAAGACTATCCAAGAGGAATTTTAAAGGGTTGTAATGTTAGGCTTACGGTAGGGAAACAAAGGGTTTGGTGGGATAGGCTATTTAGTGGTGGCAAGTCAAAAATATTTTTGTTACAAGCATGCGAAGAATGGCGTTGCTAAGCCAAGACTCGACACTCTAGACTCTAGATAACTGAAATAAACAAACATAAATTAAAGATAGATGTAGGATGGTAGCCCTTCTTTTTTTTTAACTCTACTTTTTTTTTCTTTTTCTCTTTTTCTATTTTTTTTCGATTTTTTTTTTCATACACTTTTACTCTACCATCCTCTATAGTAACATCAAAATGATAGGGATTTATAGGCACATCCCTACACTTGAGTTTTTATTACTCTAACACTAATTTGACCCGAATTGAAAAGATCAAAACACTTGGAGTACATTATTACGCAAATAAAGGGAATTTGAATTCAACGTTCCCTTCCCGTCATTTCATAAACTTTAACTTTTCCCATGAGTCCCAATCATCCCAAAACAGTGTACAAAGGATATGACTCGACTTAGCAACTTATGCAACCAACTAGATAATTGAACTAAGGGTTTTTAGGGTGATAACAATAATGCACTAAAAATGAGTGCATACAAGGTATGCTAAGGCGATTTGGGTGTACATTTGGGGGTGGAGTGCAAACAATGCTCTTCATTGATATTCCGGAAAACCGAAACATCACGAGTCGTTCGGGGTCAAAGGAACTTCCTTTTCGTCGAGCAAGTTTTTCAACACCCTAGGCAGTGAACCTAATCGTTGTAGTGTAGTATTAAGGTAAGCCATGGGAATTGATATCGTTCTCTAGGGGAATAGGAATGCTAGTGAGAGGTTACTACGCTAAGGTTGGGGTTGAGGAAGATTATTTTTTTATCTTTTTATATTTTTTTAGGAAATGGAAAGGTACGAATCTCGGGGTTTGGATTTGGGGGGTTGGTATTTCTACCGATTACTCTACTATCTAATTATCTAATTAACTAAGGTAAGGGTAGTCTATGTCTAATTATTGTGTGCTCGTATGATGGTTTAAAGATGTGTTTACTTAGGTTTTATTACTCCTTAATTATCTCCTATTGATGGTTGAATTGTCACGTCCTAATTCTTAATTGCGTTGTGTGTCTAAGGTCGTAGGGTATGCGTTTATCCCTAACTCTTTGAAACTACCAAAGGGTCTCGTCTACAAAATCTCTAGGATTTATAAACTCTAACTCTAAGGTACTCTTTGAATGGTTTAGCCTACAACTATCTAGGTGCTATAGTCTAAGGTTCACAAAGATTAATCAAGCATTAACTACACAACGAATGACCTATCGCATTACTAGATCATTAACAATTAAGATAAGAGACAACCAATAAATATTCAATAGTTAAGTTTCATATTCCCTAAGCAAACACACAAGTAAATTAGCCGGACATGGAGAACATGCAAGCATACACACAAATAATTGAAGACATAATTGAATTAATGAAGTAAAACACTTATCTTGATGTAAGATAGGGTTTGGAACCCTAAAATACTGTACAAGACAGCCTTGGTTCGGTTTAGGTTTTTACTCCAAAAGACTACAAACTGAAAACTAAAAAATTTGGATTCTATATATAAGATTATATTCGCGAAGGCGTCACCTTTTAATTTGTGACGCCGTCGGGTCGCCGTTATTAGAGTTTCGTCTTGGCCACGTTAGTCTTGCGACGGCGTCACCTTATGCTTGTGACGTCGTCCCCTTCAGTCTCTGACGCCGTCTGGATCAAATCTAGGCCGTCTGAGTTGCGACGACCTACTCATTTAAAGCCTGACACCGTCACTTGAAAATAAGCAATTTGGCTATTGTATCGTCACAACATGTGCTCCGACGGCGTCGCAGATAACACTTGACGCCGTCCCCTTGTGTTTCAGCAGCTTGAGTGTCTCAATTCTTGACTTTGGCCATTTTCTTCGTATATCCGCGCCTTTTCGTCCAAATAAGTGCCATTCCAGCAATTTGCCTTCAAGAGACCTAAAAAGTAAAAAGAAACGATATTAAGTAATAACGGATACAAAAGTGATCAAATAAGGGCTTAAACGACCCTTCAACAAGGTACATTTTAAAACCTTATCAGTTTTTCAAGTTTTGAGAATTTGTTTGAAAGTTCATCAAAAGACTTTTTATCAACCATATCTTTTGTTTTGAAACACTTAATCTTAGACTCAGCCTCAGTCACAGAACATTTATCAAACTCATGTTCAGCATCATGATCAGTTTGTTTAAGTACATTAGCTTATACATTTTATTTTACAGTTAAGGGTACCTCAGCACATGACACCTGTTCAATAACTTGTCTGATATCTGCATCTGCATTTTGTACAACAAGAGTCACCAAACTGCCTCTTGTATGTAGCTTATCTGTCTATGTACCTCTATATTCAGTGCCAACTGATCCATCATCCGATGCTTTACCCGACTCAACAAAACTAGCATATGACTGCACCCGACATTCATTCACCCAACATTCATTCACCTTGTCATCATTCTGTGCTCTTTCCTCAATATACTTCTTAACATTATCCAAGAGTTGGATTAATGTTTCTCTGAACACATTTTCTTCCATCCCAGTGTGATTCTTGAAGCACTTTTCAGTCATATGATCATCATAATCTGAAGTATATTTCCCATTGAAGAATGACTGAAATTGTTTGTTGATCACCTGAAGTGCAGCTTTAGAACCGGCTTCTTGTACCTTTTCTCTGTCAAGTTGTTGTTCCAATTTTTCTAAGTACAAGATTGATAACGCTACACGCGTCGTTCGGGGTCAAAGGAACTTTCTTTTCGTCGAGCAAGTTTTTGAACACCCTAGGCAGTGAACCTAATCGTTGTAGTTTAGTATTAGGGTAAGCCACGGGAATTGATATCGTTCTCTAGGGGAATAGGAATGCTAGTGAGAAGTTATTACGCTAAGGTTAGGGTTGAGGAAGATTATTTTTTATCTTTTTATGTTTTTTTAGGAAATGGAAAGGTACAAATCTCGGGGTTTGGATTGGGGGGGGGGGTTTGGTATTTCTACCGATTACTTCTACTTATCTAATTATCTAAACTAAGGTGTATGTAGTCTATGTCTATTGTTGTGTGCTCGTATGATAGTTAAAAATGTATTTGCTTAGGCTTTATTACTCCCTAGTTATCTCCTATTGGTGGTTGAATTGTCACGTCCTTATTCTTAATTGCGTTGTGTCTCTAAGGTCGTAGGGTATGCGTTTATCCCTAACTCTTTGAAACTACCGAAGGTTAATGACTACAAAATCTCTAGGATTTATAAACTTTAACTCTAAGGTATTCTTTGGATGACTAGCCTACAATTACTCTAGGCGATTACAAACTAAGGTTCATCAAAGATTAATCAAGCATTACAAACACAACGAATGACCTATCGCAATACTAGGTCAATCACAATTAAGATAAGAGACAACCAATCAATATTTAATAACTAAGTTTCATATTACCTAAGCAAACACACAAGTAAATTAGCCGGACATGGGGAACATGCAAGCATACACACAATCAAAGGAAGACATAATTAAATTAATGAAGTAAAACACTTATCTTGATGTAAGATAGGGTATGGAACCCTAAAATACTATACAAGACAGCCTTGGTTCGGTTTAGGTTTTTACTCCAAAGACTACACACTGAAAACTAAAAAATTCGGATTCTATATATAAGATTACACATGCGACGGCGTCACCCTTTAATTTGTGACGCCGTCGGGTCGCCGTTATTAGGGTTTCGTCTTGGCCACGTTATCATTGTGACGGCGTCACCTTATGTCCGTGACGCCGTCGCCTTGAGTCTCTGACGCCGTCTGGATCAAATCTAGGCCGTCTGAGCTGCGACGCCCTACTATTTTAAAACCTGAAGCCCGTCACTTGTAAATAAGCAATTTGGCTACTGTATCGTCACAAAACATCTTCTGACGGCGTCACAGGTATAACCTGACGCCGTCCCCTTCAGTTTCAGCAGCTTGAGTGTCTCGATTCTTGACTTTGGCCATTTTCTTCGTATATTCATGCCTTTTCGTCCGAATAAGCGTCATTCCAACAAATTGCCTTCAAAATACCTAAAAAGTGAAAAGGAACGATATTAAGTAATATCGGATACAAAAGTGATCAAATAAGGGCTTAAACGACCCCTCAAAAAGGTACATTTTAAAACCTTATCAAAGATCAATGTGTATGTGAACGTAGATAATTCTTGACGGAAAAGTGCATTAATTGCTCGTTCGATTCCCACTGTGTATCTGTCTTCAGTTCGAAGTAACGTGAGGTGTGAGTGAAGTTGTCGAAAAGGTTCAATGCAACTATCCTTAGCATTTTCCGATTCAGACACGGTAATCTGTTGTACATTGTTGGATATCTTCAGTTCATCAATCACGTCATACAACTTAAGTATCTTAGATATAATTGAATTCTAAGTGTTAGACATGACGTGATTATGCACGGATTTTACAAGTCTGTGATTTAAACCGTGAAATAGAATCTTTCACGGGATTTTACAAAATTAAGACAAAACCGTGATACTGTGAGAAGTAGAATGTTGTAAAGGAAGTTTGTTGAATCGGTATAATGATTAGTGATTGTATGTGATTCTTGATCAGGAAATGTGTTTTTGGTGTGATGGTTGAGATTGTGATATGCCCTAATTCTTTATATATAGCCCCTGTTCTGCGGAACGAAGGATTTTTTGGTAAATTAGGGTTTGAAAACTAGGGTTTTGTATGTTAGGTTTTGAGACAAATCGCAAGAATTGACAAAACGCAGTGACAAAATGCAGGAATCACAAGTCGCAGTCCCTAACAAAACGCAGGAATCACAAGTCGCAGTCCTTGACAAAACGCAGTGACAAAATGCAGGAATCACAAGTCGCAGTCCTTGACAAAACGCAGTACTATCAAAACGCAGTACTTGTCAAAACGCAAGATCAAAATGCAGTGAACAAAACGCAAGATCAAAATGCAGTGAACAAAATGCAAGATCAAAACGCAAGATCAAAACGCAGGTCGCTTTCAATAGTACAACCATTACTTGTCCTTTTGTCATTTCCTAACAAACTGCAGCTCAAATATTATTATTTTAATCAAATCGCATCCAGACCAATCAAATCGCAACGAGTAGTATCAAATTGCATCCAAGAAATCCTTTCGGTGAGACAAAACGCACCCAAGAAAAACTTCAAAAAACTTACTTTTTCAATAAAAAACACCACAACCAAGATGAATCAATCCTTCCAAACCCAAAACTAAACGAATATGATGATCCTAAACACAAAAGTACAAACCTTTAACACATTTAACCATCAAAATTCGAACTTGGTGTATTTTAGGCTATAAAATTCAAACCAACTAAAAGCAACAATAACCAATCTTTATGATCTAACCATGGCTCTGATTCCAATTATAAGATATTGGTTATTGTAACACACAAACAATCACAAGTATGTTTTGAATCTATGAAAGAGTTTTAGAGAGAGAAAGAAAGATGGGATGCTTTCTAGAGAGAAAAAGTGATGAGAGAAAAATAGAAGATGGCTTGATTAGAATGAAAGCTCCACCTCTTCCCATGTATGGGAAGAGGCTTTTATAGTCTTACAATATACGCCACCTACGGGCTGTGGATCAGACATACAATGGGTAAAGACCCGTCCGTCCTCCACGGTGTTACTCTAACTAACTAATAACTTATAAATAACGCTAAGTCTACGAGCTAACTTATGCTATTTTATGGTTGGGGTGACCGACACTTTAATATGGATTTTCTAAATCCTAACAAAATATCCATCCAACCCTAACAACTCTCGTTGACAAGCTCTATATCCTTCTTTCAAAGCACCTAAACACACATAGATCCTCTGAAACACCCTTGTTAGATTGTAGTGATTTTGTTCCCTTTCAACTTCAAGTCTAACAATTGAATTAACATTAGTAATATGCAATTCCAAGATATATAATCCTTAAGAATAGCATATTTTAACTTGTAATCACCCTTACTTGAACATCTGCTTTAGTTTTAGCCCTAAATGATTTCGGTTTTGAAACACCCAAAGCAAACTTTGTTTTGAAATCGATCTTGCACTACCATTATAGGAATATTTGGGTTTACCACAATTTTATATGTAATGTGTGTTGAATAGAAAGTAGATATATTCCTAGATTGAAGACATTTATGTTCTTCTACAAGTGTGCCAACAACCCAAGTTTCACAGCCATTTTCTTTAGCTACATACAAAAACCAAGGACATATATCCTCTACATATTTAAACTTTCTGCCTTTGCCTTTAGCCACTTTTTTTCTTTCAGTATGCTAGTAATAACCTTAGTCCTTGCACTTAGCCTACTTTCATTATTTGGTCAAACAATTACCATTCTTCCAGATCTTGGTTGAACACAAAAAGACCAAAAAGTATGAGTGGACTAGGGAAGCTGAAGTAGCATTTCAAGACCTCAAAGTATTTCTATCCGAACTGCCTAACCTGTAAGCTCTAGTACCAGAGGAAAACATCACCATGTACATCAGCCTATCAGGGAGCCATCGAACCAATTCTCCTAGCAGAACGAGAAAAGGTCCAAAAACCTATATATTTATTAGCAAGCTCCTTCAGAATACTCAAATCAACTACACCCCAATGGAAAAACTCATCTTCAACTTGGTCATTACATTAAGGGGGCTTGTGACCCATTTGTAACCCAAACAAATAACTTAGTAAAGCCAAACTTGATGTTAGAAAATACTCAATTTAAATTTAGCGGATAAACGTATGAGATTTTTCTTGTTCAAGTTACTCGATGAAAACTAGTCTTTGAGTCAAATATACGTGGCATAAACAAAGATATCTTCGAAATTTTTTTTGACTCTTTCTCTAATCACCTATAATACTTATCAAGCGAGATTTGAAGAGGAGACTCACGTATAGTCTACAAAGTAACACAATTATACTTTGTACTTACCGCTTTATTCTATGATTAGCAAGTCAATTAATCTAAGTTCTAACATTTTGGGACCCACCATCACCAAATCTACCAAATCCACAAATGTAGCAACCTTTAACTTGAAGTTACATCTAACAACTAGTTGTACTACTATGTGTTTTTCAGTAAGTTAAGAAATCAAACATCATCAACTGTCGGTTACATCCTTTACTCCCATCCCATCCAGCTCACCTTCACCTCCTCCTTCTCCTTCATATCAAAACACACACACACACTCACACACTCACTGTGTGTTTTCTTGATCCCTAAACCCCAATCCCAAACACCCCTTTTTATGGGTGCTGCTAACTTCAATCCAATGTTAGTCCAACAAGATCCAAACCCCATTTCCAAACACCCTTTACCAATAACCACACGCACCAATCGCCCCTCAATCTCCAAATCACTAGATTTCTCAACATGGGTTCAAGAAAACATATACAAAATCATCACAATTGTTGTATTAATCATGACTATAACATTGATTTTCTTTTTAAGAAACATGGGTAACTCAGCTGCACTCAGTTGCTTCCAAACCCAATCCGCAATGCTCGAAAAAATCGATTTTCCTGTGATTAATTATAACCAAATTTCACCTTTAGTTGACAAGATCACACCTTTTGCAAGTTTCAAATCTGAAAAATGGATCATTGTTTCGGTCTCTGATAACGCGACAGATTCGATTAGGAGATTAGGGAGGATTAAGGGGTGGCAAGTGCTTGCGGTTGGGAATTCGCGTACTCCGAATGATTGGTATGTTAAAGGTGTTATTTTTTTGTCGTTAGAGGTGCAAGCTAAGTTGGGGTATAGGGTTGTTGATTTATTGCCTTATGATAGCTATGTGAGGAAGAATGTTGGTTATTTGTTTGCTATACAACATGGTGCTAAAAAGATTTATGATGCCGATGATAGAGGTGAGGTTATAGATGATGATTTAGGTAAGCATTTTGATGTTGAGCTAGTTGGCGAGAGTGCTAGGCAAGAAGTTGTGTTGCAGTATAGGCATGATATCGAGAATAGGAGTGTTGTGAATCCTTATGTGCATTTTGGGCAACGGTCGGTTTGGCCTAGGGGTTTGCCGTTGGAAAATGTGGGTGAGATTGAGCGTGAGGAGTATTATACGGAGGTTTTTGGTGGAAAACAGTTTATTCAACAAGGGATTAGTAATGGGTTGCCTGATGTTGATTCGGTTTTTTATTTTACTAGGAAGCCGAGTTTAGAGCCTTTTGATATTAGATTTGATGAGCATGCGCCTAAAGTCGCGTTTCCTCAAGGGACTATGGTGCCTATGAATTCTTTTAATACTTTGCATCATTATTCGGCGTTTTGGGGTTTGATGCTTCCGGTTTCTGTTAGTTCTATGGCGTCGGACGTGATTAGAGGGTATTGGGCTCAAAGGCTATTGTGGGAGATTGGTGGGTATGTTGTGGTTTATCCTCCTACTATGCATAGATACGATATAATTGAAGCGTACCCGTTTGCGGAGGAAAAGGATCTTCATGTTAATGTGGGTCGTTTGATTAAGTTTTTGGTGTCATGGAAATCAGATAAGCATAGATTGTTTGAGATATTAATGGAACTGAGCTATGCAATGGCTGAAGAAGGGTTTTGGACTGAGAAAGATGTGAAATTTGCAGCTGCGTGGGTACAAGATTTGATTGCAGTTGGTTATCTGCAGCCACGGTTAATGACACTTGAATTGCATAGGCCAAGAGCAACGATTGGTCATGGAGATCGAAAGGATTTTGTACCTCAGAAGCTACCATCTGTTCATCTTGGAGTTGAAGAAACGGGAACAGTAAATTATGAAATTGGGAATTTGATTAGGTGGAGAAAGAATTTTGGGAATGTTGTGCTTATTATGTTTTGTAATGGACCCGTTGAGCGCACGGCTCTTGAATGGAGATTGCTGTATGGAAGGATATTCAAGGCTGTGGTTATCTTGTCAGAAAAAAAGAATGGTGAACTTGCTGTTGAAAAAGGCCACTTGGATTACCTATACAAGTATGTGATTTTTGGACACGTTTTTTACTAATCTTATTACATGATTTACGGCCACTATTTAGTAATGTATTTTACAGAATACACTGTAGTGTTTGATTTTCATAGTATGCCCTTGAAGTAGCATTTAGAAAAATGCCTTTAGAGTAGAAAGTAACCATTTTCATAGTGTGCTTAAGTAATTTTGTTAAAAGTAAGGTGAAATCTAAAAAACAAATGAAAATAAGCATGTCCTTGGACTAAAATGTAACTTTTTTGTTTCATGTTATTTCACTTGTAAGTTGCTAAGAAGTGAAAACTTGACAAAAACGGTGTTCAACAAGTCTTTACAATTTACAAGAAAACCGAAATTAGTTTACATAATTTGAACCCCATTCTAATGTTTTTGCAGCTCAGAAATTGTAGTTACCAAAAGAATAAATATGTTTGATTGTTTTTCATAAGAGATTAGTCTTTTAACCCATTGAAAGTTTCTCTATTTTCTTTTCATTTTCATCATTTTTTACGACACGTCGACAAGAAAGTATAATGATTACTGAACATGTTTCAATATTGTTTTTTATATAGAAAATCATAACTTTTTTTACGTTACAAAAATTGTAAATGGAGAACGACAAATTTAACCCAACAAGGCCTAAGTAACTTTGATTCGAAGTATCAGTTGTTGGTGATGATATTGTAGGTGACATGTCAATATCTAACAATCCAGTGTATTAAAAGTGATTCCGTTGGTGCACCGGTAGTTGATTGAATTTTGTTAAACCATCTATATCACACAATTATTAATGTGACAATTCATATTATTTTTAGATCAAACTTCTTTGTAGGTAGCAAATGGGCACGTTGGGTAATGGGTCACCTTTCCTGCGGGTCAAAGTGGGTCAGGCCGGTTGGGTTGACCGGCAACCATCTGTTTTAAATTATGTTTTTCATGAATAACAATAGTAAACACTATATTAAAACTAAGTACGAGACTACATTAAATATATATTCAATATATTGGAATAAAGATTTTAGCAGGTAGTTAACACCTGACTACTTGAGTATCCTAATGGGGGATGTTTAATCCGTTTGACGAGTTAAAAGTTTTTAGTTTACCCCTTTGACTCGTTAGCACTAGCATGTAACTCAAGTTGATCCTTTAATGTATAAATGAATTGAAATCACCCCCTCTAATATTTTCTTCTTTTCATGGCAGGCAACTTCCAAAATTGTTTGATAGGTTTTCAAGTGCAGAAGGGTTTTTAATTCTGCAAGACAACACAGTCCTTAATTACTGGAACTTAGTACAAGCAGATAAGACCAAGCTCTGGATAACAGACAAGGTACGACTTTTCTTGTTATTGTTGTTCTATTTTCTTCTACGAATGTCTAAACAATCAGACAGAGTGAATGCCCAAATAGCTCACATTAAACATGAAATAAGAATCCAAGTTTTTCATTCATGGAATGACCAACAAATGTACCATGTTTTTTATTCAGCTGCCCACTTTTTATTTTATTTTATTTTATTTTTTGAACAGAAGCTGCCCACTTATTTAATTGACTTTTCACTGATGTATATATATTTTTTCCTTTTTCCATCTGAATGAGTCTTACTGATTTGACTCGACTCATATTGTTACTTTTATATGTCATGACCCATCATAGCTCTTCATCATTCAACACTTTCTGATTAGGTTTTATCAAGACCACCCAATTAGATTCCATTTTACCATCTCCGTCCTATTTTCTAGAAAATTTTGATTACTACATCTATGAATTTATTCGTCCTATCATTTCACCCACACATCATGATTCATATGACGAAGTCAATCATACAACTGGGAGTTAGATGTTCCAGACGACTTGAAAATGTTATAGCTGAGATAATGTAGGTTGATCTTGATGAAAATGATTCAATAGCTAAACTAGGAGGTGCCAATTTTGACATATTTCCTGTTAATTGGGTTGATTTTTGTTAAGTTTGAGTTCTAACCTATCCAATGGGTAAATAAAAAGCTGATAGGAAACACAAGATATATTTGGCACACTAATTAAGAATAAATTATAACTTTTTGGACAAAGAAGAGTCTTGGACCAGCCCAACCGACCCTGCCTGTCCTGTACCACAAATACTCGTTTTGACCTGTTATAGAAGCCGCATACCCATCCATTTTGTCAGTAGCTTAAATGCTTAAAAAATCACAACTATTCTAACTTGACTGTTCTTTTCTTGAATAAATTGCTCGACAGTTCAACATTTTTAAAGCCTTGCAACACCCTTTACATAAATGCTAATGAAAAAGTCAGAACACAGTGTGTATTATTTATTTATTTTTGGAATTATTATCTCAACAATTGCTTCTGTCTATCCAACCTTTTTAGGTGTCAAAATCTTGGACCACTGTTTCATTCGATGGAAACAAAGATTGGTATGGACAACAAGGGGAAATGGTGAACAAAGTCGTGAGCTCAATGCCGGTTCATTTCCAAGTCAATTACAAGAAACATATGACAAGCCACGACTCTAGTCTCACAATTTGCAGCTCGGAGGTGTTCTATGTTCCCCGGAGGCTTGTCACCGACTTCCAAGACCTCGTCAATCTTGTGGGAAATCTTGATATCCATCAAAAGGTTGCTATGCCTATGTTCTTTGTATCAATGGACTCCACCGAGAATTTTGACTCTGTGCTTAACACAATGGCATATAAGAAAAAACCACCTTCAAACAGTACATTGAGTTATTATTCTCCTGAAGCACCTGCGGTTTATCCATGGAGTGTGTCAAGTGAGGAAGAATTTATAAAGCTTATAAGAATAATGGCAGCTGGTGACCCTTTATTAATGGAGCTGGTTTGAAGCTGTAAAACGGATGTTATACTTTTTGTACCATTCTTTGATAGATGAACATTAACGATTTGTAGATTCTTGATGTGGGACTGTTGGATATTATGTGTAAAATTTATAGGGAGAAAGGAGGGAGGTGGAAAAGGAAAGTAAAAAAAGTTCAAAAGTCCTTAGTGTTTTTTTTTTTTTTTTTTTTTTTCCTTGAATTTAGTATAGGCTGTTCAAGCCAGCCTAATTTGTACATTGGTATTCATATAAATGAAGTGAGAAACTTACAACTTGGTTCCCCTGCTTGTGAAACCTGGAATCTTCAGAGAAACCTTGTTCTTATTCTCGCAATAATTACTGCTCATACATTGACTAGAATCCTTGGCTGTGTGCTGACTTGTATTAGTGGTCTAACAGCTGCTACGAAGCGGACATCACATATAAAACCTAAAGGTATTGTATTGATTGTAATTGTGATTGTGTGCAAGTACATAAGCTAGCACATCTATTTATACTAATAAGGTAGCTTAGACAATAAGCAACTATAATCCAAATCCTAATCGGTATTGCCCATCTATAAAATTGGAGCCAGCCCGTCTAGTCTAATTTGGTCTGATATCCATTGCAAGCTAACGATGGGGAACGACTTGTAGCTTGGATCCTAGAAAGAGAAATCGAGGAGTAAGCAACGGCTTTGTAAAGATATTTGCAATCTGATCATGTGTTGAACTTGAACACCCTCTTGAGCGACATTCTCACGAACAAAGTGAAAGTCTATTTCCATGTTGCTTTGTGGGTGAATGAAAGACATGATTAGCTGACAAGTATGTTGCACCTAGATTGTCACACCATAGTATAAGAGTTGGAGATGTGTGAATTCCAAACTCACGAAGAAGAGCTTGAAGCCATGTGAGTTCGACATCGGTGTCAGTAAGTGCTTTTTATTCGACTGGTGTAAAGGAACATTAAACAGTGTGCTGCTTACGAGTGGTTCAAGATATAAGCTTTGAACCAATTCAAGGTAGAGAGCAAATCTCTCATGGATCGTCGATCATCTGAATCCCCAGCCTAGTCAGCATATTAGAAAGTTTCAAAAGAAGCATCAGGGCAACCTTTTCATAATACATAAGTAAAAGCTTGAAGGACAGAACTTGAAGAACGTTGAATGAGCATACCATGGTCAATTGTCCATGAAGATAACATAAAACCCGTTTGATTGTTGAGCAACGATTCTCGGTTGGAGCATTCATATATTGACATACTTTGTTGACCACGAAAGCTACATCCAGTCGAGAAAGGGTAACATACTGTAAAGAACACACAACCTGTCAAATTTTGACATGATCAAAGAAAGCAACATTGTCGTATAGATTGTGCGAACTCGAGGCAATTATGGGAGATGACACTGGACTACAGTTAGTCAGACCAACCCTTTTTGAGATAGAATGATATTGGACTTATGAGGAACAACCAAAATATAGTTCAGTGGCCCAAGACATTTAAAGCATAGCGCCTTGGTTGTTACCAGTTAATATGATTTCATCCACATTAACTAAGATTTATAAAGTAGTGCTTCCATGTGAATAGATAAACAAAAAAGTATATGTTTTAGAGCCTCTTTAACCGAGCTCATAAAGCTCCTTGGAGAGGCGCTGAAACCATGCATGTGGAGCCTGTTTTAATCCATAAATAGACTTATGAAGTAAACATACATGATCTGGACATTTAGGGTCAACAAAACCGGGAGGTTGTTTTATATAAACTGTTTCCTTCAGATTGCCATTAAGAAATGCATTTTGAACATGTAATTGGCAAAGCAGCCAGTAGTGAATACCCGCAAGGGAGAGCATAGCCCGAATAGTTTTCGAATTGACAACTAGGCTAAACATCTCATAAAAATCAATACTTGGTTGTTGCCGAAGACCTTTTGCAAAAAATCTCGCTTTGTAATGCGTAATGCGTCATTTTTCTCTCGTTTTAACCTATAAACCCACTTACAATCACAACATTGGTTTTAAGAGCACGACGTCCTAACAACCACATACCTTTTTTTAACAAGAGCATCATACATTTCTTTCATAGCTTAACACCACTCTGCATATTTGTTGGGAATGGTAAGCGATGTTGGTTCAAAAATTATAGTAGGGGAGGTGGTGACGTAACTTGTGTATGGACTATAGAATGTTGGATATTTTAGTGTAATTGGATTAACTTGTTTTGACCAATTTCATCATAATAATACATCATTTAGGTTTGGAGGTGCGGAGTGCACACCTACTTGAATTTATTATGATCTTAGGGGCGAAGCCTCTAAGAGACGGGGGTCCGGGGGCAGCGCCCCTGGCAGGGTCCAAGGGGCAGAGCCCCTGGCTGGGGTCGAGCTGGGAAATTTTTTTTTATTTCCACTGAAGTTGTTATGTAAAAAAACTTCTGCTGAAATTCGTGCTGACGGATTCTGCTGAAGTTAAAAATCTGCTGAAGCTATGATTCTGCTGAAGCTTTGATTCTGCTGAAGTTATGTTCCTCAGAAATTAACTTTCGGAAATTGAGGGACAAAATTTGACAACTTTGAAACCCTAAAACTGCCTTTGGCAGTTATCCCGTATCATAGTTATATACGGTTTATTTGGTCATATATTTTCTAACGGTTCATTATATCTCAGATAAACACATACAGAAAATTCTCAACTCTGAATTGTATCCGATTGAATAATTTGGTAGAACCACCGAATTGATTCGATCTGAAAGTGTTCACACGCCTTTCAGAGTATTTAAGCATATCCACAGTGTTCGTTATTACTACATATCCCCTACATAGAACCCCCTTTTTTTAGAATTTTGATGACGGTAACGATGGATTGGTGGTGGGGGTGGGGGTATCCGTATTACAATGACTTGACTCTATTGGCAACAAAAAGGTGAATTACAATGACTTGACTCTATTGGCAACAAATACACTGTCAATGAGTTATTAGGTGAGTCTGTCGAGCTAGATTGGCTCGTAGAATCTGGAGGGGTCATTCAACTCGATGAAGGACAACGAGAGTCAGGAACTGGATTATTCAAAGGGGGTATCACAAGAGTTGATTATGACCAATAGTGGGGTTGTTTTTGTGGAGCAAGTGACGAATATTTATTTTGTGTATGGCGAAAAAAAATGTTTCCTCATTAAAGAGAACATGACTAGTGACGTAAAGAGGCTCGATTGATAAGTCAAGACAACGATATTAATGATGAATATGAATTTAGCATAGAAAGACACATAGAATAGAACGAAAATCCATTTTGTGACAATTGTAAGGACGAAGATAAGAAAAAACATTGACACCCAAAGACATGAAGAAAGGAATGCTCGAGAGTGTTGGTTTTCCAGGATGCGAGACCAACCTTTATACAACACACGATTCTGATTTGACATGGTTTCTGGTTCGATTGACTGCACAAAACAGCAAGGGTGTTTGGGACAGCGTATAACTTGCAGAAAAATAAGAAACTTGATGTGTAAAACAATGTGTATATTGATAAAATGAGTGAGTACATTGCTTTACATACCCTATGCTATTTATACATGATGAAACGTAGCTTTGGAGAGTAGTTATGCCGCTTCATCAGGCATCACAACGTTTCAATGATAACGGCCATCATTAACCGTTCTAATCTAATAGCCACATGGCCCTTATTTACATAAAACTTGCTTGGCCTGTGACCCAACATTCGACCCACTAAACTAATACACATACTAATCCTACTGAATTTGTTATTAACGTTCAACACTTCCCCCTAATGACAAATTCTCACAAACACAGGCTTCTTACTCTTTTGCTTCCTTCTCCATGGATTCCTTAACGTTGCAATCTTCAAGATTGTTGAAACCAAATGTGCCTTTTAACCTTTCTTCACTTTGCCTTGCCTCGATTCCACTAATGCTTGGTCCGGTCTCTTTCCTTGGCGTCTCATTTGCCATTATTCCACGTGTACCCTCGCATTCCTTTTCCCTTGGTACATACATTCCGCTAGAATTTGTAGGACCTTACTTTTATCAACCTTATCACAAACCCAACACGTATATCACTATACGCGTACAAACACGTTAACCACAAACACAAACTATGCGTGAAGATGAAAGAAATAAAGATGAGAAAGATGGTGACTTGATGTTATACAAACCGTGTATGTTATGCGTAGAAAGATAAACAATAAAGATGATGTTTATTGCAAAGGAAGAAAACACACACACACACACTTTCAAGCACACCCCTCAAATGACCATTTGAGGGGTATTTATAGTTGGAATACATGATGCCCTAAAAGGCTTTCTATGGGCTTCGTGGGCTTGGACATGGGTTGGATTGGATATAAGGCAAGCTTAACTAAACTAATACCCATTTAGCTTAGTCCAATCCACGAGCCCGTTGACTATTCTATCACGATATCTAACACACGTTACAAAGTTCCTAAACGTGAATGACCATTACTTCTAATAAAACTATTAAGGCTAACAATCTCCCCCTAAGGGGTGGTCATTCAAATGATGCTCCACTTGATTAGGTCTTTACTTTTCTCAAGCTTGAACTTTGTGTGTAGATATAGAATAGTCTTGTTTCATTGTTCCTTCATGCTTTGTGATCAGTTAATGTGGTTGTCTGCCGTTGTCAACTTCGTTGGTTAGGTGTCTCCACGCCTTTCTCCACCATGCTCACACTTCTATTTGACTTTGAATTACCAATGATGAAGTTCTCGAGTCTTTAAACTTTGTAAATTCTTTGAAATTGACGAAGAATCATCTTTAACTTTGTGTTGCCTTTGATTTTGATGAGAACTTTCATGTGTTGTTGGTATGAGCATGTGGGGAATCTGCACGATCAATCCGCTCCGGAGCTTCCATAAGAAGAAAACATAAAAACAAGTTAGTAATAAGCGGATTCCGGCACTTACAAGTTTGAATTTCGAGGGTGTTAACATCATAGTGTGAAAACACGTCTCTAATTCTTACAAGGGCCGTTCCTAAACTGGAGTCCCACAAGTGAGATAACGCGATATACCGAAGTACATCTACAGTTCAGATGAGTCGCTGAGGTACACCGAAGCATCACCCCATGACTGTAGACCGTTTGAGACACACTAAGCGTAATCCACGGGGAGTTACCGAAGTGACCTGCTGTCAGGGAAGCTTGATGTTGACCCTGGCAGGAGTTTCCATTCAATCACTGAAGATCACAGAAGTGAAACTTCTCATAAATGTTCTGGCAGATTGCTAAGATCTGCGTAGGACTCTAGAATATATCACTTGTGCCCTTAATGATGAACAGCAAGCGATGTCATGTCAAGTGTTCGTATGAGATCTTTTGATGAATCTCGTGGCTCTAGACTCAATAGTGCATTATGGTTTTCCTGAGCGGAGACTAGGGAGAGGGTCTCCTTCTTCAATACCAACGATCTCTAAGAGAAAGTCGATAGATTATGTAGGGTTCCTAGTGAGAATGAAACAAATCCTTTTGAGAGGAATTGAGTGGCTAGAAGGTTTAGTGCAGTGCGTCACTGGGTCCATGACGTCTTGGTCTTTAATACCAGTGTCATCTAGTGACAACCAGTAGCAGATGAATTGAACCCGGTTTCTGCCCTAAGGTTGAATATGGAGGGCTATTTCTTTTCACCCTTTTTCATTACATTTCTTTTTAATTCTTCAACCCCTTCTTTCTCCTTTCTCACATTACTCCTTTTTTCAATCATTCCTAAAGACTTATAATACTAACTATTTGTGATGTCCTTGGGTAGATCCCTCCGGCTCTGGCGGATCATAGGACGGATTTCCTATCAATAGTCACCTTATTAACTCCATGACTGTCCTATTGTTGCCATAAAACCATTTTTCTTGAAAATCTCTCAGAGTGTTTATGATAGAAAACATGTTTGAGACACTCCGTGAGTTTTGTATTTTCAGAAACACTCCCCCTTCACATGTGCTTATAAGTTTTGACAGAAATCTGCACATAGAGGGTAGAGTTCGCACTTTTTGAATTGATCGACTTTAAATGAACTAGACCGATTCGAGACATGTTTACATCACTAGAGAACTAGCTTGAAATTATTACCCGTCCTGGTCAAGTCCATAGAAAGTTTCTCGAGATGGTACATGATTCCTCGTCAATTCATTGGTTTCAACTGAGTCGAGCTCATTTTGAGATTCAAACACCGATCATTAAACTTTTTGATCATATTTTAATCACGTCTCCTCCCCCTCAAAAATAGCATAATCGTGATATTTTTGATATCCACGGATTAAAAATCATTTTTAGAATCTATTAGGGAGACAAACGGATATGATTTAAGCATGAATTTGGAACATTTTTGTTTTATACTCCCCCTTTAATAAAGCATAATCAATTAAAGGGTTTTAGAGGGAGTTATCTTGAGAACAAAATATTTTGAAAGATTTTGAAAATCTTTTTGAACAATCTTGAAAAGGTGCTCAAGATGATGATGATTTCTCACCATTTTTAAATGTAGTGCACTGAAGCGTACACTTGATTTTTTCTTTAAAAATACGAGTTTTGATTTGAAAAAAAATCAAAAGTCATCATTTTAGTCCGGGTTTCGTACTGAAGTATACGAAAGCCATATTTGAAGAAATTTTGAGAAACGACATGTTTTGAAAAAACATAAAAGAACTCTCGCTCAAGCATCTGTACATGCCCGTATCATTGTTGAATGACATTTCTAGAAACGTACAGAATATCGATTATACAAGAGACATGTCGTGAGAAGAATATTTTTGTATTTTTGATTTTCTATTGTTTTTGTATTTTTGAAAGTTTTATATTTTTATATTTTGCTTTTGTTGGTTTTTCAAATTTTGTATTTTGTTTTTCAAAAATATTTACAGCGAAGCTTTTTGGAAAATCATTTGCAAGAAGATTCGAGAAGACGTTCTAACTCCTCAGGGGTTAGGCTTCGCATTCCAATTCGTCGAACTAAATCGTCAAACCTTTCTTTTGGAAGGGCTTTAGTAAATATATCGGCTAGTTGGTAATCTGTCTTCACGAAAAATAATTCAACAGTACCATTTTCGACGTACTCTTTGATGAAGTGGTAGCGGACACGGATATGCTTAGTCTTTGAGTGATGAACAGGATTGCATGATATGGCTATGACACTTTTCGAGTCACAATACATAGGTATTTTATCGAAAGTAAAGCCATAATCTGTGAGTTGTGTTCTCATCCATAAAACTTGAGCACAACACGCAGATAGAGACACATACTCAGCTTCAGCGGTTGAAAGTGCAGTGCAATCTTGTTTCTTTGAAGACCAGCTTACTAACTTTTCACCCAAAAATTGTGCTCCTCCGGATGTACTTTTTGCTGTAACTTGATCACCTGCGTGGTCCGCATCTGAAAAGGCAATTAGATCAAATCCGGATTCCTTCGGATACCAAAGTCCCATGTGAATGGATGTCTTCAGGTACCGAAAGATCCGTTTAACCTCTTTGAGGTGCAGTTCGGTAGGCTTTGCCTGAAACCGTGCTAATAAGCAAACAACAAAATGAATATCTGGTCGACTAGCAGTGAGGTACATGAGAGAACCAATCATGCTCCGATGTTTCTTCGGATCAATAGGTTTCCCAAACAAATCGGCTCCAATTTTTGGTGAAGTTACCATTGGTGTTCCGACCGAATCACAATTATCCATACCATGATTTTTCAAAATCTCACTTGTGTATTTAGCTTGATTAATAAAAATTCCACGAGGGGACTGATGTATTTGTAAACCGAGAAAGAATTTTAGTTCCCCCATCATGGACATTTCAAATTTGATTTTCATGAGATTTTCAAAATGTTTTGAAAGATTCGGATTAGTGGACCCAAAGATGATGTCGTCCACGTAAATCTGAACAATCAAAATGTCGTTTTTGCATTTTTGTGTAAACAAGGTACGATCAACTGTTCCTTTGGTGAAATTGTTTAGGATAAGGAAAGAGGACAGTTCATCATACCACGCTCTCGGAGCTTGTTTCAAACCATAGATTGCCTTTTTGAGTTTGTAGACGTAGTCTGGATGTTCCAAGTCGATGAAGCCTTCTGGCTGACTCACGTGCACTTCTTCTTTCAGAGTTCCATTCAAGAACGCGGTCTTAATGTCCATCTGATAAACCGTGATGTTTTTGTGAGCTGCATAGGCTAAGAATATCCTGACTGCTTCAAGTCTAGCTACCGACGCGAATGACTCTTCAAAGTCTATCCCTTCCTCTTGTCTGTATCCTTTGGCCACAAGACGAGCTTTGTTGCGAATGACAGTCATTTCTTCATCCCTTTTGTTCTTCCATAACCATTTGAGATCAATGACGCGAACGTCAATGGGTCTTGGAACCATTTCCCAAGATTCATGAAGACGGTATTGGAGAAGTTCCTCCTGCATCGCTTCTATCCATGTGGGTTCTGCCATTGCCTCGCGAATGTTCTTTGGCTCTATATTGCTAATTGAGCAAAGGTAAATGCATAAGTCGCAATCGGTGGCAAGTTGACGTCTCGTCTGAATTGGCCTTGAAGGTTCACCAATAACTTGTTCAATTGGGTGGTCTTTTGTCCACTTCAGAGTAGAAGGATACCGTTGGTTATACGTATGCGAGTTAGATGGTTCTCGTAAGCTTGAAGAAGATTCAGATGATTCGGTAGCAAACGGGTTTTCAAATAAGTCGGCATCTAACGTTGCATCGTTATGGTTTTGGTTTTGCTCATCAACTGTTGGTAGAACGGGTGCAATAACTGGAGTAGATGTAGATGATGTTGATGGAGTTGGTGCATTGGTTTCGACCGTAGTAGATGCATCTTCTGTTGGTGGTGGAGGATGATTTTGAGCAGGTGCAGCGGAATGATGGTTTGATGCATTTGTCGAAGTTCCACCATAGTATTCATCGAACATTAACTCGAAGAAATTCTCTCATTCTTGTTCTTTAGGATTGTCAAACGAAGTTGATTGAGCTCTTTGAAGTACGAGTCCTGAACTGATGTGTATAGAAGGCTGCGGGTTTAGTGCGGGTTCTAGAGCGAGTCTCTCAGAAGCCATATGTGAAAGTTCATCAAATTTCACATTCATCGTCTCCATGATCCTTCTAGTTCTTCTGTTATACACCCTGAATGCCCTCGAGTTATCTGAATATCCAATGAAGATTCCAATATCACCTTTAGCTTTCAATTTACCTAGATCTTCTCTGTCGTTCGTCGGATAGCACAAAGCGCCAAACACGTGAAAGTAAGAGATATCAGGTTTTCTGTTGTTCACAAGCTCATACGGGGTTTTATTGAATCTAGGATGGATTAGGGATCGGTTCTGAGTGAAACAAGCAGTGGCAATAGCATCAGCCCATAGAAATAACGGTGCACTAGAATAAATTAGCATTGTGCGAGCAGCTTCCACAAGAGTACGATTTCTTCTTTCAACTACCCCATTTTGCTGTGGAGTTCTAACAACTGATGTCTGATGAGTTATTCCAACATCTTCAAAATAAGTTCTTAACTCCTGATTTGTGAATTATGTGCCGTTGTCTGTTCTTACAACTCTTATAAGAGCTTGAAGAAGTACTTGAATACGTTTCAGGAAGGTGATGATACTGCCTGGTGCTTCGTCTTTTGATCTCAAAAACTTAACCCATGTATATCTCGAATAATCATCGACGATAACGAGAATATACTTTTTCCCGTTAATGCTTTCAACTCTCATTGGGCCACATAAGTCCATGTGCAACATATGCAACCTTGCTTCCGAACTAGGTACGGGTTTGGGTTTATATGATGCTCTTTTGATTTTTCCTTGTTCGCATGATGGACATAAGTGATCCTTGGTGTATTTGAATTTTGGAAGTCCATTGACGATGTTGTCTTTGGCAATTTTGTTGATGGTATCGAAATTGAGATGGGATAACCGTCTGTGCCACAACCAGGATTGTGTTCCAGATGCTCGTGTCATAAGACATATTGGTGATGAAGAGGCCATTTGATTGATGTCGATAGCATACAAGTTTGTATCACGATTCCCAGTTATGAGATCAGTGCCATCCAAGTTTCTAACGAAGCAAGCATTTTTCCTAAAAGCAACCTCTAAATCTGCATCACAGAACTGCCCGACTAAAAACAAATTGTGTCCCAACCCTTCGACATAGTAAACCCGAGTGATCAAATAATTTCCAAAAGGTAGATCTCCATAACCCATGATAGCTGCTACATGATCATTTCCGAAACGTACGGTTCCCATGAATTGCCAGAAAAAATTGATCAGCAGCTTCAGATTCCCGGTCATGTGCTTGGAGTAACCCGAGTCGACGATCCAAAGATATATTTCGATAACCTGCCAATCACAGAAGAAGAAGATTTTGGAAACCGTTTTGATTTTGGTTCCTTTGGGTTAGAGGTAAAATCCTGATCACACTCATAGAAGTCATCTATTGGTAAGACGGGTTCATCACTCATTCTACCATTCTGGAGTGTGAAAGTTCTACCCGTTGGTTTCCAAATGTCATCCCTAAAGTAAACATTATGCTCCCTATCAGTAGTGTAAAGCCTAAGTCTCGTAACTGTCTTCCTATTCGTTTAGCATAAGTTCTTTTGGGACCATTCTTCTTAACAGGCTTAACAATTTCATTCTTAGAAACACAATCATCATGAACATTAGTTAAAGATTTCTTGCAAGTTAAACAAAGAGATTCAAAACATTCATTAGACTTAGCAAGTTTCATAGGTTCATTACATTCAGATGAAATGTCTTTCTTATTACAAAGCGGTAAATTCCTAGGGTGTTCTTCTACTTTCTTCTCTTTATTCAAGCGACTACTCTTAGAGGCAAGCGAGACTCTATTGTTCCTTGTATTGCTCTTAGGCTTTAGTCTACTGCTCCTAGAGGTGCTTCCTAGTCCTGTAGAAGGTAAGGCACACTCATTAGGATTCACATTTTTATCTAGAGAAGTGGTTGCAGCTTTCCTAGTCTCTTTAGAGTACTTTTCTAAACTTATGTCGTTTGTTCCATATGTTTTAGATGTGGAGGCAGACACATTAGTGGTAATCATCTTAAAAAGGCCAGGAGCTAAAACTTTTGGTTTCTCGATAACCGCTTTTCCTTTATCAACATGTTGTTTAGGCAAGGCAGGTAGAGTGACTGCTTTTGATAAGACATTTTTCTCATTGACTTTTGGAGGAGGCATTGAAACATACATTTTTGGTTTTAAAACCGGTTTGGGAACATTTGCTTTCTCCGCAGTCAATGGTTTTGTAATCTTAGTATCCACTGCCTTTCCTTTTTGACATTCCAGCTGAGCCCTCAAAAGATCATTTTTCGCTTTCATGTCACTGTAGGCACGTTCATACGACAGTTTGTCATACTTGCATTCCTCAGTTTTTCGATCAAGTTGTTTAAAATATGAGACATTTTCTTTTTCAAGTTTCTCAAGTGCTTTTTCATATTTTGAAACAATTTTGGAGGTCTCAGACTGGAGTCTTTCATGATCTTCAACAGAATATGTTTGTAAAATGATAGACATAATATCAGTAGTCAGAACATCTTCGAAGAGAGAGTCATTTAAATTTTCCAAAACTTTGATTTTCTCAACACAGTCATTAGCTTGCTTTACCAGGGATTTATGGTCCTTGACAAAGTCAGCTGTTTCTTTCAAAAACCCTTGTTCAAAATGAATTACCCTTGCACTGATGGCATTCAGCTGAGGGGCAATTTGAGTTTCAAAGTACTTTTTATTTTCATTATCAAAACTATTAAACCAGATGTTTGTTGTAATATTGGTTTTATTTTTAACAGTGTCTTAAAGATCCATAATTCTAGTTTTCACATTTTCTAAAATACTTCTCGCATCACTTGTGTTAAAAGGATTGTTTGAAGACATTTGTTCAATGTTCAAAAGAGAATTTGAGACAACAACTGGTTTTGAAACAGATTTTGAAACAGGTGTTGACTCTTTGTTTGAAAAACTTGGTGTGATGGAAAACTTTGACTTTTCTTTTTGATTAACAAAAGTGATTCCGTTAATTTTGTTCCATTTGTTATAATCAATTGGTTTGATTTCCGGATTTTTTTGTTTCATTCTTTCTCTACTCTCCTTAGATAGTTCTAACGTTTCAGGAGAATTACGAACAATAATGGGTTCATGTAAAGCATTTCCATTGTTTAACACATTCTAAGATTTCTGAGCTTTCTTGAGGAACGAAGAAGGGTCGTTACCAAGTGCCATTCTATTATTAGTATGAAAACGCGGATTTACTTGATTAGAAAGCATCTTGATTGTTTGAGCAGAATGACCCGTTTTAAGAAGCAAAATTTCCAAAGTTTGGATTTTTTCTTTTTTATCAAGAATTTCATCAAGAAGAGAATCTTCTCGTTTTGAAAAATCAGTAATCAACTGCTTCTTCTCTTTTTCAAGATTAGAAAACATTTCTTTTTGTTTAGACAGTTGGTTATTTAAATAAGAAATTTCCTTGTTTAAAGATTTAATTTTCAAGTTCAAATTCACATCAAGTGTGTTATACTTGATTTGCAAAAGTTGTTCTTTAGAAACCAAATTTCGATAACCAATTTCTAGTTCTGATTCTTTGTTTTTCTGAAATTCAAAGGCTTTTGCGTTCTCCTTGTAACTCTCAAGCTCAGCGGTCAATTTAGCATTCACGGCCTTAACTTCGCGATTGACCTTTTTGACTTTTTCGATTTCAATGCCACAGTTATTGATTAATGATTTAAAATAAGCACGTGTTTCCTCATCAGTCTCAGTATTTTGTGCCACACAGTCTCCACTAGGATCCACATCTGGAGTTTCAGAGTTAGTATTGCTACAACTCGGATTGTCCAGGTATGTATCATAAGTAGGTGCTGGCGTCACATAATGCTGTTCGTCATGAGTAAACACATCAAATATGACATTGTTATAGCATGGATCAATGATTGGTACCTCAGATACTGCGTTGGCGTCATAGACAGGAGGTGCGTCAGAATCAGTGTCGTACTTAGTCTCCTGAAGATTTGCCATGAAGATGCAGTTTGCATTGAGTTCCTCGAGGTCTTCCAAATCATCCATAATAGCCATGAAGTCATGTTCCTCACCACTCAATTGAAGTCCAGATTGTTCCTTTTGTACCAACATTATAGCTTTCTGAAGATACGCAAGATCCTTCTTTTTCGGCTTAGTTGGACAATTCCTTGCCATGTGACCCAATCCTTGACAGTTATAACACGTAACCTGATTACCCTGATTTACATTTCCATAATTCCCAACGACTGGAGCTGCAACATTCCCATTCTGATTACCCACTGCTCTATTCCCAACATTCTGACCCATCTGATTACCCTGATTCGGAACCGCTTGATTACCCATGCGAAATCCAGTAGCATTTCCCTGTGGGTTCGCATTAACTCCAACCATTTGTCTTTGATTACCCATGTTCACACCCGGCTGTGCAATTTGCCTGTTGCGAGTGTTTGATGAAATTCGTTGGTTGTTGTTAGCTGGTGTGGAATAGCGACCTCTGAATGCTTTTACCAATAAAGAAAATACTTGTGACAAAGCTTCTTCTGGTTCCATTTCAAGATCAGTGATTCCTTGTTCCTGGTAATGTTGTTGTTCATGTGGATAGTTTTGTTGTTGAGGGATGTATTGCTGCAAGTTGTTGTTAGTGGAAGATGATGAAGCTTGTTGTTGTGTATTCACTGGAGTTTGAGTCTTTGCAATGAGTGCCAATGGATCATGAGTCTTTGCTAATCTTTCTTGCCTGACTTCATTCACTTCATTTTGGTTTTGTTTCAGAAAATTGTTGAGTTGATCAAAGTTCACTTGATGTAAGTCTTTTGTTTGGTTGACAATAGTGACATATCGTCCCCATTCTTCTGGTAGATTGTTCAAGAACTTGATGTTGCTCACGATAGTTCTGGGTGTCAACTTGTTTCTGATCAGCTCATTCATTAAAGTGCAGAACCTTCCATAGTAGGATTCAATGGATTCTCATGGAGTGGATGTAAACTTCTCCCAAGCAGTTAGCAGCTTGTTCTCCGTGTCTTGTTGACCAATTTCAGTTCCATGACAAAGCCGTCTAACACATTCCCACATATCAAAAGCAGTTTCACAACTGTCTACAGCAGCAAAGATGTCTCTTGGTAAACCCAGTTGGACAATATGAATTGCCATGTCATCTGCTTCGACTTGCTTCTGATCCTTTTCAGAGTATTCCGATTCTTTTTGAAGACGAAAAAATGGTGGGATGGGAGGTGTTGCATCAGCATTTCCAGGGTCTTGGACTTGTCGAGGTATGAAGGATCCATCCTGAATGGATTTGATCATCAATTTTACATTAGGTTTTGTCTTGATGTAACGAAGCATTCGACTTGTCCATTGAAGATAACCACTTTTTTCCAACATAGGAGGACGGTTTTCGGCACCGGCTGCATGAATGTCTTGTTGAGTTGCCATTGATGAAGGTATGATCTGATAAAGTTGATGTAGGATCGATTCAACGATAAAGGAGTTGTGTTGGATGAAGATTAAGCTCGATTGTTGTAGTGAAAATTTGGTCTAAAAACTTAAAAGCCTCAATAACTTCTGTTCGGAACGTTTTTAGGACTTGAAGGTTGACCCTTTAGTTCATTCGGCGTGCCAATCTCCTCGTTCTCACGGTCGTTTTGATGGGTAGATCGCTGAAAACGGAATTACGGTTCAAAAGTTATAGCCGTTTGAAGTTTTGATCACAATCTTACTCGTAAAACTGTTCTTATGCGTAGAGATGAGTGCTTATGCGTAGGATGCTTATGCGTAGGATCTTATGCGTAGGAGTCCTTATGCGTAAAGAGCTTAGGCGTAGAAATCCGTATGCGTAGGAATCCAACTTACGCGTAAACTTAAGGTTAAACGTAAGTCTTATGCGTAAACGTTAAGCGTAGAAGTAGAGTACCTTACGCGTAAGAGTTAACTTATGCGTAGAGTGCTTACTCGTAAGCTTTTTCTGCTTATGCGTAAAAGTTGGTTTAAAACCAAAAATCCTTTACACTGTCACAGCATAAAAGATATCCGAAAGTCGAAGTGTTCCACACACTTATCCAAGTGAGGGAAGCACTGAGTCACCTTTGTTGCACGAAGATTCGTTACCAAAAATTTATGCGTAGAAAACTAGGGTTTTGACTTTCTTACGCGTAAGATTAGGGTTTTGACTTACGCGTAAAAAATTTCCAATGATTCACCCGATTTCTGTTGCACAGATAGCCTTAAAAACACGCAAATACCAAGATTGTTTTGACCAAAAACACCCAAAATGCTTAGAACGCTTATGCGTAGAAACGTACACCTCAATAAACACGAGTTTAAAACTGATGTAAAACACGTAAAGCTTCAAACTTTTTTGCAAAACTAGACTCTTTAACACTAAAGAAACCTCAAACCATAAGAATCTTGAAGATTTTAGTGCAAAAAATAAAGTTTTAAGCGTGACAACTTTTTGTTACCGAGAGGTTTACGCGTAATAATACAAACCACAAAAAACTTCAACCAACCACTCCTAAACCATTGTTAGGCGATTGATACCAATTGTAGGACCTTACTTTTATCAACCTTATCACAAACCCAACACGTATATCACTATACGCGTACAAACACGTTAACCACAAACACAAACTATGCGTGAAGATGAAAGAAATAAAGATGAGAAAGATGGTGACTTGATGTTATACAAACCGTGTATGTTATGCGTAGAAATATAAACAATAAAGATGATGTTTATTGCAAAGGAAGAAAACACACACACACACACACTTTCAAGCACACCCCTCAAATGACCATTTGAGGGGTATTTATAGTTGGAATACATGATGCCCTAAAAGGCTTTCTATGGGCTTCGTGGGCTTGGACATGGGTTGGATTGGATATAAGGCAAGCTTAACTAAACTAATACCCATTTAGCTTAGTCCAATCCACGAGCCCGTTGACTATTCTATCACGATATCTAATACACGTTACAAAGTTCCTAAACGTGAATGACCATCACTTCTAATAAAACTATTAAGGCTAACAGAATTCCTTGCCACTTCATAGTAGGCTCCTAAGAGACTCAAGTGCGTTCCGTAACACTCCTCTAAACCATCTGCATATTCCTTTGGGAATCCCATTGCATTGGCTACCTTAGTCCATTTATTTTTTCTAACAACCTGGGTGTGACCACCCATTCCTTTCACTGTAAGGTAAAGGTCTAAAAGACAAATCCGTATTCCGCTAATCTTAACAGGCATGGGTCATTCTACTAATTCCATATAGTCCTTATAGAACCATGCCATCAACCTCTCGAAGTGGGTTTTCACCACATCTTTATATTCCCAACTTATTTTCGGATTGCTAATCATTGCCATGAATCCAATAAAGCTTTCAATTTCACATTTAAATGATACCTTCATCCTTTGGTTTCCATCCGAATCAAAAGCCTCTTTTCTGATTGCGTCTAGCCTTTCCTGTCCTTCCACGCAGCCTATATCATTGCTGCCAACGCTTTCATTGTTGATGTCTTCATCCTTTTCATTCATACTAGTCGTGTTACCATCTTCTATTCGAGTTGGCCTCTCCCACGATCTCCCAACCTCGCTCTGATACCACTGTTGGTTTTCCAGGATGCGAGACCAACCTTTATGCAACACACAATTCTGATTTGACATGGTTTCTGGTTCGATTGACTGCACAAAACAGCAAGGGTGTTTGGGACAGCGTATAACTTGCAGAAAATAAGAAACTTGATGTGTAAAACAATGTGTATATTGATAAAATGAGTGAGTACATTGCTTTACAGACCCTATGCTATTTATACATGATGAAACGTAGCTTTGGAGAGCAGTTATGCCGCTTCATCAGGCATCACAACGTTTCAATGATAACTGCCATCATTAACCGTTCTAATCTAATAGCCACATGGGCCTTATTTACATAAAACTTGCTTGGCATGTGGCCCAACATTCGACCCACTAAACTAATACACATACTAATCCTATTGAATTTGTTATTAACGTTCAACAGAGAGTACGTTTGAAGATATATTTAAAAGGTGACTTGTTTGTCGATGTGCAAGTAGCATGCGATTAATAATGTTGGTGCAATGATAACCAAAGCCCTTGTAATGTTTTAATTATGACATATATACATTCGGGACACTTAAAATCACAAGTGATAGCCACAAACCAAAAACCACAAAATTTGGAGCTGGCGCGCCAGTTGACGCGTCAACGCATGGCCAGCGCGCCAGCCACTTTGCATTTTTTGTTTCCGGTTTTTTCAAATCGACTTTCCTCTTAATTGACTAAGGTGCTTATTTCAGTACAGGTTCGTACATGAAATTTGAGGTGTTTACATTTAGATTTAGACTCATAGATGCCCAAAACAAGTCCTCCTGGTTTTACAAAACGTCAACTTATAACTTTTTTACGAAGCCTCTAGTGTAACAAACGGTAATTTTCTAGACTATTATTTAACTAGTGATTTAACTTATTTTTCACTTTTGATCATTTACGAACCTATTTGACTAAAAACGAGAAGTTATCTCGCTTACTATGAAAAACGTGCCCGAATGCGTACCGACACCAAACTAGCTATGGTTCGCATTTAATTAATACATTACCGTGTCAATAAACTTATTTTCATCATATTTTCATAAAACGCTTATAAACTTTTATATTACGTGCGTGTGCATAAAAGAGCCCAACCGACTCACCACTTTTACATTTAAAACCACAATACACACACAAATAACCAAATTTGAAATCAAACAGATTTTCCCTCCCCCTCTTTGGCTTGTAGCCGGCGTCACCACCGCAAAACACCAACACCATAATTTTTTGTCTAGTTGGTTAGTGCATAAAGATCTCATGGTTTTGTTTGTACATGTAACATAAAACCCTAACACACATCTGATACTCCTCATACTTCACCAACAAAAATTCTCCTGTCTCTCCCTCACCTAGCTCACGTACGAACCACAAACACCCCTAATTCATCATTGTCATTTGATCTTTGAAGAAAATAAGTTGTACTATCTCTCCCTCTCCTAGTTCTTGGGTAGTTTTAAGGTTATTGGGTCATTATAGCTTACTAGATCTACAAATCTTCCATCAAATCTGTAAGTGTTCTTTTTGCTAAAACTCTTGTACTTTCATGTTAATCTTGGTCTTAATCTTACTAAAGTAGAAGTCATTTGTGTGATTTGTAAGTAAAACTTGAAAATGAACTATGTACATACATATATACAAATCGACATACACATACCCCAAAACCCTAGATTTATTGTATCACCATGTTTGTGTCACATTTTTGCTTAATCTTGATGTACAAAAGTGTTTACGGTTGATTTGCGGTTTATTTTGAAAGTTATTATGTTTATATACTTGATATGAGAAGTTGTTGTAACAAATCGGTGGAAGGGAAAACTAAGTTAGATTAGAGTTCTTGAGTTAATGAGAATATTATAGCAATCGGTGGAACGAATTAGGTTTAGCGTGTTGTTGAGATTTGCGGTTGAAAACGTGGTTATAATGACGAAATATACACTTTAATAGCCCGCTGTCCCGAAACAGAAAAATAACTAAAATGAACTTAATATTTTCAACAATAGGATAAAGAAATAGAATTTAGACTCTATAAACTAAACGTGGCAGCTTGAACAACTAAAAACGGACTTAAAGCGAGAAAGTTATGCTATTTTCAAGTTAAGACGAAAAATATAGCTTTTGCAAGAAAACTACACTATTAGCTAAAACACATTTTTATAAACTTTGAAATGGTTTTCGGAACATTAGAAACAGGATAAGGTAAAATTGGTAAAGTAAAAATTTACGAACGGAAATATATTACTTAAACTATTTCTATAAAAATGATTATACTTTTATAAACGGCAAAAATATATGTTTCTTATAAACACGTCAAATAGACAAAACTAGATTTTTATAAGTAATAAAATGGATATTATTTTCAAGACCCGACAAAACGACGAAAACCTGACAAAATGACGAAACCCGACAAAATGATGAAACCTGACAAAAAGACAAAACCCGATAATGAGACGAAACCCGAAAACAAGATGAAACCCGACAATGAGACAAAACCCGACAACGAGACGAAACCCGACTAAAATACAAAAAACAAAAAAAAAGACGAAATATTTTTATAAACTATAAATGAGCACTATTTTAAATACTTGAGATAAAAACGAGACTATTTTCATTACGTGACTATTTAAACTAGTAAACACGAGAACGTTTGTTAACCTATCAAAACTTATATATTTACATAACTTGACGTAAAATGTATTTTTACTTATCCACATGTCATGGTGATTCAAAGTCTAGGAAACACTTTTACACTTATTGCATTTCATATAATGTATACTGAGTCGAACCATACTTACTTAGGTCGCGTGTCGGAACCGTTACCTCTTATACTTTGCTTTACTAGTCTGGATTACTACTTGACTAAAGTGAGTTTATAGCCCCACTTTTACTGTATTACTATTTGTTTTACAAACTTGGGATGGGAACATGCTTGCTTTTACTTTGGACACAAGTATTGCTTTTAAACTGTTACGGATTAGCCTAACTAGCGATAATGCATTTTACCCACTATCATGAACCGTTAGTTCCTGCGCGAAGCACGAGTGCTATAAATAGATGTATTAGGGTGACTCCCCTGTTCGGGTTGACTAGATAGGTAAACAGACGTATACCATGTCGGAATTTAAGTGTCAAGGGTTAGACACTACCGGGCCTTTATACTATGTGCACTTACTTGCATACTTAACTATCGTAGCTTCGGTGTCATGAGACTTAGTGCAATCGTAATCCTTTTTGTATGATCTATTATATGTGTTGTAATAGTCATATACCTGAAATCTTATGGTCCACTTTACTGTATTTACTTAAACATATGAACTTACCATCTTTTTGCTGACTTTTAAGCATGTGTTTCTCAGGTTGTTACTTTGAGGCATGACATCTATCCACTTGCATTACAAGAAGTGTTTACACAGAAATTTATGATTCGTACTGAAACTATTTTTCTATTTGGGACCATGTAATGAAATTATTTAACCATGATGTAAACTTACGTAGCATTTGGTATGTTGTAATCAAAGTGGGAATGGAAAAGGTTATTACGGTAGAATGAAAACATCTTGTTTGTTTACACATTTACAATGTAATGATTCATTGCAAGGAATGACTCATTACATAAAAAACTATTATTTTCATTCCATAGGGGTCCCCTCATTTTTTTTATTACATCTTCTAATGGAATGAAAATTACATAAAAGTCTATCATTAACTAACCACATTAAATAAACTTCCTATCATCAATGGTCATTTTAGTCTTTTTCTTATCGATTCCATTACATCCTATCTTACCAAACAAACATGATTAATAACGGTAATGAATCATTACATTACGTTATTCATTCCATTAGATCGTTTATTTCATTCATTTGATATTTCATTCCGTTTTACCAAACGAACCCTTATTTTATTTAAATAAAATGTACTTCTAAAACGATCCATGTAGGTCGTTCTCTATTACTGTGTGATCTTATCCCATGACGTCACACCGCCGGTTACCATTCCGCTGCACTGATTTGGGGGTGTTACATATTGACATCAGAGTCAAGGTAATAAAGAATTAGGTTGCATATAGGACCTAGACTATTGTCACATTCGTTCTATAACATTGCATCATGACTACTACTGCATATGCCTGCCTTACTTACTTATACTACGTGCTTATACTTGCTTATTACGCATGTACAGAACTATACTATTTTCTATACGTAAGATACTTATACATATACCGTACTTGTCACAGAGCCATGTATTCTTCACATTCTCCTACCCATTCTAACACTGACTGATAAGGATTTAAAACATACACTTTTAAGTGGTCATTTAAGCCCTTAATCACCCACTTTTATATCCGTTACTGCTTAATTTCGTTCCTTTTCACTTTTTACGTCTCTTGGAAGCAAAATGCTGTAATGATGCATTTTTGGACGAAAAGGAGTGAATATATGAAGAAAATGGCTAAGTCAAGATCAAGACACTCAAGCTGCTGGAATAACACCTAACGGCGTCCCAAACAGAGGGCGACGTCGTCCCTATTTTGTGACGAGACAGGAGCGAATTTGCTATTTTGCACCTGACGGCGTCAGGCTTTGAAGAGTAAGGGCGTCACAAAGACTTTTCTTCCCAGACAACCTAGATCCAGATTCAGACTACGTCACAGCTGAAGACTGACGGAGTCACAACCACAACGTGACGCCGTCCCAGTGATGACTTGGCTAAGACGAAACCCTAATGGTGGCGATCTGACGGCGTCCCAACTATAAGGTGACGCCGTCGCAGTTGTAAAATTATATATAGAAATCGAATTTTCAGAATTTTAAGAGGTAGACTTGTGGAGTAAAAACCTAAAACGATTTTGGTCCGGTTTGGACAGTATTTTAGGGTTCTCATACCGTATTTTACATCAAGATAAGTAATTTACTTCATTGATTTCATTATGTCTTCAATTGTATGTGTGTATGCTTGCATGTTTAACATGTCCGGCTAAATTTCTTGTGTGTTTGCTTAGATCTATGAAACCTAGTTATTAATTATTGATTGGTTGTCTCTTATCTTAATTTTAATCGGCTTAGGATTGCACTAGGCCATCGTTGTGTTTTTAATGCTTGAGTAATCTTTGTGATTCTTAGTTTATAACCACCTAGCGTAATTGTAGGCTAAATATCCAAAGATAACCTTAGTGTTAGTTTATGAATCCTAGAGATCTCGTAGGCTATAACCTTAAGGTATTCCCAAAGAGTTAGGGATAAAAGCATACCCTATGACCTTAGAAGACACAACGCGCTAAGAATAAGGACATGACAATTCAACCACCAATAAAAGATAACTAGGGAGTAATAGTATCTAGGTAGACACATTTTTAATCATCATACGAGCACACATCAAAAGAAATAAGACTACCCCTTAGTTTAGATAATTATATAAGTAGAGTAATCGGTAGAAGTACCACCCCCAAATTCAAACCCCGAGATTTTACCCTTAGCTTTATAAAAAAATATAAAAAGATAAAAAAAATTAATCTTCCTCAACCTCAAATCTGAGCGTAGTACATCTCTTACTAGCATTCCGATTCCCCTAGAGAACGATATCAATACCCGAGGCTTACCCAATACTACACTACAACGATAAGGTTCACTGCCTAGGGTGTTGAAAAACTTGCTCGACGAAAAGGAAGTTTATACGCGCATCAAGTTTTTGGCGCCACTGCCGGGGAATAGAATAGCTAGTTTCATTTCCATCTCGTTTAGGTTTCCTTTCTTTATTCCTATCAAGTAAGATTTTTTCTCATTTTTAGCTTCCTCGTAGTCTATCCTCATTCTTCGTGAAATTGTTCGTAAACCCCACCACTCACCATTATTCGCATCTTTCGCCGTAGAAACTTTGCACTACCTGCTCCCAACCCTCCTCCCAATCCTGAAATAGAAAATGCAATCCCACAAAACCTTTCACCCATTCACCATTTTGGAAATCACCTAGGGCATAATGAAATAAATTGGCAACAACATAGTCCTTTCTATGACTTGGATTCCGATGAAGAATTTGACTATGGCGAGGCACTTGATAACGGGGAGGTCATCGATGAAGTTAATTTTGAAATGGAAGAAGACTTCTCCCAATGTTTTGACCCTAGGTGTAGGATTGAGGTTGATGGCCCCTTTAACATGCAATTCCCTTATAAGATAGGATTTGAAAGTTTTGATGCTAACTTGCACTCATTCTTACCTTTAAACTTAATCTCAAGAAATATATATAACAAAATTAAGGTAAATGAATTAGCCTATCAAGGGGATAATGTTGTTGATATGGTCACTTACTTGGATGTGTTTGTTGGAAGTTTTGCCTATGTAGTTGAATTCATGGTCCTAGAAGATTTAGGAAAATTCATTGATGGGAGCCTCACTCAAGTAATATTTGGAACAAACTTTAAGAGAATGACTAGGTTGAATATACGGATGATTGATGGTCTAATCACATTCTCCGATGGAGTTGAAGATTTTGTCTATCAAATGCCCCGTACACATCCTAGGTTTAAGCACAAAGATATAGAGGCATGTAATCGGATGGCTCCAATTCCAATACTTAGTGAAAGAGACAAACAACGGGGACTTAGGCATACTTATGAATAGAATGATAGGTACTATAAAAAATGCCTAGAGTTAGGAGATGAATACAAGAAAAGTGAGAGAGCATTGGAATGGCTTAGATATGGGCACGTAAGCGTGCACAAGACCACGTAGGAGCACGACTTCGAGTCTAGCTACAAGACTCATAAATAAAGAAAAGCGCTTCGTGGGAGGCAACCCATGCTTAATTGTTTGCTTGTTTGTGTGTCATATATCTTTTCATTATTGTTTGTTCTCATGTTTAAATTTGTGAAAATGCTTTATTTTGTCTTTAACCTCGTCTTAATTACATATAAAGGTATTTTACAAAAGGGATAAGTGTAGGGAGGATTACACACGTTTTTAAAAGAACGTGAACATGAGAACTATGATTATTGAAAAAGATATATATGTGTGTTTGTTAGAGTCAAATGCTTGTATCGAGTCATACTGGATGTTTTGCAGGAATTTTTCCAGATTTTAAAGGTGTAATTTTTCCAGAATTTTTCCAGAAAAACGCAGCATACCAGTTTATGTCAGGATAACCTAACGGCGTCAGGATTGCAACCTGACGACGTCAGGAGGAGTAGAAACAACTTATCTAATTTTCTCTCGTTTTCTGTGCTACTTATAAATTTTGGGAATTTCTCAGGTCTTAATTTTCCAGAAAATCTGCAAACATCCATTCCACAAGCATTATATCCTAGTTTATTAGAGTCATATATAATTTTACCGCCGATTTTACGCGAAGGTTTTGTCTATTTTCTTAAAGTGTGCAGGTTTTATTTATCAAGAAGAAGAAACATAAGATCGAATGGAGCTTTTCACGCATAAATTCTTCTTGAAAAAGAATTTAACCACTACTTCGCACGGATCCTACCGAGCTAATCAGGGGAGTATTAGTTTCTTTCTCTTTTAATTACCTTCCGTTATCATAACTTTGATACTTTCGGGGAACATTGGGGACAATGTTCAGTTTAAGTGTAGGGAGGGAGAATAAAACGGGAACTTTGAAACTATGCTTATCCTTGATCATTTGTCTTGTCCCATTTCATTTGTGTAATAAACCATGAGAGATATTTGTTAGGGCAATTTTAGAGCCAAATTTAAAATTTTTCATGACTTGTAGGGTGGGTCTTTAGTCTTAATAAAGCGTATCATAGATAGGAGTTATATGACTAGCACAAAAACCCTTTACCACTCAAATTCCACCCCAAAAATGTGAGGTTCGCCCCTAGATCTATAGGAATTAAAGCATTCACCTTTAATGCTTTGAGAGTGTACCGGTAGTATAATAGATTCTAGAACTTGTTTTGTGATGCATTCCGAGATCGCTAGTGAGACTACACTTGTGTAGTTAGGAATAACTAAATGATAAGAGGCATTAGGATAACCCTTGTTTGATACCCGTATTATAATTACTTCTTCCACATCGGTTGAGTAATTCCCCTACACCATGGCGATGTACTCATCTTTAGTACACGATACCCCTAGTTAACCCCTAAAAGCCTATCCTTTTCGCGGTTCTCGTAATGTTTTGGTTTTCCAGAATATCAATGAAGAGCATTATTTACAATCCACCCCCAAATGTACACCCAAATCGCCTTAGCCTACCTTGTATGCACTCACTTTTATGGAGTGACGGGAAAGAATGTTAAATTCAAATTCCCTTTATTTATGTAATAATGTACTCCAAGTGTTTTGATCTTTTCAATTCGGGTCAAATTAATGTTAGAGTAATAAAAACTCAAGTGTAGGGATGTGCCTATAAATCCCTTATATTTTGATGTTATCATAGAGGATGGTAGAGTAAAAGTGTATGCAAAAAAAAAAAAAAAAAAAAAAAAAAAAAAAAAAATCGAAAAAAAGAGTGTTGAAAAAAAAAAGTTGAAATGAATGAAAAATGAAAAACAAAACATACGAGCTACCATCCTACATCTATCTTTATATTTATGTTTGTTTGTTTCAAATTTATCTAGAGTTTATAGAGTCGAGTCTTGGCTTAGCAACGCCATTCTTCTCATGCTTGTAACATAAAGATTTTTGACTTGCCACCACTAAATCGCCTATCTAACCAAACCCTTTGTTTCCTTAACCGTAAGCCTAACGTTACAACCCTTTAAAAGACCTCTTAGATAGTTGTTCCTAGGTGCTTACGCCAAAGCGATGGAGGTTTGATCTAGTCTCAAGCCTATGGTAATCTATGTACTATGACCGGTTAATGAGTGTTTATCTTCCATTTCCATTTGATATATTTCATATACACCCGAATGATGAGAGAATCCAAACACTCCTTGTGAGGTGCTAGTATATAATTTCCGTGCTTGTTATGACTATTGCGGTGCTTTTACTTGTTGTGAATTATGTTAAACCAATGGTTTATGCCCCCTAACTTATAAATTGATTGGCCAAAAGCACATTTGATTGAGGACAAGCAAATACCAAGTGTAGGGATATTTGATAAGGATTTAAAACGTACACTTTTAAAGGGGTCATTTAACCCCTTAATCGCCCACTTTTATATCCGTTACTGCTTAATTTCGTTTCTTTTCACTTTTTAGGTTTCTTGGAAGCAAAATGCTGGAATGATGCATTTTTGAACGAAAAGGAGTGAATATATGAAGAAAATGGCTAAGTCAAGATCAAGACACTCAAGCTGCTGGAATAACACCTGACGACGTCCCAAACAGAGGGCGACGCTGTCCCTATTTTGCACCTGACGGCGTCAGGCTTTGAAGAGTAAGGGCGTCACGAAGACTTTTCTTCCCAGACGGCCTAGATCCAGATTCGAATGACATCACAGCTAAAGACTGACGGCGTCACAACCACAACGTGATGTCGTCCCAGTGATGACTTGGCCAAGACGAAACCCTAATAGCGGCGATCTGACGGCGTCCCAACTATAAGGTGACGCCGTCGCAGTTGTAAAATTATATATCGAAATTGAATTTTCAGAATTTTAAGAGGTAGACTTGTGGAGTATGTTAGGATTTAGAAAATACGGTAGTTAAAGAGTCGGTCACCTCAAGTATATGTATTCGTTAGAAAGCTCGTTGTCGTAGTCATGTAATGTTAATAAGTAGTTTGTTAAGTAACACCGTGGAGGACGGACGGGTCTTTACCCACTGTATGTCTGATCCACAGCCCGTAGGAGGCGTGTCTTGTAAGAAACTATAAATACCCTCTACCTCCCAAGGTAGAGGGTTGGAGCTTTCAATATCATATTTCTTTGTCTCACTATAGTTCCCAAAACTCTTCCACTTTCTCACTCTAAAACTCATCTTGTACGCCCCATATTATTGATGTGTTATGTGTTTATGAATTCCAATATGTTACAAATGGTATCAAGAGCCATGGTTTGATCATTCATTTTTCATGTTCTTTGATTTCTAGTGATTTTCATAAGGTTTTTGGGTTTGAATGAGTTTAGAGTAGTTTGCATCATTTGGATCATCTCTAGTGTTAAAGTTTGGATTTTGATAGTACTTTTATGTTTAGAATTATTATAAGTGTTTAGGTTTTGATTTGGAAGGCTTGAATCAGTGTGGTTGGGTTGTTTTTGGATTGAAAAGTGGTGTTTTAGAAAGTTTCTAGTAAGCGATTTGTGTCTCGGATAAGTTTTCTTGCATGCGATTTGTCCCTGTTTTCATGCGATTTGTCTCTCGAAAGATTGCTTATTGAAGCGATTTGTCTATTTCTGGGAAGCGATTTGTATACTATGCGATTTGTCTATTGAGACAAAATGACAAGAAAGGACAAAGTAGTGGAAGTAGTGGTTGTACTTGTCTACTATGCGATTTGTCTGCTTAAGTGATTTGTCTGTTTAAGCGAGTTGTCTGTTTAAGCGATTTGTCTTGTTAAGTGACTTGTTTGTTTAAGTGATTTGTTTGTTTGAGCGATTTGTCTGTTTTAGAGATTTGTCTGCTTAAGCGATTTGTCGTTAAAGCGATTTGGGAACCAGTGTGCGATTTGTCTATTGAGCGACTTGTCAAGTGAGCGATTTGTCTTTTGAGACTTATTGTTTCTTCGTGTTACGTTTTATGGTTTTCTCTTGATTTAGTAAAATCCCGTGAAAGAATCTAGTTCCCGGTTTAATCAAAGAGTTGTGAAATCCCGTAGAATCTGTAATCATGTCTACAATTACCTCTTCCATTGCTGATGATGTACAAGCTGCAGGATCTGACACTCGTCCTCCCATGCTGGACAGAACCGACTATGACTCTTGGGCTCAAAGAATCAGACTGTATTGCTTAGGAAAAGAAAACGGGGTTAACATACTTAAGTCAATTGATGAAGGACCTTATCAAGTTGAGACTACCAGAGACATTCTTGAAACTGCTGCTGATGGTTCAGTGATTTTAGGATTGGATAGACCAAAGACGTATGATGAACTTACTGATAAGGAGAAGAAGAGATACGATGCATATATCAGGGCTTCAAACATCATACTTCAGGGTTTACCTAAAGACATTTACAAGCTGATCAATCACAACACTGAAGCTAAGGCAGTATGGGACAATGTTAAGATGCTTCTCTCTGGTTCTGAATTGACTAAAGAAGACATGGAATCTCAGCTGTATGATGACTTTGAGAACTTTAAGATGAATCCAGGGGAAAGTGTTACTGAATATCATGTAAGATTCCACAAGCTTGTGAATGACATGAGGAATATCAAAATGACAATGCCAAATATTCAGCTCAATTCAAAGTTTGTGAACAACATGAATCCCGAATGGCACAAATTTATCACTGCAGTCAAGCTAAACAAAGGTTTGAGGAACACCAATTATGAGCAATTATATGCATATTTGCTCCAAAATGAGAAGCATGCTGTGTTTGAACGGATGATCCTTGAAAAGTTCAACAACAATGCTACAAATGCAAGCTCTTCAAATGATTCAACTGCATTCTACACTAATGTAGGAATAACTACCAAAGCATCTCAAGTCATACCTACTGGAAATGGTAATCACAAACTCATTCTGGATCCAGGGTATAAGCCTCCAGAATCTGACACATTCATGGAACAACTTGTTAATCAACTGGCTTTAATGGTCAAGCAGAACTGGAACTTCACCCCACACACCAACAATCACCTCAGAACTGCATCCAATCTTCACAATCATGCTACGGTTAAAGACAGAAAGGTAGTGGTGCAAAATGTGCAAGGAAGACAGAATGCATACCTTACACATAATGAGCAAGGGAATGTTGGTGCTGGATATGGGAATGCTGGCGGTGGTGGTGGATATGTGGGTAATCAGAATCATGGAAGGAACATGGCTCAGGGTCAAGTAAAGCCTATCAAGTGTTACAATTGTGGTGGAGAAGGTCATATCGCAAGGAATTGCACTCTTCCAAAACGTCCACAAAATGCAGAGTACTTCAGGGACAAGATGTTGCTGTTGCAAGCTCAAGACAGTGGAGTTGTGTTGAATGAGGAAGAATTGCTATTCCTTGCTGAGGGAAATGCCAGAACTTATGATGCTGATGTGGATGAACAGCCAGTGCAGTGTATGGGTCAGAACAATCCCAATGCATTTCAAGTTGCAGACTGTGATGCATTTGATTCAGATGTTGATGATGAACCAACTGCCCAGTCCATCTTCATGGCTAGTATCTCACAAATGGTCACTCCAAGGGCTTCTTCATCAAAACAGGGCAATCCTTCCAGGGAATCTATCATCTCAGAGGTATTAAAACTATACGATGAGGTTGATGTGCAAAAGATGCATGACAAAGTACAATCAACTGAAATTATTGAATCAAATACTGAAAATATGGGTAATAGCAATGTTGTCATATATGATCAATATGTGAAGCAAGATGGAAGTGAATATGTACCAAGTAATGCATCTTCTGAAGTCAATGATGACTATGTTTTTAATGAATACACTGCATGTGCCCCTGATGATTCCATAACCTCTGAACTTAATGCCTATAAGGAACAAGTTGCCATTTATGAACAACATGCTAAGTTTAAATTGACCACCCGTGAGCAGGAGATGGATAACCAAATACGTACAGTCATTAGAAAAATTAACTTTAGGGAAGAAATGTTAAAACAAGAGTTAAACTCCTTACAAGAAAAGCTTACTAAAACTGTTAATCAAAAGCAAGAACTTCAAGAAAATGTAAAAGTGCTTAAACAGGAATTTAATGCTAAGGAATCAAAACTTTTGAATGACTTTTCCAACCTAAAAACTTTGAAAAACAAACTTGAAAACAAATTGTACATACAAGGGAACACCATTCAGACTGCTCACATGATCACTAAGCATAGAGTCTTAAGCGATAAATAGCATCCCCCTTGTAGAGGTACCCAATCCCGAGTATGAAAAGTTGCTAGAGCTGCATAAAAGGTAGTCTATGATGGTGATGAGATTCTTAAGCCTAGGCAAACACCATCATGTATAGGAAGCACTGATGAGGATAGAAAATTTGAAGAAGCCTCTAGAGAGAAAATGGAAAAGAAGTTAAATGATCCTAAGTGTACAAAGTATAATATAACGTATAAACCCTATGATTACACTAAGGAAAACTGGATTTCTTTGAACATGTTTAAACCTCAAACTCAGCTAACCCATGAACAAGTTTTCTGGAAAAAAGATATAGATAAGCAAAAGGCAGATAATCTTGTTACAAAGAATCCCCCTTGTTGGAAATTGCCTCCAGCCACTGTGTATCCTTCAAATACACCAATGCATTTAGTGCCTAGAAATCTTCCCACTAATAGCAAGACCTTAATCAGCCTTTATGTAGTTTACCAACTATTTGTTGATTTTGAGAAAATATGTAAGAAGAGAATCACACCCACTGGGATAACTGAAGGGGAAAGGGGTTTTGAACAAACTAAAGAATGCTATTTAACTGAGGTCATGCCTTTCTTTAAACAAGTTAAAGAACAATTTGAGAGTCTTCAAAAGGGAATGGACACAAAGATTAAAGAAATGAAAAAGATGTTTAATGATATGGAACTTGAGGTCAGTATGTATGAACGTGAGCTTAAGAGTAATGAAATTGAGATAAAGAATCTGCACATCATTAATGATAATTTGATCTCTCAATGTGCTGCTTAAGATGTGTTCTACACTGCTAAAAACTATTCTATCACTGCATCTCAATTTCATGAATTAACTATTGCATTAAAAGTTTCCCATGATCGTGTCATTGAGCTTGAAAACATAAATTCAAAACTGCATGAGAAAATAGAACAGGATGATCATGATAATTTGGTAAAACATTATTCTAAGCTGGAAGTTGAACATTTTGATTTGCAACTAAAATATCAACATCTCAAAGAAAATGTTAAAACCTCAAATATCAAGACATCCTCGGATGTTCCTGAGTTTGATGCAGTTTTTGAAATAAGCAAACGTGACGAACATATTCGAGCTCACTGTAACACGATCAGAAGGTTGAAAACCCAAATTTCACAATTAAAGGGTGAAAAGAACAATGTGAATGGCTCCCAAATGCCTCCTCCTTTTGATTCTCAGTATTCTCAAAACTTTCATCTTCAAAACATCATTAATATATTACAACAAGAAAATGAGAGTTTTCTAGAAGAAAATAAAAAAGTTAAACGACACTTCAAAGAATTATCTGATTCAATGAAAGTCACTCGTGACAAGAACAATGAAAAAATAACTTCTTTACAAAAGGAAATTGAGAATCTGAAGAGTCAGGTAAAAGGGAAAATGCCACTTGTCTGTGATGAGAATATTATATCAAAGGCATCTGCGGATTCTAAGTATGCTGTGACTGTAAAGTAAATTCCTCCTCATCTTAGAAATAACGAACTTGTATTTCAAGAATATTTTTCGTACCTTAAGGATAGTCTAGAATGTCTCAGTGAGATTGTCGAAGAGGATAGCATAAATAAACCACTTGATTGTGAAGTTAGGTATGCATGCTAATATGCCAAACGATCTCAGGAACTTTTAGAATGTTTAAGAGCAACATGTCCTAAATCCTTTTGTAAGAAAGATAAAGTCGTTATGCCTTGCTCTATGCCTAGTATTAAGTATGCAACCCATGTTTTGCCTTGTTCTGTGCCGAAAGTCAAGCGTGTGAACTTTGATGTGCCTGCAAGTACTTCAGATCCCAGCACTTCTAGATCAGGAATGCAAAAAGTAGCAAAACCAACTAATGTTCCCATCATTCCCTCTACAGGAGTAATCAGTGATACAAAAGCAAGCAGGTCAAAGCCTCTAGGCAATATAAAGCAAGATAGTACATCGCAAGCTAAGAGTGATCAATGGAAGAAAGTAGAAGACGACCCTAGGAACAATAAGTTTGTGTTGAATAAAATGAATCGTGTTGATTCTAGTATTAGCTATAAGCGTACAGTAATTAATTCGAATTCTGCTACTACTTGCAAAACATGTAATGAATGCTTGATTTATGGTATTAATCATGAATGTGTTGTGAATGATTTGAGTAATGCTGTCGAATCTCCGGTAAAAAATGTTAACACTAGAAAACAGGATAAAAAGGTCAGAAAACCAAGGTGGAAGAGGGCTAGAAAACATTGGAAACCAACAGGAAGAAAATTTAGTAATGTAGGCTATCAATGGATACCTACTGGCCGTAAATTCAATCTTAATGAGTTGTGCCCTAAATTATCTAGATCAATGCCCATTAGGAAATGGATGCCTACTGGTAGAACTATACCTTTAAGACGTGAACATACTTTGAATGGATCCACTATCACTAATAGGTCTGCATCTACTTCTAATGATATGGTTGACTCTGTTTCTGATGTGGATGTTCCAATCTCGTTTTCTAACCAAGTGGAACCCATTCTCGCATGGGGATCCAAACTGTCCAGTCATCCATACTTGTCTGTGTTCAACTGCAGGTCGTTCAAATCGTTCTGTGGTACCTGGACTCAGGCTGTTCCAATCATATGACTGGAGATCGCTCGCGGCTCATGAACTTCGTGAGTAAATTTATTGGGACTGTTAGATTCGGGAACGACCATTTTGGGGCAATTATGGGTTATGGTGATTATGTGGTTGGTGATAGTGTAATTTCTCGGGTATATTATGTTGAAGGTCTTGTTCATAATTTGTTTTCTATCGGTCAATTCTGTGATTCTGATCTAGAAGTGTGATGCAGGTTTTACTGACCAGGTCTTAAATTTATAGTGTCTCGTTATACATATGGTCTACCCTAGTCCACTAACGGGCAGTGTACTCGGTCGTGTGTAGTGTAGTAATCGGTAAAGCCGAGGTCGTCCCAAGAGCTATGTGTGTTGGATAATTACTAAGTCTAGTGTCACACATTAATAAAGGTTTCGATAGGGATTTAATTAATTAAACTACTAAAGCAAATAAAAGCATATAAAAGCAAATAAATGGATAAAGGGAAATCAATAGAGGGGAGTGGTGCTAGCCTAGTTAATCCTCCTAGCTAGTTATGTCTACGTCTACTTACTTCCAATTACTTCAGCTGGGGTCAAATTCAAGAGGACAACATTTGGTCAATTCGCCCTAACCTATCAGCAAAGATGCCACCACAGGAGAAGTCAGGCGCACCGTCATAAGTCCAGTTGTTCCTGGTCCCCTAAGCCAAGTCATTAAGTACCGCTACATGCTAGATCTATAATAGTAAATGCCCGGCCGTTAGGAACTTAGACACGCACCCCCTAATTCTTAAGTTCATCCAAACGATAGGTGATCAGTTGGTCAAATCGCACAAGTAGAAAGGGTCTTCAGTTGGTCATATCTTACCCTTCCCATCTCATTCCGCTCACCTAGGGTCAGTTGGTCATATCTCCTAGGCAATTGGCCTCTATCGCTATTCAAAACTACCAAACCAAGGGTGGCTACCAATAAACTATGCATGCATACACTTAGAAATAATTGAACGGAAGTAAAGTAAATGCAAACAAAACAATTAAGGAATCATAACTAGGCTAGCACCAAAAGGTGCTTAGCCGCTCATATTAATCATGTAAATCAATTCAATATTCAAAGGTACGAAATACATGAATTGAAAGTAAAAGAAATATAAAACGCTAATGCTTTTCGTAGGGGAGTGATTTCTCCCTTGGAGACAGCTCCGTATGCTCCTCTAGACCTGCCTTGAGCTTTTTCCCACGTTCTCAGAGTGTTGTGTGTGGAATGGAATGAATAGAAATGCTGGAATTCATGGGGTATTTATATTCCAGATTTGGGTTACAGCGTAACCCATATAGGAGTTACGCCGTAACCTTCTAAATCTTCGAATAATGCACTAGATCTGCTGGTTACGGCGTAACCTAATGAGTGGTTACACCGTAGTCTTCAATAAGCTCGGTTACGTCGTAGTTGATGCAGTAGTTACGGCGTAAGTATCAGCGCCTTGGAACCTCTTTTGACCTAATGTAGTTACGTCGTAACCTTTGGGAAGAGTTACGCCATAACCTTCTGATAAGTTGGCTTTCTGAGTCACGCAATAGTTACGGCGTAATGTGAGAGATGATTTACGCCGTAACTTCTTCAAAATAGCATATTGTGATAAATCTTTAGATATTTATCCAGTTCCGCGTCTCTTTAGCTCCAATGCTCGTAATTTACCTGAAAGTGGAAAACAATGGAAAACAAGCGTAAATCCATATAAATGATATAAATTACAAGCATTATTGATTGAAATTGACACTTAATATTCAGGATTATTTGATGTTATCAAATATCCCCCCACTTGAACTCTACTTGCCCTCAAGTAGACCTTATTAGAAAGATTCCTAAAAAGATATCTCCCATAACCTGGAAAATATGAGTTTACAAATCCCTTATGCTGGAATAAAACAAAGCCGAACACCTCACGAAAGGGGAACAAAACACTCATATCTCTCAACTATTCTAAGTGTCAATTTCGGGGTGATCACTCAATTGCACAGTCATAGCATGTATTCTATTATTAGCTTGGCGGTTACACAAATCTCCACCACTAGAGTTAAGGGCCAAACAATTCTCGAAGGCAATATCGGTAGACACGACAAAGGTTAAGGGGTAACTCGTCATTACTAACATGTCACGGCGAAGTGGACAAAATCTATGATACATGACCAAATCCATGGCCAAAACACCAAAGATTGCTCGTTGCATCACCTAGACATGCTTCATGACTAAAGGGTAGGATAAGACATGGGATATATAATTGGTGTAAAATAAAAAATAAGCAGGTAGTCTAAATCTATAACCAAGTCATCACTACTTACCGTCCTCCCAAAGTTCAAGTTTTGAAGTCAACAAACCGGATCATGAAATGCAAGGTAGATGGCACACTACCTTTTCTCCAACTGTTGGCATAACTACCAACTCCAATCTTCAAATGTGACCGAGGTGGCCTCCTGGATACTAAATCAATAAAGCTCATACTATAGTGCTTATAACATCGCACTTTACAATAACATAACAACTATTTTTTTTCAACATAGTAATAACATAACATAATATCCCCCCAGAAATGTTCTTCAGAAATGTTGTCGTGAACAATGGGAATTCGGGGGGTCTTCAATGATCTTAAGAAATGTTGTCGATGAAAGCGTGATTTACGAACTTTTCCACTCGAACCTTGAACTTAGGCAAATGATGACTTCCCAATTACAAATAAAGACTACAGGGTAGGCTAAGGTGTATAGGTGTATCGAAACAATATATTGGGTAAACAAAATGAAAGGAATGGCTCAGAAGGGTGTATCTAGGGGTATCTTGCACTAAAGATGAGTGCAACAAAAGGGTTTCACATGGGGGTCGAAAAGTCGAGGTGACTAATCGATAGACACACAATGGTAGGCTGTTTGGGTGATAATCCTATAATATTGCCTTCTAAAACTGAAAAGTCCAAATACATCGAGCTAACTCAACATACCTCCTCTATGGTCTCGAAATGATGCAAAGGCCAAGTTCTAAAGTTTACAAGCTCCGGCACACTCATAATTTGGTGGATTTGGGGTAAAATATTGGAAACGGATAAGGCTAATCTCACCATATAATATTAAGGGTTGTAGGTGCTCGGCTAAGGTCTAATCTAGTTAGGTTAAGAAAAACATGTCAAAATTTTAAAAATGGCATAATTTTTTCAAAATAAACTAGAAAAATGCGGGCGAAATAAAGTTCAAGAGATAATTCTACTCCCGTCCCCCCACTTGAATTGTACAAAGTCCCTTTTGTACTAGGCATTAAATAAAGGTGAAGAGAAAGGTAGAATTAGAGCGAGAACTTCCCTGAAATTTGCACCATAAAGAAGGAAGGCCCACGAAAAAGAGACGTGCCTTCGTATAAGCATCACGAACAAACTTCAATCCCTGAAATCACAATACCGACAAGCATAATTCTAAAAATAAAAAATGAAAAATGAAAAACAAACCTAACTCACTTTCGTAGGAATCACGGTTGCATTTAGCGAATGCAACAAGCCTTTTAAACCACTTGGTGTCCTAAGTGGACGACTGAAGTCTCGTGAGGGTTTACAGAGACCACACCCACAAAGTTCATTTAAAATACTAATACAAGGTTATTTTGTTTTAAAATGAAAGAATTAAAGCAGAGGAAAGTTACGTCGTAAATCTTTTGAGGTAGTTACGCCGTAACTAGCAAAACCACTGAGATGGTATTACGCCGTAATTGGTAATGCGTCAAGAATTCTGCTGCTAAAAGGTTGGTTACGGCGTAATCACCAAGATGAGTTACGCCGTAACTCTGTTCAGATTAGCAAACTGCAGTAGTAATTAGTTCCTCGTTTCCTGCAAAAATAGTTAGAAAACACAAAACCCAACAGAAATGGAAACAAAACAAAAGAAAGGGATAATTCGGGTTGTCTCCCGAAAGAGCACTTTTCTTTATTTACGAGTCTTTAAGTTAGACTCAGAGCCGCGTGGTTTCTATGGGGGCCTTAGGACTTGGCCGACTTCTTCAATATCTTTCATCAAGTTATGCCTCATCCAGGCGACATTCGTAGCCGTTCTGAGGTATTCATTAGTTTCGACTTTCCGGATTTTACAAAATTTCTCTTCCGGTCCCAAGTGGTAGCGAGTAAATTCAAATTTTTCGACAATAATAGGTGGTGGTCTCTTGTAGGGAATCCCAAGGAGTTTGCACCTCCTTTGCTCGTAAGCTTCATCGTCGGGATCAGTAAACTCCTCATTACCTTGCAACTCAAGGTAATCAAGGATCCCTTCAATGTCATCATCATCAGAAGCAGTACCTTTGAACCATTCTTCATCGAGCAGATTCTCTACTAGTACGCGCTTGCACTCTTCCATTTCATCTCTAACCATCTCCTTGTCTTTCTCAATTGTTATTTCACTCGTGTTGTTGAGACTTTCATTGTTTGAATTTTCTCGATCCATGTATTCCTTCCAAATCTTCTCTTTGGTTAACGTATCCACATATCCGTACTTAATCTTTACCCAACTATCGAATCCTAAATTGTCCAGCCAAGGAAATCTCGTTCTCTCATTATCATTGGTTGAGGACCAAAAGATTTCGTCTTTTCCTATTCTCCCAGAGCTGCTTCCCCTGTTACACATATCGTCATACGGGTTGCACGACGCCCAAAAAATTTCCTCAGGAGATTTACTCTTTCGCACCAGTGACTGCGTATTTCCTTGTTATCAGTTTCACTTAAATGCTCATCCATGTAGTAGATGTCTTTATTAGCCACTTCCTTCTTTCGAATGTGCTCCTCGTAATCAATTTTTAGCTTCTTAAGAAGATTCGGGTTAATCTTGGCATCCCCGAATTGTATAGCGTACCAGTGTTCAAATGCCAAATCACCGAACTTTATACAATGTCTTTCGCACTCATGAGGGCATGTCCACTCTTCCTCTCTTTCACTATCCCCGTCGTTGCAATATTCTCGGAAGGGGTTGCATGTAAGTCATGCTCGTGTGGACTCCTCGTCAGCTATGATGACAGGAGTACACCAATGAGTGATAAGTGGCTCTTCTTCATCTTCAAGGGAGAGTTTCTTGAGTCTTTCATCATCCCTATATGCAGGCCACATAAATTTGTTATGTTTGATCCTATCCTTATTGCTTCCTCCGTCGCAAACCTCATTTCTCGGGTCACACGAGGCCCAAAGATCATACCAATATCCCTTAGCAACCGGTATCATTTTACACCAGTGATATTTCTTCTTAGATTTGGGCAGAGGGCACAAGTCAATGTCGTGAGACCATTCGTTTCCCGATTCGCCTACATCGAGGAATTTTTCTGCCCATGTATCCCAGTTACGTCGTAACTAAGACTCTTGGTTACGACGTAATTTGTTAGAGTCGTTTTCCTCAGTATTCTTCATAACTCCGTTAACGCTGTCAAACACATAGTTACACCGAAACTCATTAGGCAGGTTACGGCGTAACTCAGATCTGTCGACGAAATCATCCCCTGAATCTGTATCATTGCCTTGAACTTTTGGGTTATCATTAGTAAAAATCACTTTACATTCCATAGCTGGTTTAGATCCTTCAGGTTTATCGTTATTCCTCCTTACCTTTTCACTGAGCTTCTCCACCATGGATTCTAGGTTTTTCAGAGTTGTGTCGTGCTTGGAAAGGTTCCTGTCAGTGTTTTCCTGGAATTCTTTCAACCACTCATCTTGCTCCTTTTGTCTTTGGGCTGAACTCTCCAGGAATTTATTAATTGTTTCTTCAAGACTGGGCTTTCTTTCTCCATAAGGCCCACGGTTGTAATTTCCACGATAACCATTACTATTTTGATTATCTCCGTAAAATGGTCGATTTTCTCCATACTTAGCTTCTTCAATATTCTCTTCGTCCTCATGAGGACAATTCTTCGTTAGATGTCCTCCTCCACAACTTTCACAACCTACTTGGATGGCATGAACGGTTTCTCTGACCTTCAGCATATCTCGACTGAGATTTTCAATTTTACTAGCGATTGCCGCAATTCCGTCAAAACTTCCACCTTGGTTTCTTTTACTTCCTCCATCGTGCTATTTCTGAGAATGATCCGCCATTTTTTGAATGGCTTCAATTACAAGAGTAGGGGTCATGCTTGGGATAGGTCCTTGATAGTCCAACATTTGCCTTGTAATTACGTTAATTCCTTTGTAGAAAATGTTGACCTTCTGCTAGTTGTTCAGATCATGCGTAGGACACTTGTAAAGGAGATCGTTGTATCTATCCCAGGCTTGATACAATGTTTCATCATCTTCTTGTTTGAAATTATGGATCTCCAAAAGCTGGTTAGAAATCTTCGATGGTGGACAATATCTCTGAATAAAGTGCTTCTTAAGTAATGCCCAAGTATTAATTGCCCCAGCGGGCAATCTTTCGATCCACCTTCTTGCAGCTCCAGTAAGAGTCATAGGGAATACTCTTAGCATAACAGCATCATGAGACACGCCCGGAATGTTGAAAAGGCTTGCAATGTATAGGATATTTTCAACGTGCTCATATGCATCTTCGTCCCTGTTTCCTGAAAAAGGGTTAGCGCGAAGCTCCCTCATAAATTGGTCTTTGATTTCGAAATGGACATCCGCTCCAATTGCCGGTCTTACGAGACCCGACCCTTGTTCCGCTCTTGTCAACGCCAAATACTCCTCAAGAGTGAGGTCATCGATGTTAACAACTTCCATAGTACCTGAAAACTTGAAATATGATCGTGAGAAAAGTTTTAAAACGAAATAAAAGACTTAATATAAATCCTAATATAACTCCCCGACAGCGGCGGCAAAAACTTGATGCAGGTTTTACTGACCAGGTCTTAAATTTATAGTGTCTCGTTATACCTATGGTCTACCCTAGTGCACTAACGGGCAGTGTACCCGGTCGCATGTAGTGTAGTAATCGATAAAGCCGAGGTCGTCCCAAGAGCTATGTGTGTTGGATAATTACTAAGTCTAGTGTCACAGATTAATAAAGGTTTCGATAGGGATTTAATTAATTAAACTACTAAAGCAAATAAAAGCAGATAAAAGCAAATAAATGGATAAAGGGAAATCAATAGAGGAGAGTGGTGCTAACGTAGTTAATCCTCCTAGCTAGTTATGTCTACGTCTACTTACTTCCAAATACTTCAGGTGGGGTCAAATTCAAGAGGACAACATTTGGTCAATTCGCCCTAACCTATCAGCAAAGATGCCACCACAGGAGAAGTCAGGCGCACCGTCATAAGTCCAGTTGTTCCTGGTCCCCTAAGCCAAGTCATTAAGTACCGCTACATGCTAGATCTATAATAGTGAATGCCCGGCCGTTAGGAACTTAGACACGCACCCCCTAATTCTTAAGTTCATCCAAACGATAGGTGATCAGTTGGTCAAATCGCACAAGTAGAAAGGGTCGTCAGTTGGTCATATCTTACCCTTCCCGTCTCAGTCTGCTCACCTAGGGTCAGTTGGTCATATCTCCTAGGCAATTGGCCTCTATCGCCATTCAAAACTACCAAACCAAGGGTGGCTACCAATAAACTATGCATGCATACACTTAGAAATAATTGAACGGAAGTAAAGTAAATGCAAACAAAACAATTAAGGAATCATAACTAGGCTAGCACCAAAAGGTGCTTAGCCGCTCATATTAATCATGTAAATCAATTCAATATTCAAAGGTACGAAATACATGAACTGAAAGTAAAAGAAATATAAAACGCTAATGCTTATCGTAGGGGAGTGATTTCTCCCTTGGAGACAGCTCTGTATGCTCCTCTAGACCTGCCTTGAGCTTTTTCCCACGTTCTGAGAGTGTTGTGTGTGGAATGGAATGAATAGAAATGCTGGAATTCATGGGGTATTTATAGGCCAGATATGGGTTACGGCGTAACCCATATAGGAGTTACGCCGTAACCTTCTATATCTTCGAATAATGCACTAGATCTGCTGGTTACGACGTAACCTAATGAGTGGTTACGCCGTAGTCTTCAATAAGCTCGGTTACGTCGTAGTTGATGCAGTAGTTACGGCGTAAGTATCTGCGGCATGGAACCTCTTTTGACCTAATGTAGTTACGTCATAACCTTTGGGAAGAGTTACGCCGTAACCTTCTAGTAAGTTGGCTTTCTGAGTCACGCAATAGTTACGGCGTAATGTGAGAGATGAGTTACGCTGTAACTTCTTCAAAATAGCATATTGTGATAAATCTTTAGATATTTATCCAGTTCCGCGTCTCTTTAGCTCCAATGCTCGTAATTTACCTGAAAGTGGAAAACAATGGAAAACAAGCGTAAATCCATATAAATGATATAAATTACAAGCATTATCGGGGGAAATTGACACTTAATATTCAGGATTATTTGATGTTATCAAAGTGGCCTTTAGAAAACATACTTGTTTCGTTAGAGAACTTGATGGTGTGGAACTTTTAAGAGGAAAACGTGGAACAAACTTGTACACCATCTCTATCGAAGATATGATGAAGTCTTCTCCAATCTGCTTGTTATCGAAGGCCTCTAAAACAAAGTCATGGTTATGGCATCGTCGTCTCAATCACTTGAACTTCGGAACCATAAATGATTTGTCTAGAAAGGACCTCGTAAGAGGTTTACCCAGATTGAAGTATGAAAAAGATCATCTTTGTTCAGCATGCCAATTGGGAAAAAGCAAGAAATATGCCCATAAACCCAAACCTGCAAACTCAGTTATGGAAGTTCTTCATACTCTTCACATGGATTTGTGTGGACCCATGAGAGTGCAAACTATAAACGGGAAGAAATATGTGTTAGTCGTGGTTGATGATTATTCTCGGTTTACTTGGGTTAAGTTTTTGAGGTCAAATGATGAAACTCCATATGTCATCATCAAACTTATTAAACAACTACAGGTTCGACTTAATAAAATTGTCAGAATTATCCGAACAGACAATGGAACTGAGTTTGTTAACAAAGAACTGAGTCAATTTTATGAAAGCATTGGAATCAACCATCAAAGAAGTGTTCCACATATTCCTCAACAGAACGGTGTAGTTGAAAGACAAAATCGGACTCTTGTCGAAGCTGCAAGGACTATGCTAATTTTCTCAAAGGTTCCAATGTTTCTCTGGGCTGAAGCCATTGCCACTGCTTGCTAGACCCAAAACCGTTCCCTCATTCACACCTCTCATGGAAAGACTCCTTACGAACTTGTCCACAACCGAAAACCAGATCTATCTTTCCTTCGTGTGTTCGGTGCCTTATGTTATCCAACTAATGAGGGTCAAGACTTAGGAAAGTTAAGAGCTAAGGCTGACATTGGAGTTTTTGTTGGTTATGCACCAAACCGGAAGGGTTACCGAATCTACAATAAAAGAACCCGTGATATCATGGAAACAATTCACGTCACGTTCGATGAGCTGTCTGAGCAAATGGCTCCAGTACAATCAAGTTCTGGACTCGCATCTCAACATTTATCTTGTAGTCCTATCAGTTCCTCTCTTGTACAGAATCCCTCACCTGTAGTTCCATATGTACCTCCTTCTGAAGAAGATTTGAAGAAACTATTTGATCCAATGTTTGATGAATATTATGAACCTATTGTTAATGATCATTCTACACCATCAACAGTGGCGGCTTCTAATCCAATCAACACAGATAATCCACTGTTTCATTGACTCTGTCTCAAGAAGCGCCAGCTGCAGATCTCTCATCATCATCCTCAAATCCTCAATCTTCAGTTGTACATCATGGAAATGAAGCTGCAAATTATGATGAAGATAACCCTTTTGCTACTCCCGAAGATGCTCCATTTGAGAACATATTTGCTCCTGAACCAAATTCAGAACCATCTTCATCAGGAGATCCAAACTCTGCTACTTCAGTTCCTCAACAACAACCACACGATCACCTTAGAAAATGGACACATGACCATCCATTGGACAACATCATTGGGAACCCTTCTCGTCCAGTATCCACTCGTAAACAACTTGCAACTGATGCCTTGTGGTGCTTTTTCAACTCCGTACTGTCTAAGGTCGAACCAAAAGATGTTAAAACAGCCATGACTGAGGACAGCTAGTTCAATGCCATGCAAGAAGAAATTCATGAGTTCGATCGACTAGATGTATGGGAATTAGTACCTGCTCATGACTGTGTTATGATCATTGCTCTAAAATGGATCTTCAAAGTAAAACTTGATGAGCATGGTGATGTGCTAAAGAACAAGGCTCGACAGGTTGCAAAAGGATACCGTCAAGAAGAAGGTATTGACTTTGAGGAATCATTTGCTCTAGTTGCACGTATCGAGGCAATCAGAATCTTCTTGGCTAACGCTGCTAGTAAGAACATGGGAGTCTATCAGATCGATGTAAAGACTGCTTTTCTTAATGGAGATCTGAAAGAGGTTGTATACGTCAGCCAGCCTGAAGGTTTTGTGAATCCAGAGCATCCTACTCATGTCTATCACTTGAAGAAGGCCCTTTACGGTTTGAAGCAAGCTCCAAGGGCATGGTACGACACGCTATCAAAGTTTCTTCTATCTAATGGATTCAGCAAAGGAGCAGTTGATCCGACATTGTTCACCAGAAAGTCAGGCAAACACTTAATTCATGTTCAAATCTATGTTGATGATATAATTTTTGCCTCGACTGACCCCAATGAATGTGACCATTTTTCTAAGGAGATGGGCTCCAAATTTCAAATGTCATTTTTCTTGGGATTACAAATTTCACAAAGTCCCGGAGGCATTTTTATCAATCAATCTAAATATGCAAATGAGATCTTAAAGAAATTTGAATTTGATTCTTGTGACCATGTTGACACTCCTATGGTGGAGCGTACTAAACTGGATGAGGACCACTCAGGGATCATGGTTGACCAAACTAAATATGGTAGTATGATTGGATCCCTGATGTACCTTACAGCCAGTAGACCAGAAATTCTGTTTGCTGTATGCATGTGTGCTAGATACCAGGCTAAGCCTACCAAAAAGCACCTTGAAGCGGTTAAACGGGCCTTTCGGTATCTCCAAGGAACCATCAACATGGGACTTTGGTACCCGAAGAACACCGGTATGTCACTAATAGCCTATGCAGATGCTGACCATGCAGGGTGTCAAGATACACGTCGAAGCACATCAGGAGGTGCTCAGTTTTTGGGTGATAAGCTTGTGAGCTCGTCTTCAAAAAAACAAATGAGTACCTCAATATCCTCTACAGAGGCAGAATACATAACCATCTCATCTTGTTGTGCTCAAATCCTATGGATGAGATCCCAATTATCTGACTATGGCTTTGAATTCAACAAAATCCCTCTGTATTGTGATAACAAGAGTGCCATTGCTCTCTCATGCAACAACGTTCAACATTCAAGAGCAAAGCATATCGACATTCGACATCACTTCATCAGGGAGCAAGTGGAGAATGGTGTGGTGGAACTATATTTTGTGAAGTCTGAATATCAGCTAGCAGACATCTTCACCAAAGCTCTTCCTAGAGAACATTTTGAGTTTATCCTTCCACGACTTGGTCTAAAGAGTCTACAACCGGAAACACTCAAACGCCTTCAAGAGGAAGACGAGGAGTAAAGGCTTTTCTTCATCCATCTCTTGTACATATTTATTCAAAAAGAAAATAGAAAAATTCAAAATCTAAAAAATCCATAAAAATCAAAAAATCTTTGAAAAAGCCCAAAAATGTTATTTTTCCCACCTATTTCTATTCTTCGATAACATCTACGGACTTTGATTTGTCACTCAAAGAATGGCACGGGTCTTTAGATGAAGTTCAAATGTACATAAACTTAAAAAAAAAAAAAAAAAAAAAAAAAAGGGATGGAGAAAAATGGTAGTTTATTGTCATTTCAGGCAGTAACCAGTCTTAAAAGAAAGAACAGAGCCATGCTTAAATTAATTTTTGAAACCTCATGCTCTGATTCTAAATCCAAATGTTTGTCGCCAAAAAGACAAATGTTTCCATCACAAATATTTTTCCTTCTAAATATTCTTCTGAAAAATATTTGTTATCTAATGAAAACAAAATTGCTTTGAAAATAACTCGGACTTAACTTTGTAAATCATCCAGATTTATCATTTGTCAAAATCTCTATCACTCAATCAACAACTTCGGTCATTGATTGAGGGGGAGAATGATTTCAAACAATTCAAAAAGGGTATTTTTCAAACAATTGGCACGAAAATGAGCAAGGTCTAATTTTGGATAATCAAAAAGAAATTTGTTTTATACAATTGGATCCAGACCTTGGCTAATATTATGTTTTCATAAGATACTTAAGCATGTTTAATCATTAGAGTTTAATGTCTCAAATTTTAGATCCTTATATGTTAAATGTTTTAAAAGCAAGTTACAATTCTCCTCAAAAGCTTTCAAAAATAATTTAAATCAATAAAGATCACAAATCTCAAAAGATTTGAAAATTGTGATCGGGGGAGAATTTGTGATTTAAATTGGATATAAACTGATAATTCAAAATGTGGTTTTATAAATATACTAACAAGCTCTCCTCCCTACATGTGCCAAACGATTTCAAATTTTCTCATGCACATGTTAAGGGGGAGCATCTATCTCAAACCAAAAACAATTGGAATGTGATTGAATGTGATTGAATTGTCTCAGACCAAATCCATAGCCAAGACATCAAGGATTGCTCGCTTCATCACCTAGACACGCTTTACGACAAAAAGGGTAAGGTAAGGCATGGGATATTTTAATGGGTGTAAAGAAAAAGAAAACAAATAGTCTTAGCTTAAAACCAAGTTGCCATCGCCCCACCGTTCATTCAAGGTTCAACTGGATCATGGTGCGTCACGGGAATGCATCATTTATTGAATATATTTCCTTTATCTAGAACTGCAGGTATCTTGACCATCTTCCAATCTCTGAATGTTCTAGATAAAGTGAACACATATGGGCTATTTGTGTTTAATCCTAAAACATTTTCCTCTTCGAATTGCCTTTTCCAAATGAACCAAGATAACTTGATACACTACTCGTCTATGGTCTCGAAGTGTGCACGGATTTATGCAATTCTAGATTGGTTAAAAACATGTCAAAATTTTTCAAAAGAGCTCAAAATTTTTAAAACCAACTAGAAAATTAGGGCAAGTAGGCTAAGTAAACATACGCTTCATTTCTATTCCTATCCCCCCATTTGAAGTGTACAAAGTCCCATTTGTACGAAAATAAAAAGGAAAAGAAAATAGAAATGAAAAAGAACTTGAGAAAGAAATAAAATCCCCTCTCAATTGCTTGCTCAAGATGTCTCGCTAAGGGTTAGAAGGCCGCTATAGCGTATCTTATCCGTGTGACTACGCCTTAACTAAATTGCCCTCAAATTATTCTCTCTGAACAAGGGTTACGGCGTAACTTAGCTACAAGGTTACACCGTAACTGTATCACGTCTCTTAACTTAGGTCAATATTATAGTTCATACCTTAGATCTTTCATTAACTGCTCCCCGGCAGCGGCGCCAAAAAGCTGATGCGCTATTTCATCTTCCTTTTAATATTTATAAAACTGAGATAAACTAGGATAAACTAGGATAAACACATGCTAACGGGCAGAGAACCCGATCAGATGAAGTAAAGCCTTAGGTAAATCCGAGTGTCATCCCAAGAGAGCTGTGACCTTGAAAGAACTAAGATGGTTAGAAGTAACATGATTTGATATTGATATGATAAAATAGATATAATTATTCCAATCACACAGACATAAGAATTTAGGATGAAGAGATAGAAAAGTGAAGCTTAACCAAGATTACATATAAGAATTAATTCTCGATATAAAGGTTCAATATAGTGGTTAATTATCGCCAGACTCCTTTGGTCCAAGGTTGTCAAAATCGCGATCATGCTCGTAGGATCGTACGATCCTACGATCCTACACACAAAAAACGATCAGGATCTTAACAAGATCGTAATTCAGGTAGGATCGCATCAGGATCGTAGGATCGCGCGTAGGATCGTAGGATCGGATCAGATCGTATAGGATCGCCTATTATTAGTTTTTTTTTTTTTTTTTTTTTTTTTTTTTGGTATATTAACTTATTAAGTATAAGCTCATGTCTTAAAGCCCAATGACTAAGAATTTTTCAAAAAAATTATTATTTTGGTGCTGTTAATTAATTGTGTCTTGCAAGATTAATGAGTATAAAATCATTATGTTTTTATGGACTATTTAGAAATAGTTTAGATGTGTCTTTTTGGGTTTATTATGAAAACGATTCGTGCTTTGTAAAATGTCAAAATCTTGTTTTTGAAGTAAACTATCTACATACTTGACCCAATTTTGTTCATATTTTATTTTATGTTACATATAAAAGCATGAGTATTATAATTTAATTTATTTGGTCATCAAGAAAAAAATTCAGTAATATTATCAAAATATTCTAATTTAATTTATTTGGTTATAAAAAAAATGTGTTGCCCGCTATTATAAATTATGTCGTTTCATTTTCAGATACAATTCTTTTATTTTTTGCATTAATCTATATATTGTAACAAAAAAGTTACAGAATCACGTGCTAATAAATTAACATTATCCTTTTGCATAAACGTTATTACGAAAAACCTATAATAAAAAAAAACATTAAAACAAGAAGTAGGTGCACCGTGCATGTATGTAGTAACTTTGTGCAAGTATGCATTGCAATATATCTAATATTCTACTACTACGGTACTTGAACATATAACTTTTTTTTTTATCATCCATTTAGATTCGTTTATCATATGAAATATTATATAGAAATGTAAAACTACCACCCCTATAAAAAATATATATATACATTTTCATAGGATCTTACGATCCCGATCCCATCCGATCCTGCGATTACGATCTTGCAAAGCCGAAAACGATCCTAGGTAGGATCCCGATCCTGACAACCATGCTTTGGTCAATTCGTCATGGCCTATGGTTCTTAGATTCCTCACCGAGATGAACAGGTCACCCGGGATCATTCGGTAACCTATTAACAGTCATTAAGAGCCAAATCTACTAGATCTAGTTTATGGAAACCCGGCCGTTAGGAACTTAGATTTCCCCTAGCTTGTTAAATACCTCCACTTGATAGGTGATCATTTGGTCAGTTCGCACACGAAGGACGGTTGTACTATGGCTAATTCCTTCCATACTTCGCAACCTATTAGGCTGAGGTCAGTTGGTCAATTCTCCCAACCCTTTAGATACTAACAAGCTTACAATGTTACCGAGACTAGCGATCTATGACAAGACTAAGCAGATGTCTATAAAGAAATAAAGAGAAGATCAATAACATAAATGCAAACTTGAATTAATAACATGAATCCATAATATAAACCCTAGAAAAATATAAAAGGAATCCAAACTCGAATACAAAGGAAATCGTAGACGAGAACTTCGTTCTTCATACTCCTAAGCCATGATTCTTCTTCTGTGTTTGATCTCCCCAAACCCTAGAAAGGTTTGGGAAAGGAGAGATGCCTAAAATTGATGAAAACATCGTCTATTTATAGGCCTGGATACTAGCTTCGGCGTAACACTTATTAACTAGTTACACCGCAACTCTTCATAATCTGATACTTATCCATGGTTACGGCGTAACCTGAGCTGGTGGTCACGCCGTAGTCTTTGTAAAGTTGATGTTTATCCGTGGTTACGGCGTAACCTGAGCTGATGGTTATGTCGTGGTCTTTGTAAAGTTGATACTTCATAATCTGTAATCTTATTACGGCGTAACTTCACTCCTTTGTTACGTGGTATTCTTCGTAAAATGTTCTGTAGTCTTGTTACGGCGTAACTCCACCATATTGTTACACCGTATTTCCTCATGCACTTGATTACGGCGTAACTTCATCACTTAGTTATGCCGTGGTCTTCAGTAAATGTGAGAGAAAACCATCCTTGAGCTTAGAAATGTCCAAATACCGCTTCTTTATATGAAATAGTTTCTGAAATGAAATAAGAAGGAATAAGGATGTTTTTAATAGCATTTTAATCATAAAGTGACGATAAAGGGGGAAATTAACACTTAGAATATCAGGATTATTAGATGTTATCAGCAAGACAAGGTATACATGACGAAATAAAAACAATACGAACATATAAAAGTATCCCCCAACTTACCTCATTGTAATGCTTATTATAATGGTCTTAAAAAGATATTCATTGCCAAGTTCTAAAGTTTAATACAACCACTGATCTGTGCTAAACCGTCAAGTCTAATCACACAAGCTGGTCACTTGTGAATGGCCAACCGTAACAGACTTAAAACAGCTTAAGCACAAATGCAATGAAGATCAGAGAATATAGTGAATTCCCGGGTCGTTATGTCCCACGGAGACTCAATGGTGTGTAAACACTTGATCAGACGGTAGAATGATCACTAATGATAGTGATCAGAAAGGATTTGAATGGATAATTACACTACTGAAAAAGTTTATAAATTAAAGCGACTTAAATACAAATTAAGAAAATTAAAAAGATAAACTATATTAAATAAACGCTATCACTATTTTTACAATGATGTTTTTGTGATTTATAAAATAAAATAACTTAAATAAACTATATTAACTAAAACGTAAACTCAAATTATCTAAAAACGTTACTTAAAACTAAAACGAGCGTTATGTACGAAAATTACGCTGGAGCGCAAGACAAAACGTAAAATTTATGAAATAAAAGTCCTACAAGTGTAAAAACAATTTTATTACATACTATATGATAAAAGAAAATTTTAGGAAAAAGCCGGGTATTTTTTCGACTCTTAAATTATTTATTATGATTTAAAAACTAAATTTAACTAAATTAATTATTAAAAATACTAAACGTTTTTAGAAAAATATGAAAAATTCACAAAAACTACTTTAACTTATGCTTGATCTAAGAAAAATAAAAAACTAGATGGTTGTTATGTGAAATAAGCTCAAAATAAGCTAAAGAAGTGCTTAAAGCAAAACTGACTAAATACCCTTATATATTAACTGTTGCAAAATAAAACCAAGACAAGCCCCAAGGGCAGTTGGTTGTGCAGGTGTGTGCTGAAGCGTGGCTGGGTGTGCAGGAGGTCCTGAGTTCGAATCTCAGCAGCCCCTTTTTGCCTTTTTATTTTTTTTTCGATTTTTCTTTTACAAACTTGTTAAACACAAGAAAATAAGCACTTTCTATAACTAGAACTTTTTATGAAAATGACTAATAAGCTCAAAATAAGCTGAAGATTTCAACAGTTGTGCAAAAAAAATGAAATAAGCATAAGTTTTTAAGCTAAGTTACTAATAAGCTTCTAAATAAGCAAGAGCTAACTAAGAACAAACTAGATAAATGATTACAAGCTAGAATAACAACTGAATAAGCAATATATCTTGAAAATAAGCACAAAATAAGCCAAAACAAGCACTGTTGGCACAGGACACTTTTCAGAAAAGGTAGTCAAAAGAAGCTATGAATTAAGCACTCTATAAGCTGATTAAGATTAAACTAGTATTTTTCTAATTTATTTTAGCAGCTAAATATTAATTTCCCAAAAGCATTTAAGCTAAATCTTAATAATGAGCACACAATAAAATTCCAAAGTTTATTCAAAAACGGGTATTTAGAAATTTTGACTTTTTTATTACACTAGCACTTTGACTTTTATGAACTTGTAACTGATTCTATGGACTTAATATGTTATAATAAGCTATATTAAGATGATTTTAAACTAAAGTACTAAGTTTTAAGCTACTATGGTGAGATTTGCAATTTAAAATCTTAACAGTTAACACTCAAGTTGAGATTAAGACTAATTTTGACTTTTTACAAAACAAGCACTAGTTTTTATGACTGAAATGAATTATATTATCCTAATGTAATATGTATCAACCAAGAACAAGGCTACAAACAACCTTAAATATAGTGATAAAAACAAATCCAAACACCCCTTAAGTAAGCTGATATGATAGTGAAAATGGGCAAGCTACTGATTCAGCTTAAGATTTTGATCAAACTAAGTTACTAGACCTAAAAACAACTTAAGAAAACAAGTTAGAACTACTCATGATCACAGATACTAGTACCAACAGAAACTGCAATTTTGACTTGAAATTGGAAAATGAGAAAATTACTTACAACTGTCCAACTGGTGTTGTAAGCTAAACCAAACCCATAACTACTCTATGCTACTCTAATCCAACCCATATCCACCTCTGCATCATCCCACATCATCACCAAATCCATTCTTGGCCAGTTTTGACTTTCGTTGACCATGAGACAATTTTACTTGAAAATGAAATATAAGTTTGCAAAAAGCTATGATAAGCTTAAATAAGCTTATTTAAGCTAACACAAAGCTACTTGGAAGCTTTAATACAAAAATTTGAAAATAGCTTTTTCAACAGTTAACTAAAAACTTGGAACTTAAACCAAACTTGAAATTGATTCTCAAAAGTACAATACAATGATATTTAAACTTAAAGATGATACAAATAAACTGAAAACTACAACATTTAGGCTAAAACTAGAACATTAATTTAAAAACGACATTTAAGAAAAATTAAAAACTAACTAACTACTCTCAAGCCTTCCTCTTGCTCTTTTTATACCTCCAAACTGCTTCTCCACTTGTCTTTAGCTTTTCCCACCTTTATTTCAGACCCTTGGATGATTTTAAGTGAATCTTGGCCATTGAGCATTTTTTGGCGGGAAAAAGGATATATGGCAGTTGAGGTTGAGTAAAGGAGTAGGAGGTGCATTAATTGAAGTTTGGAGTTGTGTGGAGGTGGGGGGACAAGGGTGGTGATATGGTGAGGAGGGGGATGGGAGGAAGAGTGATTTCAGGGATTGGTTGGGGAGAAGAAGAAAATGGCGCGGGGTGTGTTTATTTGACCATGGGATGGGTTGGTTGACCGGGTTGGGATAATAGACCGGGTTGTGTTTGTTTGGGCTTTGGATTGGGCTTAGGGTATTAATAACTAGGGTCCGTTTGGTTGTAGTAATAACACAAGGACCATTCATGTAATTTCCCAAACTTCAAGGACTGATTTTGCATTTTTCCCAATTAGCTTCCAAGGACCAATTATGATGTAATTCCAAAGTTCACAAACCATTTTTTCATTTTTCAAATTTCAAAATTTCCCAGGGACCTATTTTGCCATTTTTGGATTTTCAGGGACTAAACATGTAATTTTGGAAAACTTGCAACCCAAGTGTAATATTTTGTGAAATTGACTTTCAAAACCTTGGGTTGGCTTTTCCTTTCAAAATAAATGCATAGGGACTAATTTTGACAAGTTTTGAAACTTGGGGGACTAAAACTGCCAATTTTGCAAATTTGATACGTTTTTCATCTGATTTTGATCTTTTTGCATTTAAAACACATAAAACACTGATTTGTGATATTTTCATCATTTTGATGCATTTTTGAGTGTTTTCAGATGATTTTGCAGTTTAGATTGTACAAAAATGATGAGTATTTAGACACTCATCAATCCCCCACAAAACTCGCATGAGTAGGATTTGTATTGGGGCTGTGGAGGTAGGTAGGAAAAATCGGGTGTTTCATTTGAAATGGGATCGGGATTACCGACAAACTTGTCTCTGAAACCCACATTGGTACATCGCCGACAATTTCCACCATTAAATGGACCTCCACACCAGGAACATGTCAAATACCATGACATAAAGAATTAAACGGATAAGAGGATAAGGAATGGAGAATTAAACAGATTTGAGGATAAAGAAATGTAGAATTAAACAGATTGGAGGATAAAGGATGGATATTTTTAGATTTTTGAAAAACATGCTATAAAAACAAAGAATGAAAATATTTTTGGGTTGTTAACACTTTAGGAAAAGTGTTAATGAACTTTTTGGATTTTTGAAAACTTTACAAAAAACTTTTTACAAAAGATGGGGTATGTGCAAGAATGGGTCTGAAAATGGCTAAACACACGCTAAAGCCTCCCCGGCAGCGGCGCCAAAATTTGATCTGTGCTAAACCATCAAGTCTAATCACACAAGCTGGTCACTTGTGAATGGCCAACCGTAACAGACTTAAAACAGCTTAAGCACAAATGCAATGAAGATCAGAGAATATAGTGAATTCCCGGGTCGTTATGTCCCACGGAGACTCAATGGTGTGTAAACACTTGATCAGACGGTAGAATGATCACTAATGATAGTGATCAGAAAGGATTTGAATGGATAATTACACTACTGAAAAAGTTTATAAATTAAAGCGACTTAAATACAAATTAAGAAAATTAAAAAGATAAACTATATTAAATAAACGCTATCACTATTTTTACAATGATGTTTTTGTGATTTATAAAATAAAATAACTTAAATAAACTATATTAACTAAAACGTAAACTCAAATTATCTAAAAACGTTACTTAAAACTAAAACGAGCGTTATGTACGAAAATTACGCTGGAGCGCAAGACAAAACGTAAAATTTATGAAATAAAAGTCCTACAAGTGTAAAAACAATTTTATTACATACTATATGATAAAAGAAAATTTTAGGAAAAAGCCGGGTATTTTTTCGACTCTTAAATTATTTATTATGATTTAAAAACTAAATTTAACTAAATTAATTATTAAAAATACTAAACGTTTTTAGAAAAATATGAAAAATTCACAAAAACTACTTTAACTTATGCTTGATCTAAGAAAAATAAAAAACTAGATGGTTGTTATGTGAAATAAGCTCAAAATAAGCTAAAGAAGTGCTTAAAGCAAAACTGACTAAATACCCTTATATATTAACTGTTGCAAAATAAAACCAAGACAAGCCCCAAGGGCAGTTGGTTGTGCAGGTGTGTGCTGAAGCGTGGCTGGGTGTGTAGGAGGTCCTGAGTTCGAATCTCAGCAGCCCCTTTTTGCCTTTTTATTTTTTTTTCGATTTTTCTTTTACAAACTTGTTAAACACAAGAAAATAAGCACTTTCTATAACTAGAACTTTTTATGAAAATGACTAATAAGCTCAAAATAAGCTGAAGATTTCAACAGTTGTGCAAAAAAAATGAAATAAGCATAAGTTTTTAAGCTAAGTTACTAATAAGCTTCTAAATAAGCAAGAGCTAACTAAGAACAAACTAGATAAATGATTACAAGCTAGAATAACAACTGAATAAGCAATATATCTTGAAAATAAGCACAAAATAAGCCAAAACAAGCACTGTTGGCACAGGACACTTTTCAGAAAAGGTAGTCAAAAGAAGCTATGAATTAAGCACTCTATAAGCTGATTAAGATTAAACTAGTATTTTTCTAATTTATTTTAGCAGCTAAATATTAATTTCCCAAAAGCATTTAAGCTAAATCTTAATAATGAGCACACAATAAAATTTCAAAGTTTATTCAAAAACGGGTATTTAGAAATTTTGACTTTTTTATTACACTAGCACTTTGACTTTTATGAACTTGTAACTGATTCTATGGACTTAATATGTTATAATAAGCTATATTAAGATGATTTTAAACTAAAGTACTAAGTTTTAAGCTACTATGGTGAGATTTGCAATTTAAAATCTTAACAGTTAACACTCAAGTTGAGATTAAGACTAATTTTGACTTTTTACAAAACAAGCACTAGTTTTTATGACTGAAATGAATTATATTATCCTAATGTAATATGTATCAACCAAGAACAAGGCTACAAACAACCTTAAATATAGTGATAAAAACAAATCCAAACACCCCTTAAGTAAGCTGATATGATAGTGAAAATGGGCAAGCTACTGATTCAGCTTAAGATTTTGATCAAACTAAGTTACTAGACCTAAAAACAACTTAAGAAAACAAGTTAGAACTACTCATGATCACAGATACTAGTACCAACAGAAACTGCAATTTTGACTTGAAATTGGAAAATGAGAAAATTACTTACAACTGTCCAACTGGTGTTGTAAGCTAAACCAAACCCATAACTACTCTATGCTACTCTAATCCAACCCATATCCACCTCTGCATCATCCCACATCATCACCAAATCCATTCTTGGCCAGTTTTGACTTTCGTTGACCATGAGACAATTTTACTTGAAAATGAAATATAAGTTTGCAAAAAGCTATGATAAGCTTAAATAAGCTTATTTAAGCTAACACAAAGCTACTTGGAAGCTTTAATACAAAAATTTGAAAATAGCTTTTTCAACAGTTAACTAAAAACTTGGAACTTAAACCAAACTTGAAATTGATTCTCAAAAGTACAATACAATGATATTTAAACTTAAAGATGATACAAATAAACTGAAAACTACAACATTTAGGCTAAAACTAGAACATTAATTTAAAAACGACATTTAAGAAAAATTAAAAACTAACTAACTACTCTCAAGCCTTCCTCTTGCTCTTTTTATACCTCCAAACTGCTTCTCCACTTGTCTTTAGCTTTTCCCACCTTTATTTCAGACCCTTGGATGATTTTAAGTGAATCTTGGCCATTGAGCATTTTTTGGCGGGAAAAAGGATATATGGCAGTTGAGGTTGAGTAAAGGAGTAGGAGGTGCATTAATTGAAGTTTGGAGTTGTGTGGAGGTGGGGGGACAAGGGTGGTGATATAGTGAGGAGGGGGATGGGAGGAAGAGTGATTTCAGGGATTGGTTGGGGAGAAGAAGAAAATGGCGCGGGGTGTGTTTATTTGACCATGGGATGGGTTGGTTGACCGGGTTGGGATAATAGACCGGGTTGTGTTTGTTTGGGCTTTGGATTGGGCTTAGGGTATTAATAACTAGGGTCCGTTTGGTTGTAGTAATAACACAAGGACCATTCATGTAATTTCCCAAACTTCAAGGACTGATTTTGCATTTTTCCCAATTAGCTTCCAAGGACCAATTATGATGTAATTCCAAAGTTCACAAACCATTTTTTCATTTTTCAAATTTCAAAATTTCCCAGGGACCTATTTTGCCATTTTTGGATTTTCAGGGACTAAACATGTAATTTTGGAAAACTTGCAACCCAAGTGTAATATTTTGTGAAATTGACTTTCAAAACCTTGGGTTGGCTTTTCCTTTCAAAATAAATGCATAGGGACTAATTTTGACAAGTTTTGAAACTTGGGGGACTAAAACTGCCAATTTTGCAAATTTGATACGTTTTTCATCTGATTTTGATCTTTTTGCATTTAAAACACATAAAACACTGATTTGTGATATTTTCATCATTTTGATGCATTTTTGAGTGTTTTCAGATGATTTTGCAGTTTAGATTGTACAAAAATGATGAGTATTTAGACACTCATCAACCACCGACACACTTATTTTAATGGTATTATGTATCAGGGGAAAACGAAATGGCTTATCCCCACACAATGTAAATATAGGGTAGGTGTGCTCAGTCTAGACTAAACTAGTTAAGTAATGAAAAACATGTCAAAATATTATGAATGAAATATTTTTCACTAAAAACTAAAAAAATAAAGGCAAATAAAATCATGTAGGTGTCTATTTCTAATCCCTTCCCCCACTTGGGTCATACTAAGCATAATAAATGAAAAATAAGAAGGGTTAGAGACGGAATGGAAAAACTTCCTTGGATTAACTCGACATGATCAATAGACGGCACTTCCCGTAACATGCTCCAAATGTGCCTCCTCGAGCAACATCCAATTCCATCAACAAATATTCATCACCATCATAACGGTACTCAACTAAATCGGATATAAAGTGCTTCCTTGCAGCCAAACACTACTCTAAAATGCATCAACCTGTATTGCTGCAAGAAAAACTAACACCAAAATGCATAATTCCGGATAAAAGCAAAATAGCACGAAATGTACAAAATAAAAATAAAATGTAACTCACTTTCGTAGGAATCACGGTTGCATTTGGCATATGCAACAAGCCTTTTAAACCCCTCAGTATCCCGATTGGACGAGTGAAGTCTTGTGAGGGTTTTTTAGAACATACCGACAAAGTTCATTTAGTTACTAATACATGGTCATGGAATGTAAGAATTCGAAAACTCATTTTTACATACAAGAGCAAATTACATCGTAACTTCTATTACTTTGGTTACGTCGTAGGAAAGTTAACATGTTGGTACCCTTGTATTCTGGGGAAGGTTACGGCGTAACTTCTATGAATGGGTTACGCCATAGAAAACTTCTGCTAGTCAATCCCATAATAATCTCACTCTAATGCACTTAACAACTCTTCAGTTGACCTCCAATGCTGTAGATACCTGCAAAACATGATAACATACAATCCAAACCAAACTACAAATTCTAAAAACTAACTAAATGTCTAAAAAGTCTTTAAAATAAAATCTAAGATAAGTTCGGGTAGTCTCCCGACGAGCACCTTTCTTTAATTCTTGAGTCTTTAAGTTAGACTCATGCTGCCCCATCCATCTGCTTGGATTCCTCCAATCTCGGATCTTGATCTTGTCGAGATTTCCTCCACTTGTCCTTCTTGCACTTGCACACTAACACTAACCGGTGCATTAAATGTGTAAAATAATAGACATGAGCAACAAGTGAGGTTTCCTCCCGACGAGCACCTTTCTTTAATCCTTGAGTCTTTAAGTTAGACTCATGCTTCCCCATCCATCTGCTTGGATTCATCCAATCTTGGATCTTGGTCTTGTCGAGATTTCCTCCACTTGTCCTTCTTGCACTTGCACACTAACACTAACCGGTGCATTAAATGTGTAAAATAATAAACATGAGCAACAAGTGAGGTATTTCATAACATGCAATTCTAAGATGTTTCAGACCTAGTTACGCGTGTGATCAGGCCATGCAGTAGGTTTAGTCTGATATCAATATTTTAAAAATTAAGCATATTTTACTATTTTTGATTTCCCAAAACATGTTACGCCATAACAACCATTATTATGTTACGCCGTAGGTCCAGTCTGAGTACGAATAATCAAAATAAAAACAAACACAAAATTCAATCAAACAACCAAAACTCTACAAAACCCATTCCCCGGCAGCGGCGCCAAAGACATGATGTGTTAGATCAGGTTTTACATTTATAATTCTCGACTACCTAATGATCTACACATATACTAACGGGCAGTGTACCCGGTCGCACGTCGTTAGTGGATGTAAGTCTGAGGAACGGCTAGTGATTTCTAGTTGGTTAATTGAAATTATATATTATCTAATAAAGGTTCATAATATGATTAGAATTGGTTAATTATATTAAGTTGTCATATGTGATCTAATGGAATGGTTCTCTGGCAAACAACTAAGGGGATGGTAATTATTATGATCTAATTCTCATACCGTATCTACTCACATATTAAATTGAGGTAAAAGATGGTAGACTCCTTTGGTCAATTCTTCTACCCTATGATCCTAGACTCCTCACCAAGGTAATTATGAGTTACCAAGGATCATTTGGTAATTTATTCTCAGTCATTTAAGTGTACCGGTGTCTACTATCGCTTCAAGTGGGGGAAAATGTCACTAGACTCCTCGGGTAAATTCGTCTAGCCTATGTTTCATAGGTTCCTATTCTGTAACCATACGATTGCCAGAGTTCATGGGTTAACCTATGTAGAGTCATTAAATACCAGCTACAATCTAGATTTATTCTAATGAAACTCGGCCTCTTGGAACTTAGGTTTCCCTTTAAATTCTTAAGCATCTCCGTTTGGTAGGTGATCCTATGGTCAATTCGCACACAAGATAGTGGTAGTTGTATGGTCAATTCTTACCACTACTCGCAACCTATTCGTCTAGGGTCTGATTGTCAATTCTTCTAGCTTCCTAGATACTACCAAACATTAACACTACTAAAACAAAGGTGCCCACGAATAGGCTAAGAAAGTATGTACTAAAAGCAATAAATAAACGAAGAATAAAGATAAAACAATTCATTAACTAATAATAAATCAATTAAAAGACAATAACAATTAATTAAAACACAGTAGGCACCAATGCATCAACAATCAAAGCAGAAACAAAATTATATTAATTAATAATGAAACTGAATAAAATAATGAAAGTCGGAATATGATTACATATCGTGCTAATCAAATGCTATCGATCTCCTAGTTGAGTACCGGGGCTAAACCCCGAAGGATTTGCCCCCTTCAGAACCGTCGACCAACTGTTTCTCTTTCTTTTGTCTTGTGTGGTGCACGAAACAGAAAACCACACATCGAATGAATATAGGGGAAAATTATACGAACCCCCTATAGGGGGTTTCCAATCATTGCACGCATCAGAGGGTTGTACTGTGTGCATCACGGTGTTGTACTATGTGTTTCGCGGTTTGTACGGTTAACCCATATGGGGTTCTTATAACATATCCCATGAATATATGAATTGATGTATTCGTGTGGTATTTATACACATAATTGTGAAGTTATGCTTTGTACGCAATAAGGACCTCTTCTTGCACCATAATTCATCAATGGTCCTTATGTCTTTTCTTCTTTTTTTCTTCGGTGAAACGATATGTACGTACCAACACCTATGTGCTTCGCGGTTTGTACGGTTAACCCATATGGGGTTCTTATAACACCTCCTTGTTTCAACTTAAGTCCTTGTGCTCATTAAAACTTGATGTGGATTAAATGCTTCTGGTCCCTCTTCGCACTTGACTTAATTACCTGAAGTCCTTGTGAATAATATAACTTAAGAGTAAATTACATGGATGGTCCCTAAGGTTTGTTCAAAGTTTCACTCACAGTCCCTAAAAGTTTAAAGTTGCATGGATAGTCCCTATCTCTGAAAAGAATAACACTTATGGTCCCTTATTTAACTGGTGTTAAGTGAGTTCCGTTATAATTTACAATTTTAGCCCTTTTGGTTAAAGATTGTTACCTCGTCAGTCCTTTATCATAACGGACGTTTATAATTTAAAGATTTTCGACTTTAGGTATGTTTTTATACGTTTTCGTCCGTTTTTATTCGTTTTCGTCAGATTTTATACGTTTTCATCCGTTTTTCTTATGTTTTCATACGTTTGCATCCGTTTTTATACGTTTTTGCTCGTTTGCTTACCATTTTTTTTATATTTTAGTCATTTTTATACGTTTTCGTATGATTTTATAAGTTTTTATCTGTTTTTGACCATTTTTATACGTTTTCATCTATTTTTCTATGTTTTCGTCCATTTTTATTCGTTTTCATCCGTTTTATACGTTTTCATCCGTATTTATACGTTTTTATCCATTTTCGTCTATTTTTATTTGTTTTCGTCTGTTTTATACATTTTTGTTTGTTTTTCTATGTTTTCTTACATTTCCATACGTTTTTATTTGTTTAAATACGTTTTCATCCGTTTTTATACGTTTTCATCCATTTTCTTCCGTTTTTATACATTTTCATATGTTTTTATCCGTTTTCATATGTTTCATCCGTTTTATATATTTTTATCTATTTTCATATGTTTTCGTCCTTTTTTATACGTTTTTCTTACGCTCTCATAAGTTTTCATATGTTTTTATCCGTTTTCTTATGCTTTAATACGTTTTCATATGTTTTTATACATTTTCACCTGTTTTTATACGTTTTTCATACGTTTTAATCCGCCTTTATACATTTTTAACCTTTTATACGTTTCATACGTTTTTATACAAAAAAAAACATACCAAAAGGTATAAAAACGAAAGAAAAACGGATAAAAGTGGAAAAAAACAGATGAAAACGGACGATAACATATTAAAACGAATAAAAACGTATGAAAATGTATAAAAACAAACGAAAATGTATGAAAACAGACAAAAAAAATGGACGAAAACAGATAAAAATGTATAAATACGGATGAAAACGTATAAAAACGGACGAAAATGAAAAAAAAAAAGACGAAAACGAATAAAAATGGACGAAAACGGATAAAAGTGTATAAATACGAATGAAAACATATAAAAACGGACGAAAATGAATAAAAATGGATGAAAACGTATAAAAACAGATGAAAACGTAAAAAATAGACGAAAACGGATCAAACGTGAGAAAAAAAGTATAAAATCAGACGAAGGCGTATAAAAACGGACCAAAATGTAAAAAATTGTAAGCAAATGGGCAAAAACGTATAAAAACGTATTAAAGCGGATGAAAACGTATAAAAACGGATGAAAAAGAATAAAAACGAAACAAAACAGATAAAAACGGATGAAAGCAGATAAAAACGTAGAAGTACGAATGAAAATGTATAAAAACGGATGAAAACAGATGAAAACGTAAGAAAATGTATAAAAATATACCTAAAGTCGAAAATCTTTAAATTATAAACATCCGTTATGATAAAGGACTGACGAGGCAATGATCTTTAACCAAAATGGCTAAAAGTGTAAACTTTAACGGAACTCTCTTAACACCAGTTAAATAAGGGACCATAAGTGTTATTATTTTTAGAGATAGGGACTATCCATGCAACTTTAAACTTTTAGGAACTGTGAGTGAAATTTTGGACAAACCTTAGGGACCATCCGTGTAATTTACTCTAAACTTAATGATTAAATATCATTTACATATCAAACTTTTCTTACATACCAATGGATCAATCTTCACCCTTCATCTTTAGATCTAATGGATAAGATTAATCCAACAATTTAAAAAACCCATATTCATATTTTTTTTAAATATTAATATCTTTCAAACCGTTAATCGTTAAGTGAAAAAATATATCATTACGACAAATATTTAATTACCTTTCTATAAATAGGCACTTTGATATACTTTCGACAAATTTTTTTCGTGTTTTTCCTTTTTTATATTTTTTACGTTTTTTTCTTTTGTTTTCGTTACTGAAATTTGCATGAAAAAAATCACATGTTATTAAGCACTAATTTGAATATTCTAACAATATCACATGTGATATTAGTATTAAATCATATATGATATGTAATATCATATGTGATTAATATCATATGTGATTTAATACTAATATCACATGTGATTTACCACTAATATCACATGTGATATTGTTATAATATTCAAATTAGTGTTTAATCACATTTGATTTCTCATTTAAGTTTTAACAACGAAAAAAAGAAAAAAAAAAAAAGAAAAACGAAAAAACGTGAAAAAAATTATTTTTTTGTCGAAAGTATATCAAAGTGCATGTCGATAGAAATATAATTAAATGCTCGTCGCGAAGATTTAATTACTTTCTATCTTATAATTTCGATTTAAAATAGGTTAGAATTTTTTTATTTTTCCAGATTTTAATCATACCAAAATGCAGATTTTTTCCAAAATTCCATTTAATCGTTACCACAATACTAATAATATATCTTAAGCTAGCTCCAAAGGTATTATGATAAGATAATAATAACGTATTAGGATGATAGGATCTCCTGGCCTTTCTTATTCGTTGTTGCTAACCGATCATAAATTAAAATAGCGAATTTTTTTTAAAAAGCTATGCAAAGAAGCGTATTTCTTACAGAAGCCCAACTTTTCTGACATTTCTTATTTGGCCTAGTTGATCGCCCCTAATAAGGAGTGAAATTAAAAATATACACGTGTTGCAACGAGGTTAAAAGTAAACAAATACAACATACCACATAAGCTATTTCGCTGCCCTTAAGCAACGATTTCCTCCAATGAGCCCCACTCCTAACATTACCAACACAGGATAAAAAAAAAAAAAAAAAAAAAAAAAAAAAAAAACGCCACATAAGCCATTTCGTTGCCTACTAGCAGCGCTTTTCTCCAATGTACCCCACATATACGTTACCAAAAGGAAAAGAAAAAAAATCCACATAGACCAAATCGCCCCCCATGGGCAGCGATTTCTTCCTTAACCACTAGAAACAAAACGTCTTTAATCCTAACAAACAAATCGACTCCTTTTTGCAGCGAATTGCCTCCTTTTACAGCTAATTTAACCTAGGGAAAGACCAATATCGCTGACTCAATCTATTCGAATGACAATACAGCTTTAATATGGATAAAATAGGGTGAGATTAGGGTTTGTAATCAGTTTGAAGCGAATTCTTTGTCACTTTGAAGCGAATTCTTTGGGTGGTTGTAGTTGTCGTGTGGTTGTGGTGGTGTGGTGGTGCTGCTGTGGTGGTTTTGGTGGTGTGGCTGTGGTGGTATTTGGTTTAGGTGCAGCGGTGGTGTGGTTGTTGTGGTGTGGCTGTGGTGGTGCGGGTGTGGTGGTGTTTGGTTTAGGTGCGGCGGTTGGTGTGGCTGTGGTGGTGCTGCTAGTGTTGTCTAGTCTTTGGTGATTTTGTAGTTTTGTTTTTGTGTGATCTTCTAGGTTCCTCTTAAAGGCGAGATCACCACCTTTCAAGTCGAGCAAGCTCAAGTCCATGAGTTGCCATGCTTCCTCATCATCAAGACTACTGAAGTCTTCTTGTTGATGATTGTTTTTATTTTCCTAAGAAGTGTTGAAGACATTTGTGAAAGGTGTCTCAAGTGTCAAGATGAAGATATTAGTGAAGGGTATATATCGTCCATATCATAAGCACTTGTGGTAGGTGCTTAGAAATCAAGACTAGAAGCATTATTGAAGGGTGCTTAGAAGTCAAGACACAAGACATTAGTGAAGGGTGTCTTGAAGATCTAGTTAAAGGCATTAGTGAAAGGTGCCTTAGATGTACATTCGATATGATGTGTTTCGATGTACAAGATAGATTAGTACTAGATCCAAGGATATTGATATCCTTGATGATGTTGTAAAAAGGATTTGATCTCCTTTGGGATTAGTCGTTGGTGTAGTGTTGGGTAGTAGTTCCTCCATTGCAATGGAACTAGGTGCTTAGCCTAGTACCTGATAAAGGGTAGGCGACGTTGTGTAGGTGTGGTTCACCTTGGTGTGAAAGAACTAGGTACTTAGCCTAGTACCTGATAAAGGGTAGGCGACGTTGTGTAGGTGTGGTTCACCTTGGAGTGAAAGAACCTGGTGGTTAGCCTAGCACCGGAAAAAGGGTAGGCGACGTTGTGAAGGCTTCTCCGCCATAAGGAGTTGGTGTAGTGATTACGAACTCTCGAGTAGGTGAATCGGGGAGTGGAGTAGGGCAAGGAAGGTATCCTTGTAGCCGAACCACTATAAATACTCGCATTATGGTTTTGTGCTTCTTACTCTTATCTTTTCATTACATACTTATATATGTTTGTTTATCAACATCCAACACACACATCCAAATAGATTGAAATAAGTCGATCTAAATAGTTTAAAAGGAAGTTTTAATTGGCAAAACTATTCAACCCCCTTCTAGTTTTCCATAATTGGCATCAGAGCTTCGTTACCAAGTTTCTTGAAGTATATTATTCTTTAAAAACTTGATACGATCCATGGTTAATTGAAAACTACAAAGAAGGTTTTTCATAAAAACAAACACCATGTCTTGTAAAACTATATGTTTGGATGTTGATTAGATAACAACATTTTGTTTTATTTATTTTTCATTTAAATGCACTAATCCTCTTTGTCATGTTGATTAGTCAAAGCTCATACATACCAAGCCATAGGAATCACTTGGTAACAAGAATACCTTCCCTAAGAAGGTATCTTGAGCACAAAGGAGCTGGAATTGTCTTCTGAAATTTGATGTGTCATTTGTAAAGACATTCCTAAGTGCATTTGAGGTATGACTTTCCACTTATCTCTAAATGATATTAGCTTAACAAATAAGTATGATTACCTAGGTATTTATTTGATTATCTTTTTGTGCATAAACATGTATTACATGTAGCTTCATTAGGAAGCTTTTTCTCACATACGTGTCACTCTTTCGTCTATAGTCATGATTTATAAAACTTGTGTTTTATTTTACTTAATCCAAAAATCATATCCTACTAATAATAAAACAAAACACAAATTTCAAAAATTCCTCCTTCCCTATAAATACACCATCCGTTCGTCCTACTCTATCCCCACTTTTTCAAACTCTCCAATTTCAAAAATTTCCTCTCATTCAAAACTTCATCTTCCTCTCCATTTCATCTCATCCGAAACCAAGAAGGCTCGCCATCAACATGGTTTACATCGCCCTCGTGCTCATCGCCTTAACACTCATCGCTCTTGTGTTCCCTATGATGAAGTTCTCATACGGAGACATATACTTTGTGTTGTTAATCTACATAGGGATCATATACCCAATCCTTTGTATCATTCTTAGCATTAAAATGAAATATTATTAATAGTCTAGTTTATCTAGGTTATTATTATCATAATGTGTTTGTCATTTCTTTTGATTTATATGTTTCGTATTCTCTCATGATACATTAGAAGTCATGTATGCATGCTAAAAGAAAATGTAGGCTAAAACACATATCTTGGTATAAAATTGTAAAACATATGTTTTTATCAAATCTGTTTATGATACTACAGACCCACGGATCCCGGCAAGTATACTAGCCGGATCCCTTTTGAAAGGGAACCGTGGGAACCGTACTACTGGAAAACAGTTTTTCATGCATAATAAAAACCACTTTCCTTCTAAAAGTAATATTTCACTAAAATGTCAAAACCATAAGTGAGTTAAGTGTCATTATTGTTAAAAAACCATTGTTAATCAAAATCTAGTAAAAACATTAGATAATCATTGGTTGACCACAAACATCACTTTCTATTAACTCATCATTTCTATAGGTTCAACTATGACGCATGAATATGAGTTTGATTTTTCACTCACTAGCGTCTACACTCCTAACATCTCCCTTGAGGCCAACACACCTGGCAATCATGTCTGTGGGTTCAATAATCTCGAAAACCGTCACTTCCACGAAGGACGTATTGTAGACACCTCTCTATAATTCGAAGAAGGTATCAATACCTCCTTCCGAGCCATAGGACTAGAATGTCTTTTTGAAATCAACGAGAAGATATGTCCAAGGTTCATAATGGAATTCTTCCGTCAAGTTGAACTCGTTCGTAACGAGGATCGCTCTTTATCTCTTTGGTTTTATATCAAAAGCCAAAAGTTTACTTTAACCCTTAAGCATTTTGCTCACATCCTCCGGATTCAAAACCATGGACAATGTGCCTTCACCGAAGATTGGTCTTTTGATTCTCTCTTCAACTTTCGTGAAGAAAATAGTCCATATTGTTCACACATACCCTCATCGGAAGATTTAAATCACATAATATGCAAACCTCGACCATATTACTCCAATCAAAACATTATCTTCACACGGGACATCCGAGAAGAGTACAAACCCCTTGCACTCATCCTACGTGAAAATGTTTGGAGTCTTAGGGGAAATCGAGAAATCCTTCCCGCTTGTTGTGCTCACATAATGTATTGTTTGCTAACACAACAACCATACAATCTCGCCTACTTCTTCGCAAGGCGAATTGTAAATCTTCAAGGCTCAAAGAATAAACTCATCCCTTATGGAATGTTCTTGACGCCCCTCTATCATAACGTCATGCACTTTCATCCTCAATTTCAAAGTCCGTTGTACGTCCTTGTGAACAAGATGATGGAACCGCTAAACATATCTCTCATGAAGACTTTCTTCATTCTTGATTCCACCAACACTCATCAACCACGTGATGATCCTTCTAGCGAAAACACTCAAGGAACTTAGTAGTCTTTCAAATAGGATCAATCCTTTTGTACTCATGCTTTATCAATGTAATCCAATTTCCTTCATGAAATAAAAACATCTTACATTTGGTATCTTAGTGTTAGAACCTCTTAAACTAACCTTGGAATATAATGCATTGTCAAGATCATTGCATACCTTTAGTAAAGGTTCTGCTTAGCAGATGGACGGATCCCAACGTTTGTGCTAGACGGATCCCTACATTTAGGGAACCGTGGGATCCGGCAAACAGAAAATGCAATTGCAAGCATTATATTTCAAACATATCTTTAGAACACCTCACACTAAGCTAGACATAGTGTCTTAAGGCAAATTAAGTCCTTATCAAGTTAAGTAGATCCTTCCTACTCACACATAACTCACCTAGATCACACTCAAAGACGCTTGTAGATCTATCATTTCACCTTAATCTATTACTCTTCCGCTCTTAAGCTCACACATCATTTTTTTTCACATGATCCCTCATATCTAAACGTTGGAAATCTTCTATAGCAAAATCATCCTTACGTCAAAATTGGTCGAAATTGATCAAATTCTAGTTTTTCCATCTTAAGTCTTTAGGATATTCTCCAAATCATTAATCTAAGTCACTATCTGATCTCTAGGATCATTTAGCTTCAATTGACACTCTTAAAATCTTTAGTGTCATCTTTGTTCATTTATTGGTACTCATGAAAGTTCCAATCTCTTCCATACAAAGCAATCATTAGCTATAACACTCATTACCCTCAAGTACTTAAGCATCCCTTCATTTAAGACACTTAGGAGGACTGAAACACTCAAGGTGATATAGATCTTAGATCTTAGAAACATCATTTCTACTCTTTCATAGCTGCTGAGAGCCGGATCCCTAGGACTAGCCTAGACGGATCCCTCTGAGGAGGGAACCGTGGGATCCGGGTGACAGATTATGTCAACTCTAGCTAAAACAATCATTTCAAGCTCATCTTCCTAAATTAAACACTCCATCTCATCTTAAATGAGTTCCTAGATCAGTACAAACTCTGAAGTTGACTCTTGTGCATGTTAATCATCACATTCCAATGAATTTTAGTGGCTTAAGGCTTGAATGCACTTGCCAAATCTCTTGCTTTATAAACTACATTGTTAGGACTTCCATAGTCATCACCCTCATCCTCATTTTTAGTACTTAAGAAACCCTTACAAACTTCTTGAGATCATCTCATCATGAGGAAAACTCCAAGTATCCACCAATTAACCACCCAAGAAAATTGCTCGTGTTGCACACGAAATCTCTTCTACTGAATCATCTCCGGTCAAGCCAACAAATGCAAGGATCTCCTCTCAACCAATCAAACCAATTCCTAAAAGGATAGTACCCACAAAACTACCTATGCCAAACACCACATACCTCCTAGGCCAAACAATATCATCTTCACTAAACCATCACCATTGGTTCCTAGAGCTATCTCTTTTACATCTCCACTATCATCACCACACCTCTACAATTTAGAGGATTTACCTCCTAGGCCGTCTCATCCTCCTCCACCGACAACATTCTCCTCATTAGGAGGAATAATGGTACAAAATCAAGGTGTTGAGTCAACATTAGCTCTGGCTTCCTTTTCGCCATTTCCATCATATAATCCCATTTGGATTATGAGAAATCATCAAAGTCAACCACCCGACCATATGGAAGTTGACACTTCTCTACCACCACCATCATTCTTGGTCGAGCCATTCTCAAATGCGCCTCCAACAATCCCTCCGTCGTTTGAAGCTCCACAAGTCGCTTCACTTGATCCTTCGCATCAAGCCATTTCATTTCTTCCACCACCACTACCTAGCCATGACAAAGATTGTTATCATTGTCAACATGTTGAAAGTTTGATACATGAAGTACAAGAAGACCAATGTTTCATGTTCTATCACCTCCTCGAATGTTTTGACGAGATTAAACCTAAACAAACTTGAGCTAGAAGATTTTAGTGGTGTCCTAGTATCAAGCGTTAGTTGGTCTAGAAATTCCTAGTCATGTATCGTTTATTTTCTTAGTTTTTAGAGTCATGTATATCATAACTCTAGTTGTATAATACATATCTCACTTTGGTGATAACATTATTTGTTATACCACCATTTGCTGAATTTATTCATCAGCTAGACGGATCCCTTTAATTTGCCTAGACGGATCCCTACTAGGAGGGAACCGTGGGATCCGTGAAACTATTTTTCTAATAACTTGGATCACATTTGCAGGAAATTGTGCATTATACTTGTTTTCTAATCTTTGTTTTATAGTTATTCAATTTACACATGAAGACTTTGACATCCTAAAGCTAGGGGAGCTTTGTGTCAATATATTGCAAATTACTTGCAATATTAGGATTACATTTCATGACATCCCTTTGCAAAAATTGTAATCAACAAGGGGGAGCACATTCGTCACATAGACGAAATCCTTTGCAAACTTAGTTGCAAATAAACTAGCTTAGTATTAGTCTCTTGAGGACCTTACATAGGGATGGACTCGTCAAGGGGGAGTAAAGACGAGATCCTTTCCCGTTACTTGCTCTCTATTTTTTTTTCTTTCACATGTTTTTTCTAAAACAATGTGTTAGTTTCCTTTCGAAGCTCTTTTTGTTTCGACAAAAAGGGGGAGAAGAAAGTAAAAACTACAAATTCAAACTTTTACGAATTTTAGCTTTTCCTTAAAATAATTTTATGTTTTGTCATCAACAAAAAGGGGGAGATTGTTAATACAAATAAGCCATAAAAACGTTTATTTATATTGTAACTTATTGGATTTCACATACACATCAAATCACTAACATATTAGGCGTACAAGATGATTTCTAGAGAGAGAAAGAGTTAGAGGTTTAGGGAACTTTAGTGAGAGAAAGAAAAATCTTATTATGAGCTCCAACTCTCTACCTTGGGAGGTAGAGAGTATTTATAGTCTTACAATAAAACGCCACCTGACGGGCTGTGGATCAGGCATACAGTGGGTAAAGACCCGTCCGTCCTCCACGGTGTTACCTAACTAAATACTACTTAACATTAAACAACTACGACTACGAGCTTTCTAACGGATACATATACTTGAGGTGACCGACACTTTAATACCTGGATTTTCTAAATCCTAACAATCTCCCCCTAAGGGAGGTCACCTCAAACATACATTACAATTACAGAGAATACAAACAGATATTACATTGAAATTGTTCTTGGATTCTTGTTCATGTTCTTTGTTCTGTAGCTCGTAGTCTTTGATTCTTTATTTTTGCATGTTTGGATAATCTGAGTGGAGGTCTTTAACTGATCCACGTGATAGTGAGTTTTGAGCCAGCTTTGAGATCATCGGCCACAGTAGATCTCTGACTCATCCATTGTGGTGTTGGTATTATGTGATGTAGTGAAATTTGGACCGACATGCTCACATTCTGGATCATGATATATTCTTATCAAAGTAGCGGAAGCTTTTGTTGATTCATGATATTGGCAGCAGCGTAGCAGAAGCCTGGAGTGATAATATCAGAGTCATTGATGCACTAATCATGATTTCTTTGGAAATGAATGTGTTGTGTGAGCATGCGGCTATGGATTGACCGCTCCATTCTGATCAGCTGCAAGCGTAGGGTGTTCCTGCATAAAACAGTTAGCAATAAAGCGCACAAGAGTATCTTTGATCACTTTTGTTGAATTGAGGTACACGGCCTACGGTTCCCCGTTGATCAGTACAAGTACTGCCTGTAATCAGGTATAATTCCGAAGAATTTCCTTGACAGGGTTTCGCAGCTGCTCTAGCTATTCTCAAACCGGAACGTCTCAAAGAAGACAACACGGAGTGAGTGAACCAGCGAATTGAGATTCACTGATTGATAAAAAGAGATTTGAGAAAGCAATCGTGTACCGCTCAATAGAAATTGTTTTTGCAATACAACAAAGGTTTTAATGAAAATCAATTATCAATCATAAACACCTTTTATTTTGAAATATTTGTACACAGTCGATGTGCTAAAGAAAAGAGTTTTTAAGCACAACGACCGGTTTTTCAAACGTATCCGTCAATCCATAACCTGAACCAGGATTGATTCAAAAGATTGAATCGCTCCATTGTTTCTATTCAGTTGTCACATGGTTGATCTATTGGATAGATCTCACATGCCACCTACCAGGAGCTTGTTTGATGTTGGCTCCAGAAGGCTTTCCATCTTCATTGTGAGTATGTTGGCATACTACTCAGATGTTCTGGCAATACCACAAGGATAATGCGTAGGACTCATAAGATATAATCTCTCTTTCCACATTGTGTGAAACAGAGAGTCTTCATTCAAAGTGTCCTAAAGAGATTTATAGATGATCTCGAGGCTCTAGACTCAATTGTGCATATTTGGTTCCTGTGCCGGAGACTAGGAAGATGGTCTCCTTCTTCAATATCAACAAACTCTAAGAGAAAGTCGATAGATTATGTCGGTTCCCCGTGAGAATGAAACAAGCCCTTTTAAGAGGAACTTGAGTGGCTTGGGAAGTTGTAGTGCAGTGCGTCATTGGGTCCATGACGTCTTGTCTTCAATACTGATGTTACCTTGGTAACTACTAGTAGCATATGAATTGAACCCGGTTCCTGCCCTAAGGTTGAATAAATGGAGGGCTATTTCTTTTCACCCTTTTTCACATTCAATTCTTTTTCATTCTTCAACCCCTTCAGTGCTTACCGAAACTTCATAACTTGAACCTTGTTGGGTTTATTCCAGTACTAGCTCAGTTTCAGTCCGCACTCTTCCCATATCTCATTTTTCTCCTTTTTTCAATATACCTAAGGACTCTAAACTATCAAGTGGTTTTGTTCCTGGGTAGATCCCTACAGTTCTGGCGGATCATTGGACCTCAACCTAACCTTATCATCCTTATATCACCATGCATAAAGTAAAGTTGGTCAGTCTTTTGAAATAGTTCTTCCGCCTCGAAACCATTTGAAAATCAATCAAGATACTTGTGATATAAAATCAAATTATTTTGTATCTTAATTGTTTTGATATTTTAGAAATGCTCCCCCTCAACATATGCATAAAATTCAGAGATTGTTTAGCACATGGAGGCAAGACATCTTTGAAATCGTTAGATTAAGAATGAAAGGTCTAATCTTTTGATTAACATTTTCTAAAATGATCATCATCACTTCCCAATCAATTTGAGTAGATAAAACATATTGAGGAAGGATGAGGTTTTCAAAAGTTTTCTCCCCCTCAATATGTGCCTCGAAGTTTGAAAGAGTTTTGCACATATTAGAGGGAACCTGCACTTAGAGACAATTCAATCACGTTTCAATAATTTAAGGTTTAAAGTAGATGCTCCCCCTCAACATGTGCATGGAAAATTTGAAATCGTTTGTCACATGCGGGGAGGAAAACTTGTTAAACACTTATGAACCCATTTATCGAATTATCAGTTTAAATCCAATTTAAATCACAATTTCTCCCCCGATCACAATTATCAAATCATTTGAGATTTGTGATCTCTGTAGATTTAAATTGATTTTGAAAGCTTTTAAGGAGAATTGTGACCTGATTATGAAAAAAGTTTTAACTGATAAGGAGCGGATTTTGAGACTTTAAACTCCATAGATTAAACATGCATGATTATCTTTTGAAAACAATTTTATGACAAATAACCTTTTGATTTAATTTAAATCATTCTCCCCCTCAATCAATGACATAAGTTGTTGATTGAGAGATAGATATTTTGACAAACGTTAAGTCCAGATGATTTACAAAAATAGAGTACGAGTTATTTTTCAAAGCAATTAGTTTTCATTATATTGAAAGCAATTGTTTATAGAATCAGAGCATGAGATTTGAAAAAGCAAGATAAAGCATGGCTCTGTTCTTTCTTTGAAAAACGGGTTACTGCCTGAAATGACAATAAACCATAGTTTCACTTTCTCCCAAAAATATTTTTTGATTTTTTGATTTTTTTTTATGAACATTCGAACAACATCTAAAGACCCGTGTCATTCTTTGAATGACAGCACAAAGACCGTAGATATTATCGAATCGAGAAAAACATGACAAAATGACAATATTTTTTGAAAATTTTCAAGATTTTCAAATTTTTATGGATTTTTGAAAGTTTTATATTTTTCTATTTGCTTTTTGTTGATTTTGAAATTTTGTATTTTGCTTTTTGAATAACTATTTACAAGAAGATAAATTAGTTTAAGAGGATGATGAAATGAGTACCGAGATAAGGATATCATTCAGCACGTTGTAGAAGAAAGAAATCAACATCTCTTAAACTTTAACCACCAAAGCATTCGAGGCTTCTAAGTAAATCGTCGTCTGAACATGAGCCTTGTAAATGAGAATCTTTGGTAGCTTCCCCCAAAACCGACAATCTTCGAATTAAGACCATTTCCCCCAAGAAGTAGAATGTGAATAAAAACAGTCTCATTGAATGAAGCTCAACAACCCAAAGAAACATGAAAACACCGAAGTAACAAGTTGAACCAGTGATCCTTTCTGCGGTTATCAAACTCGGGATACATGATTAAGCCCGATCACATGAACCTGTTGTGCATCCCCGAAGTAAACATCATTCTGCGGATTTGTGCAGTCGTCTGTACGGGAGAACAATATATCAACATCTTCAATTCACCAAATGCATTCAAGTTATCTTACATATATCCAATCAGCCCATAATGTACACATGTACCCAACCAGAGTGGAGACTATGACATCCAAGTAACATGTTGAATCACTGATTATCTCTACGGATATCACCTCCGGAATAACTGAATAAGCTCGATCAAGTGATCATGTTGTGAGTCCCTGATGTACACAAATCTCTCCCCTAATGGTTGCGATCTCATCGAAATCATCATTACATAGTGTACATGAAGCAATAACCAGAAGCACTTTATCATAACCATATCGAAGATGTCGATAAGCAATATCATCTCACGCTCCAAATATTCTTCTCATATTACTTCCAACTGAACACTGAAGTAACACATACCAAAAGTCTCTAGAGACCACTTCCCCCAAATGGTTGGAATAATACATCCTTCCCCCAAATAGTTGGAATAATATATCCTTCCCCCAAATAGTTGGAATAATACACCAAAGGCTACGAGTTAAACACTGAGTTTCTCTACGGTTATGACCTTTGTCTTCCCGGGATAACTTCAATCAGGTAGAAGTGTTAAGTTCATCATGTGTACTCGTTGTGCTTTTAGATGTATGTCTCCTTCCCCCTTGCTGGTTTTGATACCTCAGAATCAGCAACACATTATACATACCCAATATTCTTGAGAATAGAGAAGAACAAAATTTAGCACAAATGTATCTTGTGAGAATCTACTGCTACAGAAACTCTCCCTGACTATCTTTACCAACCCATATGTGGACAAATTGACGTGACCAGTGATGAAGCAAACCCGATATACCAAACTTGAAACTGAAGTAGAATTTTCCCGCAGTTGTGACTTATGCTTGCACTAATGTTGGAAGAACGGTGTAGAGAATTCATGATTCATGAAAATTTCTAATTACGCAATACCCAATGAAAGTATGAGACTTTAACACCTCTTGCGATTATCCACACCGTTATCTGCGTGTGACACTAAGTAAAACAATGTAACTCCTAATAGTGATAGTTAACCAGGTCTTCAACCATCCACCTCGACTGCTGGTAACTAGATAAACCAAGACTTCAACTCAAATTCTTAAGCCTGAGCAAGTTATCAAATAAGAACACGCCTTTGTGAAAGTCAACTTCAATCTCAACTAAGTAATAAATGATTAACTCCGAAATAATCAACTTGTGTCAAATGCCCAATCATGTGAATAAACATACAATCGGATGTACATTGATCCACTGAATGAACCGGAACAAATGATTTATCAACATCAATGCCTTCTTCCTAAAGGTATTCATGTAGAGACTGATCTGGAAGATTCATCACTAATGTTTTAAAGCGGACGAGGAAGTCATTTTCCATAATGCTCATGTGGTTGATTTACAGAGTGCACATTGGAAGGAACAATAATCCGTGAAGATTTGGCAAAGGAATACCAAAGAGCGGATCATTATTCATGAGTGCAACTGTAATATTATGATAGTCATTATCAACGCCTTAAGGACTAACTGGAGATTGGGTTTCTTGAGAATTCTGAGAAGTACTTCTTAGATGGTGAACCAGTTGAGTCAGTAGGAACCGGAGCATGAGCTTCAGAAACTGGATGATCAAAATTCGTTGGAGGTTGGAAGTTCTCATCAAACATATCTTTGAAAAACATTGAATCCCAACCAATGAATCCCAGTTATCCTTAGTAAGTGAAGCATTTTGCGTTGAAGGAGAATCATATGACCATAATTCAAGCATCCATCAACATGTAGTATATGCACTCTTCTCCCCCTCAAAAATTTCATCCGAAGTTGCAATTTTTGATTTGAACAAGTGAATAAGAATATACACCAATGAACGTAGATCCACTTGAGGGTTGAAAGAGCGTGGAAAAACATGAAGCTTGTTGATGAAGAATGTCGATGAGAATGGTCATAAACATGAAGATTTCTCTTCTTTTGAAGATAAAGCGCACTGAATCGTACACCTTTATTTTCTTTTGAGGAATGGGGCCTGAAGTGTTATCTACAGACGCCATAATGATGAAGTACGAGGACTGAACTGATGTGAACATACGTCATTGTTTAGAGCCCAGTTATATGTTTAGAGCCGCCCGAATCCAAATACCAAGGGACGACTTGTACGACCTGCTTTGGACAACAGACAAAGACAGAGAATTAGAAACATTGGATCCCCACGTGCTCATGGGGTCCTTTTTGTTAGCACAAACAATCTTTGAATCAGCAGAAACCCTAGGTGCAATGCCATTGTCACTAGGAGCTGAACTAGTAGAAGCATCAGACTTAGTCGAGGGACATTTTGTGCTTAATGGGATTATTCTACCAGTTGGCTTCCAAACCTTAACAGGCACTACTCTAGGCATAGTGGATCTAGTTAAGGGGCAAGGTTTGCCATTCGTGAATATTCGACCTGTTGGCTTCCACTGAAATCCTACATTGGTAAAAACCTTCCCTGTAGGTTTCCAGGATTGCTTAATCTGTTTCGCTTTCCAAACTTTCTTAACTGGGGTATGATTCTTAGATCTCAGAAATAACACAACACATTTATCATGATTACCAGAAGATAGACATTCTTTACAGGTTTTGCAGGCAGCATAAGACTTCGAATTAATTTCAGTAAGCTTAGAGCTAATACTAGAACCAACACGCTTCTTTTTTTTCAAGTCAAACTTATTTTCCCTATGGTGTTCTTTCACTTTCTTCTCATGATCACCTTTAGTCAGCGAAATTCTGTCCTTCTTTGTATTGCTACTAGGTTTTGACCTGCTAACTTTAGTGTCAATATTAACATCAATAGAAGTGATGACGGGAGCCTTAGTTTGTTTTACTGCCATTTGATTTTCTGGTCTAGAAGTGCTGGGTTCTGAGGCTTTCAGAGGCACATTCTTATCCTTAGGCATAGAACTGAGTGCAACTATTCTATCTCGCCTATTACTCGCTTTCGGACTTGTGACAATTACGTACTCTAAGAGTTCCTGAGATCTTTTGGCATCCATGCAGGCATAGGCTATGGTACTATCAAATGGTTTTTCAATTCTTTCATCTTCAACCATCTCACGGAGACCCTTCAAACTATCCTTAAGGTATGAGAGATATGCTTTATGTGCAAGTTCATTATTCCTAATAGGCGGGGGAATATATAACATATCGATAGCATACTTATCACAAGCAGAAACCTTAGGAACAGAATATTTGCAATTAGGGATTGGCAATTTTCCTTTCAGCTCACGCTTCAGATTCTCAATATCGTTAAGTAAAGAAGTTATCTTTTCAATGTGTTTATCATGATTAACTTTGAATGAATCACATAACTCTTTGTTTTGATCATTAACCTTTGAAATTTCAGCTTTAAAACACTCATTTTCCTTTTGCAAGTTATCAATAATGTTTTGAAGTTGGAAATTCTGAGAATCTAAAGGTGGAAGCATTCGGGAACCAGTAAAATCATGCTTTTCTCCCTTTAGTTGTGAGATTTGGGTTTTCAACCTTTTGATCGTGTTACAATGAGCTCGAATATGTTCATCACGTTTGTTTATTTCAAAAATTGCATCAAACTCAGGAGCATCCGAAGATGTCTTGGTATTTGAGGTTTTAACATTTTCTTTCAGATGTTGATATTTTAATTGCAAAGCAAGATGTTCAACTTCCAATTTAGAATAATGTTTGACCAAGTTATCATGATCGTCATTTTCGATTTTATCATGCAATTTTGAATTATTTGTCTCAAGCTCAATGACACGATCCTGGGATACTTTCAATGCAACAGACATTTCATGAAATTGAGAAGCAGTAATGGAATAATTCGTAACGGTGTAGAATACATCTTGAGTAACACAACTCAAAATCAAGTTCTCATTTAAGATATGCAAATTCTTCCTTTCAATTTCATTATATTTGAGTTCCCGTTCATAATCATTGACCTCAACTATCATTGCATCAAATTCCTTTCCCATTTCTTTAATATCTGAGTTTATCCCCTTTTTAAGACTCTCAAATTGACTTTTTAATTTCTTAAAGAAAGGCATGACTTCAGTTAAATAGCAGTCTTTAGTTTGCTCAAAACCCCTTTCCCCTTCAGTTATCCCAGTAGGTGTGATTCTCTTTTTACACGTTTTCTCAAAATCAACAAATAGTTGGTAAACTACATAAAGGCTGATTAAGGTTTTGCTATTAGTGGCAATAGATCTAGGCACTAAATGCATTGGTGTATTTGGAGGATACACAGTGGCTGGAGGGAATTTCCTAAGGGGAGGATTATTTTCAACAAGTTCATCTGCCTTTTTCTTTTCCATATCTAATTTCCAGAACACTTGTTCAGGGGTTAACTGAGTTTGAGGTCTAAACTTGTTTAAGGCAATCCAATTATCCTTAGTGTAATTTGGAGTTTTGAACGTTATATTATGAGCTATACACCAAGGATCTTTTAGTTTATTTTCCATTTTCTCTCTAGAGGCATCTTCTAACTCTCTATCTTCTTCAGTGCATTCTAAACAAGTAGGCATTTGTCTAGGCTTAAGGATTTCATTACCATCATAGATCACTTTTTGAGCAGCTTTTGCTTTCTTACCATACTCAGGATTGGGTTCTTCTACAAGGCCAGTACTATGCTTATCGCTTAATACTCTATGCTTAGTGATCATGTGACCAGTCTGAATGGTGTTGCCTTGTACATACAACTTGTTTTCAAGTTTGTTCTTTAAAGTTTTAAGGTTGGAAAAATCATTTAAAAGTTTTGATTCCTTTTGTTTGAACTCCTGCTTAAGCACTTTTACATTTTCTTGAAGTTCTTGTTTTTGCTTAGCAGTTTTATTAAGTTTCTCTTGTAAGGAATTTAACTCTTGTTTTAATGTTTCTTCCCTTAAGTTACTTTTTCTGATTAATGTATGCATTTGGCAATCCATTTCCTGCTCACGTGTGGTCAGCTCAAATTTAGCACGTTGTTCATAGATGGCAACTTGATCCTTATATATCTTAAGCTTAGTGGTAAGGGAGTCCTCAGGGATAATTGCAGAGTACTCATGCAACTCATAATCATCATTTTGAGTAGAAGATGCACAGTTAGGTTTACCAGAAACTTCCATGCAGCTTTCCTCTGCATTAACGTGCACAGGTTATGGCTGGTGTACCTCTATCTTGGGTAAATATGAAGCTTCCATGGAGCGTTCCTTTGCATTAACTTGCACAGGTTGTGGCTGGTGCACCTCTTTCTCTTGTGAATTTGAGCACGAAGATTCTATTTTAGCATTATCCGACTCAAACACGATAGTCTGTAGTACATTGTTGGGTATCTTCTGTTTATTGGTCACGTCGTATAAACTGAGTATATTAGATACAACTGAATCCGAATCGTTAGGCATGATGTTGACGTGCACGGGATTTTACAAGTCTATGATTTAAACCGAGAAATAGAATCTTTCGCGGGATTTTACTAAAATCAAGACCAAACCGTTAAGCAATGCCAATAGAACGTGTTAAGATAACTGATGGATAGACACAATGATAGACAATTGTGTGTTAGGACTTATGTAGGATTAGCAGAGATGTTGTTTGGTTGTGATTTGGGTTGTTTGATGCACGATTTTACGGAGAAATTTAGGTCTAAAAACTTAAAAACCTCAATAACGTCTGTTCAGAGAGGATTTAGGCCTCTAGGGTTGACCCATCATTCGGCGTGCCATTCTCCTCGTTCTCACGGTCATTTTGATGGGTAGAACGCTGAAAACGGAGTTACGAATCAAAAGTTATAGCCGTTTGAAGTTTTGTCGGGGAAAGTCAGCAAGTCGCTAGAGACAAGTCGCTATAAACCTTGAGAACAAGTCGCTAAGTCACTAAGTCGCTAAGCACAAGTTGCTATGAGCCAAGTCGCTAAACACAAGTCGCTAAAGAGCAACTCGCTAAGTATCCAAGTCGCTAGTATCAAGTCGCTAACAATTTACACTACAACTCGCTAACAATTTCTGAAGCAAGTCGCTAACCTCACCAAGTCGCTAGCCGTAGTGGAGAATCCACTAACTTGTACTATTTGTCGGCTTGTCTCAATAGACAAGTCGCTAGGACCAAGTCGCTACCAAAAAGCACTACAACTCGCTACCTTTTTCTGAAGCAAGTCGCTATGATGAAATTCACTACGAGAACCAAGTCGCTACCAAGAAAAACTTCAAAAACACACTTTTCAATCCAAAACAAGTCCAACCACAGTGATTCAAGCTTTCCAAATCAACACCCAAGCACTTACAATGATTCTAAACACAAAAGTACACCCAAAATTCAAACTTTAACACTAGAAATGAACCAAATGATGCAAAAACCACTAAACTTTTTCAAACTCAAAAACCATCTAAAAACCAATAGAAATCCAAGGATATGTAAGAGATGATCAAACCATGGCTCTTGATACCATTTGTAACTTATTGTATTTCACATACACATCAAATCACTAACATATTAGGCGTACAAGATGATTTCTAGAGAGAGAGAGAGTTAGAGATTTAGGGAACTTTAGTGAGAGAAAGAAAAATCTTATTATGAGCTCCAACTCTCTACCTTGGGAGGTAGAGAGTATTTATAGTCTTACAATAAAATGCCACCGGACGGGCTGTGGATCAGGCATACAATGGGTAAAGACCCGTCCGTCCTCCACGGTGTTACCTAACTAAATACTACTTAACATTAAACAACTACGACTACGAGCTTTCTAACGGATACATATACTTGAGGTGACCGACACTTTAATACCTGGATTTTCTAAATCCTAACATATATTTTACGATCTTCTAATGTTTTGTCGATAACAAACGTAAAATCATTTTAACGAAACAAATAAAATACGTAAATGGTTTGAACTAATAGTTTCTAACATATTCACATTTTCACATAAAACACTAAAACAAGTATAAGTGATTTTATGATTTAATATTACATATGTACAACAACTAGTGTTTACATATTTGGGTAAAGTATACACATAACTAGTATGTAGTATATTGGGTAATATATTGAATGTAGTTGGGTACAACCCAAAGCCCATGACCCATGGAGCTTAACCCATAACCCATTGCGTGACATCATGCTTATATCATATATGGATAATATCCATAACCCATGGTATTGACCCATACCCATGTGACTATGTGCATTGCACTCAAGAGATACATTGTATCTAGCTAAAGACTCATGGATCAACCCATGACCCATGACCCATAACCAAAATACCCATGGGTAAATAGGAGCGTCCCACGGATCCCTAGCTTTACGCTAGACGGATCCCTTGTGGAAGGAATCCATGGGATCCGGGGAACAGTAGAATTTTTCCTCTATAAATAGTGAGCCATTTCTTCATTGTTGCTCACCCCTTTCTAACATACTTTCCCCTTGAGTTAAAAACTCTCTAACCTCAGATCCAAGAGATCTATGTTTGTAGTTTTGTTTTTGTGTGATCTTCTAGGTTCCTCTTAAAGGCGAGATCACCACCTTTGAAGTCGAGCAAGCTCAAGTCCATGAGTTGCCATGCTTCCTCATCATCAAGACTACTGAAGTCTTCTTGTTGATGATTGTTTTTCTTTTCCTAAGAAGTGTTGAAGACATTTGTGAAAGGTGTCTCAAGTGTCAAGACGAAGATATTAGTGAAGGGTATCTATCGTCCATATCATAAGCACTTGTGGTAGGTGCTTAGAAGTCAAGACTAGAAGCATTATTGAAGGGTGCTTAGAAGTCAAGACACAAGACATTAGTGAAGGGTGTCTTGAAGATCTAGTTAAAGGCATTAGTGAAAGGTGACTTAGATGTACATTCGATATGGTGTGTTTCAATGTACAAGATAGATTAGTACTAGATCCAAGGATATTGATATCCTTGATGATGTTGTAAAAAGGATTTGATCTCCTTTGGGATTAGTCGTGGTGTAGTGTTGGGTAGTAGTTCCTCCATTGCAATGGAACTAGGTGCTTAGCCTAGTACCTGATAAAGGGTAGGCAACGTTGTGTAGGTGTGGTTCACCTTGGTGTGAAAGAACTAGGTACTTAGCCTAGTACCTGATAAAGGGTAGGCGACGTTGTGTAGGTGTGGTTCACCTTGGAGTGAAAGAACCCGGTGGTTAGCCTAGCACCGGAAAAAGGGTAGGCGACGTTGTGAAGGCTTCTCCGCCATAAGGAGTTGGTGTAGTTATTACGAACTCTCGTGTAGGTTACTCGGGGAGTGGAGTAGGGCAAGGAAGGTGTCCTTGTAGCCGAACCACTATAAATACTCGCGTTGTGGTTTTGTGCTTCTTACTCTTATCTTTTCATTACATACTTATATATGTTTGTTTATCAACATCCAACACACACATCCAAATAGATTGACATAAGTCGATCTAAATAGTTTAAAAGGAAGTTTTAATTGGCAAAACTATTCAACCCCCCTTCTAGTTTTCCACAGTATATATAATATATTGTATCGGCATTACATACAAACATATTCAATATTTTTTGAGTCAGTATACACAGATAGTTTATTGAAAGATGCTGCCACAAAGACAATCGAAAAGTCTTACAAGAGCTAAAGATATTCAGAGTGGTGCTTCTGTTTCAAAAGGTATTGTTGTGATGTTTTATGTTTTTATTGTTTTTATTGTTTTTGTATTATTGTGATTTTTGTATTACTGTTTGGCGTTTAAAGGTATCTAATTTTTTAAAACAGATTCACATACCAATAAGAAAGCTAAAACTAACGATGTTGAGGTATTGGAATCAGCTACATTAGAAAATCAAGAAACAGGTATTGTAGTTATTTTGTACTGTTATTGTTTCCTGAATTATTTTTATTAATATATATATTCATACAACCTGCATGTTTTCTATGTATATGTTGTATGTTTTTTTTTATTGCAGAAAAGTAAAAAACAGGTATTGTAGTTATTTTGTATATGTTGTTCTTTTGTCAATCAATTTTACCAATTGTTGTATTTGGTATGGGTAAAACTGTTTTCATTATATTTTCATTAGTAATGTGTGTTTGTTTATATGGTATTTGTATAATTTATATACCAATTGTTGTTTCAGAAATTGATGTTTTAGATTCACCAAATCACCCACACGGTATTTTTTTTAACTATTTAATTGTTTTGTGTTTTGTATGTTCGTAGTATTGTTTGTTATGTTTTAACATATGTTTTTGTTTGGTTTTTTCTTAAAAGTTGTTAAAACTGGGCATCTGCAAAAACATGTTATGGGTAAAAGTATGATTGAAGGTAACTTGAACAAAAGTGTAAAAGGGTTTTCAAAAGTTATTTTGTTGATTATTAATCATTCCAGTGTTATTAAAGAAATTGTTTTGTTTTTGTAATTGTTTGGTAAATTAGTTGAGATGAATATATTTACAGGAGGTTGTTTTGAAAAGGAAAACAATGTAACAAAAACTCCTATATTGGAAAGTGACATACCAGGAAGACAAGGTTCATGTATTATTTTGTAAATTTATTTATTTATTTATTTATTTTTTGATTGGATTTATTTTTTTTAATTAATACAAAATGTTTTCATTATATTTTAAACAACAGCTGATAAAAGTCGCAGTACAATTGTTATGGGTAAAACTACTTTTGAAAGTAATCCATTAGGAAGGAACTATCAAATCCGTTCGCGGAATGTGCCAACATTATGTGAGGGTAATATGGTTTTATTATTGTGTAATTTATATTTTTATTTAAATATTACATTAGATACATTTGAATTAATTTAGAATCCTGTATTCTTTGGTTATAAACGCTAGATTCTTTAATCAGTAATAACACGTTACAACAACGTTCTTCATCTTCTGCAACATGTTCAACGGGAAACACTCGATCGACGCAATTAGGTATGCCAATGGTAGAAAGCGACACACCTGGGAATAACTCTTTAAAATATGGAAATGAGTAGGAAGGTATTGTCATTTTAATTGTGTTTGTTATGGTAACGGTTTAGCATTTATTATATAATTTCCCACTACCTAATAATGTGCAGGAAGAAACAAAACTCAAAAATGAGTTTTGGTAACCAAACATCTTCTTTACATCCGAAATCAAGTTCTGGGAAAATCAGAAGCACCATACATGATTCTAATTTCAAGTATCAAGGTAATAGTTCTAGAGTGAATAACTCTAATCTAGGGAGATTTGCATTTGGTGAAAAAACATTCAAAGGAAGAGTTCCAATTTTCAAAGCAGTTCACAAGGTATATATATTGTTTATTACTATTAATAATAAAAATGTTTATAAATATATTTACCAACAAATGTATGTGTAAATGTTTACAGGAGTAAACATACATGAACAACAAATAACTCCTTTAGAGAATGTTGACCCCATGATTACTAGCATGGTAATAAAAGGGAGATGTATATCTATTTGGCATTCTCACAAGTTGAATGAAGAACATGATCCATACAGTTTGGATTTTGTTTTGCAAGATGCGGAGGTAATTTGAATTTATACGCGCATAATTTATATATATTTAAAAGTACTTATCATATACTATAACATTTGTAATCGTATAAACAGTCCAATCGAATCCAAGTCTACATTAAAAAAGAGCTGATGTTTAAATTTGAACCACTTTTACAAGAGGGCCAATGTTATATCATCTCAAAATTTGGAGTGGCCGAAAATGGTGGTAGATTACCGTTGTTACCAAACAGGTACAAAATTTGTTTCTACAAAGGGACTGAAGTGACCAGAGTTGAGCAAATAGACGATAATTACGTTGGTTTTATTAATGAGCCATTCACTCATATCTTGAACACAGATAATGAGTATCATGAACATGATTATGTAGGTATGTGTTGGTTGCTAGAAAAATTTGTAATTTTATATTCAAAAGGTGATGTTTTAATCTTCCTTATTTTCGTTATTGTTGACAGATGTTTTAGGAACAGTAGTAGCTATTGGGAAAATTGTACTTGTCAATAGCCATGGTGGCCGGAAGATCCGCAGGAGTGTTGTCATTGAAGATGCTCAGTATGTGTTATTCGTATTTATCTACACAAAATATTATATTAATGGTGCTGTTATAATTTAAATAAACACATATCTATTTCAATCCACACAGGTCTTTCAGGATTGATTGTACATTTTAGGATAAATGGGCATTATTGTGGAATGATTACGAAGAGAGACTTGATCAACTTGGACATATAGACTTTCTGTTGGTGTTGGGGAAAGTCAAATATTGGGATAGTAAGTTTTTTTATTTGTTTTCTAAATTTAGCACATCATAACCGCCATTAAAATAAGTATGTTTTTTCATTCATATGATTTCATTAAACTTACACATAATGCAGATACGCCATCTATACATAACGCTTTATTTGGCACGAAGATTTTTATTAACATGGATCTGCCGCCGTTGGTTTCATTCCAGAAAAGGTAACGTGAAGAATACAAGTTTATATAAATAAGTACGTAATTTGTATAAAGTTAATAAAATTCATACATAATACAGCTACGAATCGCAAGAGGGATATGACCCTAGGGAATTCAAGATTGAATCCTACGACCAGGTCAATCATGTAGTTACACCAGTGGAATTCATGCAAGGATGTGTGAAAAGATTGGTAGGCATGATTCGCAGCATTGATCCGGTAAGTCTGTAAATTTTAATTTCATTATTGATGTAGGTGTTTCCAACTGAAACGTGGCATTCTTTAAACATCAACAATGTTTATCTAACATTAATAACAAAATCAGGATACATGTTGCGTTGTTTATGCGACAGTTCACATCATACAGTATGAGAGTGGTTGGACTTACATTGGTTGCAAAGTATGCAATACAAAAGTAACACCAATAACGGGAAAAGGAAGCTCCAGTTCAAAGAATAAGAATCAGTTATGGCATTGCAGAACCCACGGAGAAACATAAGCAGTTGCATCCATGTACGAAATACACTGTGTTGAAATATATTATTGACGCTGTAAGATGTTTCCAATTATCGTATTTTAAAAACAAAATAACTTAATCATTAACATATGTGCAGGTTCAAAATCATTGTTCGAATATTCGATGAAAGTGGATCCGCACAAGTGATTATTTTTGACAAGAATGTCCATAGGATGATTGGGTTTTCAGTGTGGGAGATAATGGAAAAACAAGGCATGGATACAGATGAATATTTTCCGAATGAGCTCAATCCAATAATAGGGAAACCGTATTTGTTCAAAATCAAATACACCGAATTTAACCACAACAATAACATGCATATATATCGAAGTGAGAAAGTCATGGAAGATGCATAAATAATCAATCACTTCAAAGATGGTTTCCTAATTGACGAGGTTTAACATATTCTTTGTAAAATAAACTAAATGAAATGGTTATAATTACAATATAATTGTCACTTTTGGAATATTATTTAAAAAATAACATTCTTTCATATTTTACAAAACATGATTCTGGTGATGAGTTGCAAGGAGCTGAAAATGAATTAGAAGATTTAGAATCGAAAAATGAAGATGCAACAGAAGACTCACATATTAGTAAAGAAAAGGCCGCATGTGAAGAAGATGTAGTAGATGAAGATGAAATTGCTAATAAAAATGTGGATTACAACAACGAAGAAGCATTAGATGGTTTATATGATTTTCAAGGTCACGTGGATACACACGAGTTTGCGACAAAAGAAACAGAAGATGAATTTACAACAACGATTTCGAATGAAAATGAGGTATGATACATTATGATTCTTAAAAAAAAACTATGACACAAAGAATTACCATGAGTTTAAATCTAAATTTGTGAATCTGTTGACTAATATTTTTACAGGATGGGAAAAATCATAATGCAACTCCTGTCAAAAAAAGACCACACTCGGCAATAGATCCATTAGAAAGTGGAATAGAAGATGAGAATGAAGACAACAATTTAGCAAAAATAATTGTACCAAAATTTTGGAGTAGTGTTTAATTATCTTCACCAAAACATGTTTTGAATATTGTTTAAACGATTTTCTCATGGATTATTTTTAAATATTGGATATTGTTTGGTTCTGGATTTACTTTGAAAACATGTGTTAAAAGTTTATTTCATATATATTGATTGTTGGTGTTGATGGTGTTGTTGTGTCACTCCAACAATATTGGCAGTTGTATTTACAATCCTGCTATATGAAATTAACAAGTTCAAAGCATTCTATTCATTTTGTAAAAAGATACAACTTATCGACTATCTGTAAATATACAAACATCATATTTGAATATAAAACAAAACACAATATAACACACCATAAAATAAAACAGAAAATTACAACTTAAACATCAAATTTTGACATAAGATTAACCAAAATGTATTTAAGTTGCATAATATCAAAAACAACCTTAAAATGTCACCATTTATAAGCATATACACACCCACTACTAAAAGTTTCTTCATGTCAACAAACATAAGTATCTAACCAAAAAAACAACCTTAAAATGTCATTCATGAAACGTATCCTTTTTCCTAACAAACATGGAAAACAAGATACTCCAAATCATCATCAGAATTTATAAACATGAACTTAAACCTTATCATCTTTCCATACTCAAACAAACAATCTTCAAAAAAATGGCTCCAGTCACCTAATGCATTCACATGACTCACTCGGTATGGATTTTTGTCTATGATAATCAATCTTAATTCGCATCATGTATTCTACTGCATCATGCCTAAACAGTGCAGCTTGAAAAAAATGCATAGGACGAATAACAAGAAAATCAACTGGAATAGCCTGTCGTTTAACAAATACCAAAAAAAAAACCCAATTCTATTATAAATGCATAGAAAAAGAATAGATACAAAACTCAAACTTACAAGTCGAGCGAACGCCAGAATTTCAGAAGACCTTTTGTAAAAGACATCAGTTGTCTCACCAAAATGATCAAGGTGACCAAACCATTGGCAAATGTGTTGCATTCGCTCATCCCCTGTTTCAAATATATCAAAGTAAATCTTAAAGATATATGTTAAAACATATAATACCTTACAATTAATGATATCAACCGAATAAGATTATGAGATTACTGAATAACAAACAAAAAACACATAAACTGCTAGATATACAACTTGCATCCTGATCATCAAGATCATGTTGTGGATAAAACAACTGCGTCACACCCAGAAACTGCCCCTGTATCTTTGCTCTACCATCAACACTAAACACGGTTATATTCAAGCTATGATTTTCCAATTTAGTAAAAACAATAACATCCCCAAACTCAATATTGGAATATTGAAGAGCAGGCAACCACATTTCCTCATCCATAACATACACAACATATTATCAACATGACCTCCTTCATGTACAAAATTAACATCCACATTAAACTCCATTCCTTCAACAACAACAACAACGGTAGCTTCCAACCCAATACCAGCTAGAAAATTTGCGGGCAATGTCTAAGACAACAACATGATTCACAATTATAACAAATAATAAAGTACACTTATTAGTAAAAAAACGTAAACAAAAATATGTAATTCTTATAAATATATAAATCAAATCACCTATGAAATATGAGGGTATGGCAGCCTATAAATCTGAAACCTTATATGACGACTCTCTACACCAGCATATTCCTCAACTTCCAACCCATGAGAATCATAGCCAGTAACGTAAAAAGAGTCGTCACCTTCTTGAACAAAGTGTAACATGTGAACATCCATATACATGTTTTCATGAACAAATTCTACCCATTTGTTACCTAACATCCTAATGGGACCTCCAACTGGGGCACCAATCCTTACTTTTTTCCGTTGTCTTTGAACCCCAGTTAAATATAAATGCCGATTCCCATTAAAACCAAGGTCAGAAAATATTTGAGGAAGCTCGAGAAACCCAGGGTACACAGATATGTTTGGTCGCACCACAAACTCAATTGGCATGATTACCTTCTAAAACAGTTACAAAAATATTAAAACTTTACTAATTTTATGAATAAGAAAGAACATTAAAAAAAGAAACGCAACAAACATGTAAAAAGTTATACGCAAAAATAAATTTATACCAAAAATGGTAAAATCAAACAAATATGTCCACATAACAACATTTCAAAGGTAAATATAGTAACAAATTATAGGAAACAACCAATTAGGGTAAATCATTGTGCAATTAAACTTAGGGTTTTGACTTTCTACTAAACCTGGCAATTTCAAAACAGAATATGATAACCAAGACTCCAATACTATTTCGCCTAATTGAGAAACTGTAAATGCCCACAAAAAGGTCCAATAATATTTGGTGCAATCAAACTTAACACAATAACATTTTATCAATAGAATAATAAAAAACAAAACAACACCAACTGCGAAACAAATGCATAGAACTATAACTATAGAATATGGAACAATCATGAAGAACCAGCTGCATTACCTGTTTCAAGTAGATGACCGGAAAAAAACAAGCCTCAAATTAATGTTGATGATTCAGATAAACAGACAAGTTGGCCACTATTAAGTACAGTAACTTATGTATGATTTGATATGTGTGTAGTGTCAGCTACTAAAAAGTGTATAGAGTAAGTTATGTATTATTTAATATGTTTTTATTGTTAGTTACTACAAAGTGAAAAAAAAATCCCAAATAGATTTTGGACTATTATATAATCAAACAAATAAAATATAAACTAAACAAAGCCCATTACATGTTAAATATTATAATCCATTAAGCCAAGTTATATATCTTACAAACAGCCCAAATGACATTTGCAAAACTGATTCATCACACTCAAAAAATCATATCCCAAACAGCAGCCAAGTTACTTACACGGAAAACATAACATTTGAATATACAATGTAATGACATCCACCAAACAAAATCGATTATTAACAGCAAAATAACCAACAAATTAGGCAACAGAATGCGAAAACATATTACCTAAAAATATCATTTACTAATATTCCAAAGAAGCAGATACAAAAGATACTAATTCAGACACATTATAATTACATGGTGTAGTTAGTCATATAAACAAAAAGCATACCAAATGTAAACCCACAAATAATTATTTTAAGTTAAACAGACATTAAACAATAGCAATATCATTCAATTGTCATAACAACATCCCCTCTGCTTTTCAATACTTCAACATCTAATGTAAACTTGAACATGTGATTCTCATCAACCCCCAGTTCCTTCATGATCGATTTCCATTCTCCAAGCATAACAACATGGTCATCAGTAATAATAATAATAATAATAATAATAATAATAATAATAATAATAATAATAATAATAATAATAATAATAATAATAATAATAATAATAATAAAATAATAAAAAAAATAAAAATAATAATAATAATAATAATACTAACAAAAAAAAGGGCGGGAAAACAACTTACGTTCAAATAGGGGATCTTCACAAAAGCCATTAGCATCATGGATAGTAAGAATAAAATTATGACCAGCAAGAAAATACAGAACAAACGTTTGAGTGTCATCGATCATATGTTTTTTGCAAAACTGTTCCCATTGAAACCCGCGAAAACCACTTGGTTCATCACCATCAAATTTCAACAAAACCCTCATCCAACCATCACACGTCCTAACACTATACAAAGTCTTATTCTTAAAGACATACTCTTTAAACAAACTTTTTGGCACCGACTGCAAACAGAAAACCAGTAAATTATATATTTAGATTAACAAGAATTGCAAAAACAAAATATAACAGCCCTTCAACAAAACTAGACCAAATACATAATGTACCTGTCTGGACAAACTCATTTTCGTACTCTTTGTAACACAACTACCCAATTTATGACCACATTCTATGTTAAGGAAACCATAACCATTATTACCATGCTCGTCAAAATGACTCAAAAGAACATACAGAGCATTCTTACATCGAATAAAACACTCCAACCATGCTTAAGCTTATTTTCTTCAACATATTTTTCCCATTGTTCACCATATATCATGCCCAAAAGACCATCCACAGAACGAATCTTAAAATCCTAAACCTTATTCACAAACTTTGCAAACAACCATTCGCAACTTCTACGATCAATTAGCTCAAACAACTTTAGTGGGACATTGATACCATTTTCATCACCATTTTTAAATATAACTAAAAACGACATCTGTAACGTTTAAGAAACATATTATTATTCATACGACATGAACACAAAAACCAAACTCAACTACATTATTTTCTTTGCAAAACTAACATAAATAATAGTGGAAATTTAAATTAGTACAATAAATCAAATAAAACACTCCAACCATGCTTATGCTCATTTTATTCAACATATTTTTCCCATTGTTCAGCATATATCATGCCCAAATCACCATCAACATCACGAATCTTAAAATCATAAACGTTATTCACAAACTTTGCAAATAAACATTCACAGCCTCTACGATAAGTTAGCTCAAACAACTTTAGTGGGACTTTGATACCATTCTCATCACCATTTTTAAATATAACTAAAAACGACATATGTAACGTTTAACAAACATAAAATTATTCACACGACATGGACACAAAAACCAAACTCAACCACAGTATTTTCTTTCCAAAACTAATATAAATAATAGTGTCAATTACAGTTAGTACACAATTCATAATAACTTTGCTACCATTCACAACAACATCTGCAAACTCTATTTAACAAGCATCTGTATGTGTAACAAAACAACCAAAAACCATAATATGTACATAAACACAACCACCAGACACAAACGCAATAAAAAACTTCATTAAAATAACATAAATAAACTTACATAACAAAAAACACACAGTAACACAAACTAAATAATAAAACCTCACTCACGCGCTTCATCATATGCTATTTAACAAATGTAGATAAAACTTAAATTTGATATTAAATACATAATAAATAGTTTAAACACACTACAAAAAACGCAGGGGAACACAGATTAAAAGTATATATAAACTACAAACACATAAAATACCATTCACATTAATACTCTGATTTCAAGAATCAAGCACAAATAAGGCACAATAATTGGGGGTTTTACAAATTAGCAACAATAAACCATGCAATAACAAAAAAACATATACGTCAAACAACATAACAAACTTACATAACAAAAAACACACAGTAACACAAACTAAATAATAAAACCTCACTCACGCGCTTCATCATATGCTATTTAACAAATGTAGATAAAACTTAAATTTGATATTAAATACATAATAAATAGTTTAAACACACTACAAAAAACGCAGGGGGAACACAGATTAAAAGTATATATAAACTACAAACACATAAAATACCATTCACATTAATACTCTGATTTCAAGAATCAAGCACAAATAAGGCACAATAATTGGGGGTTTTACAAATTAGCAACAATAAACCATGCAATAACAAAAAAACATATACGTCAAACAACATATACCAACAAACACATACATAATATTAAATTAAAACATGCAGTCTAAAAAGTTCGTTTTTAACACACACAAAAATGGAAACATAATAAAAAAAAAAATTCAACTTTAATTAGACTAATGCAGACTAATCAAAATCAATCTTGGTAAAGAAACTAACATTGTATATTGGCAAAAATAACAACTGGATTCGTGGAGTTTATTTGCACTTCGTGATCCTAGGAAGTTAAATAATTTAGAACTAAATATAATACTTATTAGGAGTACAAATATAATAATATCTTAATACAAGTTAGGTGTACACAATATAATAATATCTAAATATAAAAACACTACCATATTATTTAAACAATAAAAAACTATAAACCAAAAATATAACAACAATTCATAAAAAAAATGTTATTAATTGAAATTAAAATATCTTAATACAAAACTGAAAATAATTATTCAAAAAAAAACATAACATTAATCATCCCGAAAAAAATCTAAATCAATCATATAGTCATCATCAATATCATGCCCCAAAGCCTGCATCTGCTCAACTAATGTTGTTACTTTAGCCAATTTTGATAAAAGTTTTTTCATGTCACGAACGCTGATTAGTCGATTGCCAAAATAAGACTTTAACCAATCAATAAGCGTTCCAACATCATTTACACCTGCAAATGACATTAAAACGACTAATTACTTAAGAACAAAACGATAATATTAAAAAACATACACAAAACAATACCTTCATTATTTGGTTATGTACTTTCACTATCTTTGGAAACAATTTCATTTGATGAAGATCTATCATCCATACCTAAAAGTTATAAAAAAAAATACAACACAAAGTAACAAATGTTAATATTTGTAACTAATAAAATCAAAAACCCTATAAACAAAAACCGGACTTGGGCCTTTTAACTTAACCTATTTTAAAACAAAAATACAATACGAAAATCAAATTAAGAAATTAAATTTAAACCCAAAAAACCCTAACCAGTATTGGGCCTAATAACCAAACATATTCTACAAACAAAAAAAAAACAATACATATTTTCTTAATATAAAAAATGCTTATTTAGTCATTAAAATTAATTCATCTAAAAAAAACTCTTTACCTAAATCATGCATCTCACATTCATTTATTACTTAAACTATGTGACAACTCAAAAATTCCTCGATGCGTCAAAATTGGAGAAACATCGATTTGAGCAATCGTTTTAATTAACTTGAGATACGAGTCGTATTTTATATTGTTTTTATTGGAATTAATATTTTAAAAACAATGGCGTAACTCTCGAGTCACGAATCCCTCGTTTTCTAGTCAAAACGAGTCCCGAACCGAATATATCGAAAATTTTATAAAGTTTCATCTAGGGTCCTTTTTGATAATTTCATTCATGCCCTTGTAATTTCACTTGTACAAGTCTAGTCCCTTGTGGAAGTATAAATACACACACCTCTCACCACTCCCTCATTTTTACATATTCTTTCTCTCTCTACAAAAACACACGCCTCACTCTCTCTCTTCTCTCTCTACAAATTCTGGCCACCACCCTTCTAGGGTTCCGGCGTCGTCGTCTTTTCCGGCCAAAATTCCGGCGACCTCCAATAATTACACCACCACTTCTAAATGATAGATCGGGGCCTTGTGACCCTATTTATGCGTCGTACGCGCCTCTTAACCCAAAAACGCGCCCTAAATCGTGATTATAAGATTCGGAATCTTAGGGTTTTGATTTAAAACGTTTGTATTGGTTCAAGGCTTGATGGCTACGGGTTGTACCCGTTGGAGACGCCATCAAAACCCTCGCCTCTTCTCTTCTTCTCTCGGTAAACCCTAACGCCTCTTTAATCATTTCTAAGTTCTATTTTAAAAACGTTTACATGTATTATTTAGTTGTGTTTCGTGGATAAGTGGATTGAAAACGAAATTTATAAAACGTTTTTCTTTAATTCGTATAACAAGCAATGAAAACATGTTATAAACGATTCGTATGGTGATAGAAGCTTAGTCTCGAAATTATGTTCGGATTTATTTTGGTTTCGGATTTATTCTTGGACTTGAGTTATTATGGTAAGTGAATTACATGGGTGTCGTGTGGTAAGAACAAGTAATGAGTGGTTTAACCGACTCAATTTGGACCTGGGTTGTTGGTTTGATCGGAATGTTAATACGGTTCAGTCACGGATTGTTGTTATAGACATGATTGTGAATTAATTTTCGGGTCTAGTTGGTAAAAATCAAAGGGTAATATGACATTAGTGATAAGGGTTATGTTTGATTGTTGTTATTTTGAGTCAAGATGACTCGGTGAGTCAAGTGACTAAATGGGTCGGGTACATCAGTCACGGGTCGGGCCAAGGACCCAGTCAAGGGTGCTCATTTGATTTCGTTTGTTTTGGCGGATTGTTGTCGGGTCTTGATTGGTTATTTGATCATGATATAAGCTGATATGGGTTACGAGTATTACTTGAATAGGACTTGATAAATGGTGAGTCAAAAACGGTTATTAATGCAGAATATTGGAATGGATACTAATGGACTAATTGAAATTATGTAATGAGTTAAATGTACATGAATTATCGGTTACCAAGGATGCGGTAATTAATATATGTCACGGGTAAAACTTGTAATAGAATACGGGTTAACTATATACACATATATATGTACTTAACGACATGATTTGGTAACAAATCACTTATACAACGATATAAAACTTGAGTTGACGATGAGTAAATATTTGTAAAACAAAGCGATAAACATTGGGAATTAAGTAGGCAATTTGTGTGTAATATTGAATATTGTGTATACGTTATAACATTTAATACGGTTTATAAACTTGAAGTAACATTTGATATACGGTTATATTGATTATGAGTTAAACTTTATTAAACGTTTTGGCTTAAACGAGTGTAGCATGTTAAGACTCGGAAATGAGTTTGATATGTTTATTTCGCGATATGCCCAAGTATTATATTTTCACATTTTAACTAATAACGAGATATTCAGATATATATTGTCAATCAATATGGTTTTAATTACTATAAACCCTTTATGAACTACGATAATAAATCATGTCTTATAAATATAAAATACCTTTTATAAACTTGTTGATAACATTTATATTAATTAGTGTGTTGTACTCTATTAAACGTTTTGGTTTAAATGAGTTTAGTATAATTGTTTTAGCGATAAAGCTAAATATTCCGTTTTCACATCTAAGCTGCTATTGAATTATATAACAATATATATTATGGACGGATATGGTTTAATCTATTATAAACCCTTATTAAATACGATGGTAACTCGTGTTTTATAACACATGTTAGCTTTTATAAACTTGTTTGGAAATATTATTTTGATAATATAACTTATTGAAGTCGTATTGATTTGGAAACGTTGGAATAAACGAACGTGTCATTTATAGTACACTACTTAATATACCTTATATGAAGTACTTTCTTGTAAACCTGTATAACTATGAATAACAATTGAGAAACTTTTACTAATTAAGTGATAAATGGAAACTTGTCTTTTATTATTAAACATGTACGTTTGGGGATTAGTGGGTAAATTGCCGAAACTTATCAATTAACCTATTTATGCATCATAAATAGATGTCGTCATTTCCTAGTCTTTGACTAGCTTGAGTGTTGTCGGTATTTCTTGGCTTGGTCGATGTCTTTTCTTTTTGGCGTGCGTTCTAGTAGTATGTCTCGATTATGTCGATGTCTTTTCCTCTTTCGCGTGAGTTATGTGTCGCGTCTATGTTTCTTACCACCACACGAAACGTTAAAACTAAACTTTTGAGATAACAATTATAAACTTTTGGGAACGATAACGTACTTTTGAAGATAACGACGTGAATGATCCACGAAAACTACAACACATTACTTTTATTGATTTCTTTATCGTATGAGCCGTATTTTAAGATTATCGTATACGCATTAGGTTGTGTCACTTCTATTCTATCGTACTCGTCGTACACCTATCTTGATGCCGTGGAGATTAGCTTTAGATGCCAGTCATGTCAATAGTGAATAGGGCATTGCTGTGGCTAAGGTGAGTTTCATAGCCCCACTTTTATATACGTGATGAGTGTGTAAATACTCATCATTTTTATACAAAATAAACTGCAAAATCATCTGAAAACACTCAGAAACACATCAAAATGATCAAAATATCACAAATCAGTGTTTTATGTGTTTCAAATGCAAAATATCAAAATCAGATGAAAAACATATCAAATTTGCAAAAATTGCAGTTTCAGTCCCCCAAGTTTATAAAATTGTCAAAAATAGTCCCTGAGCCACAATTTCAAAAGAAAAGTCACCAAAGGTCTTTTAAAATCATAAATTGTCATATTTAGTCCTTTGGTGAAAAATCTAAAAGTTTTGAGGAAAGTTACAATTTAGTCCCTAGAAACCCAAAATGGTCAATTCTAGTCCTTGGAAATTTTCAAAAAAATGTCAAATCAACCCTTGGATTATTAATATTGGCAAAACAAACCCTTTTGGCTACTCTTCATAATTTTCATGTTTGGTCCTTGGATTTTCAAATATTACACAAATGGTCCCTATGTTTAATATCTTCTACAAACCAAACGGATCTAATAATTGCCCCAAGCCCAAATTAGACCCCGGCCCAAAATCCTTTACCCGGCCTTTTCCCTTGACCCGACAACCCAACCCACCATTTAAATAAAATAAACCGCCCAGTTGTCTTCCCTGTCCCCTCCCCGACCATTGTGTCTGCTACCACCCTCCTCCTCAAACTCCACCCATAGCCACCCTACACCTCCATTTGTCTCCCCCCCACCTCACCAACCTCACCAATGCATTTAATGCATCCCTTTCCTGTCTCTCATATCAAAACAAAAAAATGGCGCCAAAATGAGATTAATGGCTAAGATGAAGTTTAGCCAATGGACGGCCAAGATTTATGCTGGGATTCACTCAGAGGAGTGAGAAAGAAGCTGGGGATTATAAAAAGGCCAAGAAGAGAAGCAAGTGAGAGTTAGTTTTAGTTTTCTAAAAAAATTATATGTCGTTTTAATAGTTCTGTATCTTAATTAGCTTTTCAAGTGTATTTTAAAGTTATTTTGTACTCAAATTAGTAGTTTCATTGTATTCAAACTGTTATCAAGTTCTAATTTAAAAGTTTGTTCAAATTTCTAGTCTTATCTCAACTGTTGAAATTTCCATTATTATATTCTGTTGGTAAAATGTTAAAAGGTTGAATTACAATCTCAAACAAGTCTCTATAAGCTATTTATAGCTTTTCACAAGCCTGAGTTTAAGTTGCAATCCCTTTGGCACACTGGTCAACAAAAGTCAAAGCCAGAAGCAAAAATGGGTGCAGACATGAAATGGGTTGATTCAGCTTTGGAAATGGGTTGAAATGGTTGCATTGGGTGGAATTTGATAGGGTAGTGTTCCTTGTTTCACAGTTGGCAGGCCATAGTGGCCCTTGGACAGTTTGTAAGCCCTTTCAATGATCTTTTGCATAATATGAATTTGTAGTTTTAATTAGCTAAAATCTGTTCTCAAAGTAGTAATTAGGCTTAGTTAATCTAGTTTGATCATTTATGTCTGATTAGTTAGGTGTTATCTCATTTAAATTTGCAAATCAGTAAGTTAAGGGGGTGTTTGTTTTACTGTCATACCTGTCTCACAGGGGAAATCAGTGGTGGTTATTTGTTGGTTTAAGTCTCCTTAGCATATTTGAGGTCAAGTGAGTCATTAAAACTGAGTTTGCAACCTTAAAAGTCAATTTCTCATTGAAATCCATCTAACAGCTTACTGTTGTGGTTTTAGAATTGTAAAACCTAGATTTGTGTTCAAAAGTGTTAACCATTGCTTTAAGTACACTCATTTCACCATATTACTTCATCATTAGTCATTAAATTGGATCAAAACTTCAAGAAAGTCAAACTGGTGCCTTCTTTCAAAAAGTCAAAACATGCAAAAAATGGTTTTATGCAGAAGTTGCAGCTTGTGCACAGGTTTTATCAGAGCTTTTTAGCTTCTGGTTTTTGGAATACAAGTAGTGTTCTAGGTTGTCTATAAGTCCCAGTATCTGTTTTTAGCTCAAGTCCTGTGGATAAGCTTGTGCAGGGGCTTAAAGTGAGCCACTTTTGCCCTG
>BPTQ01000009.1:129635751-129647977 GCA_019973895.1 Chrysanthemum seticuspe
CAATCACACACCTCACTCCAAGTCTAAAACGAATTGGTATTCTCGGTCAACAAACTACTTTACAAGGTACTGACACAAACTCATACCTCCGAATATACGACCTAGTCCTTACTCGAACACCAATGGCAATGGGTAACCATACTGAACTCTTCGAAACCACCATTAAGGATGTAATCACATCTTACGTCAACTCAGTAAACTACTCGAACGGAGAGGTAAATAACAAAATGACCATGCCAAATATTCAGCTCAATTCAAAGTTTGTGAACAACATGAATCCCGAATGGCACAAATTTGTCACCTCAGTCAAGTTAACCAAAGGATTAAGGAACACCAACTATGAGCAATTGTATGCCTTTCTACTTCAGAATGAGAAGCATGCTATGTTTGAACGAATGATTCTTGAAAAGTTCAAATCTAATCATGGAGAGGCAAGCTCATCAAATGACTCAACTGCATTCTACACTAATGTAGGAATTACCACCAAAGCTTCTCAAGTCATACCAATGGGTAACGGTAACCACAAGCTCATTCCTGATCCAGCATATAAGCCTCCATACTCAAACACAGTCATGGAACATTTCATCAAACAACTGGCTCTTATGGTTAAGCAAAATCTGAACCTCACTCCACACACTAACAATGAGATCAGAACTGCATCCAATCTACACAATCATGCTATTGTCAGAGATGGTAAGATCATGGTACAACTAGTGCAAGGAAGACAGTATGAACAAGGAAAAGGTGGAGTAGGTGGAGGGTATGTGGCTAATCAGAATCGTGGAAGGATTGCAAATTAAGGACAAGGAAAGCTAATCAAGTGCTACAACTGTGGTGCTAAAGGACATATTGCAAGGAACTGCACATCTCTTTGTTAGAGAACTTGATGGTGTGGAACTTCTCAGGGGAACTCGGGGTTCAAACCTATACACCATCTCTATCGAAGATATGATGAAATCTTCACCCATCTGCTTGCTGTCAAAATCTTCCAAAACTAAGTCATGGCTATGGCACCGTCGTCTCAATCACTTGAACTTTGGTACCATAAACAATCTTTCCAGAAAGGACTTAGTAAGAGGATTACCCAGATTAAAGTATGAAAAAGATCATCTTTGTTCAGCTTGCCAATTAGGAAAAAGCACAAAATATGCCCACAAACCAAAACCCACAAACTGAGTAATGTAAGTTCTTCATACACTTCATATGGATCTGTGCGGACCAATGAGAGTGCAAAAAATAAATGGGAAGAAATACATTCTAGTAGTTGTTGATGACTACTCTCGATTTACTTGGGTAAAGTTTTTGAGGACAAAGGATGAAACTCCAGATGTCATCATCAAACTTATCAAACAGCTTCATGTTCGACTCAACAATACTGTTAGAATTGTTCGAACAGACAATGGCCCAGAGTTTGTTAACAAAGACTTAATTCAGTTTTATGAAAGTGTTGGAATCAGTCATCAAAGAAGTGTTCCACGAACTCCTCAACAGAACGGTGTAGTTGAAAGACGAAATCGAACTCTTGTGGAAGCTGCAAGAACAATGCTAATTTATTCAAAGGTTCCAATGTTTCTATGGGCTGAAGCCATTGCCACTGCTTGCTACACCCAAAATCGTTCCCTTATTCACACCTCTCATGGAAAAACTCCATATGAACTTTTCCATAAACGAAAACCTGATCTATCCTACCTTCGTGTGTTTGGTGGTTTATGTTACCCAACTAATGACGGTCAAGATTTAGGTAAACTAAAAGCTAAAGCGGACATTGGAGTATTTGTGGGTTATGCACCAAACAGAAAAGGATACCGAATCTACAACAAGAGAACCCGAAATATCATGGAAACAATTCACGTTACGTTCGATGAGCTGACCGGTCAAATGGCTCCAAGGCAATCCAGTTCTGGACCCGTACTTCAAACCTTATCCAGTAGTCCTATCAGTTCTACTCTTGTATCTAATCCCTCACCAGCAACTCCGTATGTACCTCCTTCAGAAGATGATTTGAAGAAATTATTTGATCCAATGTTTGATGAACACTATGAGCCAAGTGCTAATGATATGTCAGTTCCATCAACAGAGGCCGCCTCTATCCCTGTCAATGAAGTTAACCCTTCAGTTTCAATGTCATTAAGTCAAGAAGCGCCTGTTGCTGATCACTCTGTCTCATCAACAAATCATCAATCATCGAGTGTACACAATGGAAATGGTGATGCTGTTACAGATGATGAAAACCCTTTTGCTCCTCCAGAAGATGAACCCTTTGAAAACATATTTGCTCCTGAATCATCATCAGAACCATCGTCATCAGGAGATATAGACTCTGCTACTTCAGTTCCTCAACAACAACCACATGAACATCTTAGGAAATGGACACATGATCATCCATTGGATAACATCATTGGAAACCTCTCTCGTCCAGTATCCACCCGAAAACAACTTGCAACCGATGCCTTATGGTGCTTCTTCAACTCCGTACTCTCTAAGATCGAACCAAAAGACGTGAAAACTGCCATGAATGAAGACAAATGGTTCAATGCCATGCAAGAAGAAATTTATGAGTTTGATCGACAAGATGTATAGGAATTAGTACCTGCTCCAGATTGTGCAATGATCATTGCTCTAAAGTGGATCTTTAAAGTAAAACTTGATGAGCATGGTGATGTTTTAAAGAACAAGGCTCGATTGGTTGCAAAAGGATACCGTCAAGAGGAGGGTATTGACTTTGAAGAATAGTTTGCTCCAGTTGCTCGTATCGAGGCAATCAGAATCTTCTTGGCTAATGCTGCAAGTAAGAACATGCTAGTCTATCAGATGGATGTAAAGACGGCTTTTCTTAACTGTCACACCCCCAAATTACCTGTTTTGCAGCGGAATTGAATACCTTGGGGAGGACTGTCATAGCATCAAAGTTACAGTTATATCGAACGACCTAAAGTGTCGTTTGGAAAACACATCGTTTAATTTATAAAAACAATCAGAGTTTACAAAGTATTGGTCCCAAATGAAAATCAACTTGTGCGGAAATAAGTTTGTTACAAGCCAAACGATGTTTTAAAGTTTATAAATCCCAAGTGAGACGCGTCGTCACCACGACTCTATGATATGTCCATATGCGTGCCATGAAGTGAATGCTTTAGATACCTGAGATAAAACATGCTAAAAAGTGTCAACACAAAGGTTGAGTGAGTTCATAGAGTTTGTGTTGAAATGTAAAGCCTTTAAAGAACGTTCATGCAGCAAAGTCTAAGTTTTTGGTCATATAGAATAGTTCACAAAGCAAAGGCATCGTAAATCCACTCAGTTCCAAGTCCCGCCCATACAAAACTTGCAACCTGTGTGTTTACAACCCACTGCTAAAATATAGTATGTCAATCATGTATGCATATATCATAGTAGTTAAAAGTATAATTGTCACCACAAGGGTCTTCCAACAACTCGTGTTGGGATGTTCCTCCAACGCTCACGTTGGGCTGTATCCATATAAATGGCCTTCCAACATATAAATGATGGGATGTTCCTCCAACGACGCACGTTGGGCTGTATCCAAATTAATGGCCTTCCAACATATAAATGATGGGATGTTCCTCCAACGACGCACGTTGGGCTGTATCCAAATTAATGGCCTTCCAACATATAAATGCTGGGATGTTTGTTTAAGTCTAGTCAATACACACACCAAGTCTAGAGTATAAGTAATGTTGTTTGGTAAAAGAGTTTAAATGTTTGGATAAATAAGCATATATCTCGCCCCAAATAGTTTATAGGAATTTAAATGAGTAAAAGCGGGGTATGAACTCACAAGGAAAGTAATAGCATTGGTTCTACTTCATCTCCGAAACCCAAATGCGTGTGTTATCCAAGGAGACTTTCAAGTTTAGTGTAACACAATCAAGTATAATGCAATCAAGTGTAAATGTTATAAGTATAAATGTTATCAAGTATTATGCAATCATGTATAAAAAGTATAGCGTAGCATAAAAGGGTAAATATTTTGAGTATTTGTATATATATAAAAACAAGTAGTTGAGCATGTATCTCCCCCAAAAGTTTGTAAACAATTAAATAATAGAAAGTGGGGCTATGAAAACTCACTTGATAAATTGGTATGATGACAAGAGTGAGTACACCGAGGTATAATGTGAAACTTTAATCTGGACCTATTACGAATGATATGATATGTGATGAGTTATGATGTTACGATATGCATGCATTTCGTATGTTATTTATACCATTTGTGAGTTTTGAAAATAATATTTATCGTCGAAAAAAAATACTCTTTTGACGTCTTGACCAATCTAAAATCACTTTACAAGTATTTACGTCAAAATGTCATCCTACAATGGTTTCGTAATGATTTATGGTGAAATTTTCACTTTTCGTCGTAAAATAAAGTCGTCGGAAATTTCATGAAAGTGACAAAAATGGCTTGGAAAAACTAGTCGTAAAATGGTGTACGTCGATCGTTAGGAAACGAACTCGATGGTTTTGGAAAGCTTGTATCAAAATCTAGAAGTTTCAGTTCAGGAGTTTTCGACATAGAGGTCTCGAACATAAAGATAATAAGGGTTAAAATGGTGATTTTGTCCAAGTGTTGAGTAAAAAGTGAGTTTCGGCAAAGTTTGAGCAACTGTAATTAATTTATTAAAACTCCGCTATACAAACGGTTGGTCGTTTTGAAAAATATGCTTGATGATCTTAATTTTATTAGAAAACATCTCGTTACAAAAAGTTCCACATCATAGTTAAAAACAGCCTCCAACATGGTCGTTTTAGTTACCGTAACACTTGTCTCGTAAAAATAATATAGTTTTTCAGAAAATAATAGTTACGGCAATTTTTATGAAAACGTGCATATCTTTGTCGTTTCAAATCCGTTTTCTACGTATAATACGTCCTTAGCTTCGTATCAAAGTATACTAATATATTTTTGATAAGTCGAAATAATTTGTAAAGCTTAGGACTCGTTTTTGACTCGTACAAGATAAAAATAGTATGCTGAAATTTTTGAAAAATATATATTTCGTCGTCAAACTTGTAAAATCCATAACTTCTTCGTTATAACTCCGTTTTAATCCGTTCAAGCGGCCACGGATTCGTTTTAAAGTATATTTTCTAAATATCAAGGCCAAAAAGTCGTGCCTACTGCCGGATTTTCCAGAAAATCAAAACAAGGACAGAACACTTTAATTACTTGTCGAAAATAGTTTTTCTCGTACTAAACCTATTCTAATCCCTTCAAATCAACTCCAAAGCTAATCTAATCCTACCATACACCTTCTTAGGGTGTCATGAGTTCCTAAACATCATCAAGACCAACATATACCAAGGGGATAATTATAGGATGACTTTATATGTATAAAACACTAAGAATCAAAGTAAAATGGTATAAATACACATAAGTCTTGCATGTTTTTGCTCAAAAATGATGAGATGAGTATGAAATGAATATGTAAGATGAAAATAAACATGAGATGCTTACAAGCGATATGATGAGGTGATTAGAACCAAGGATTAACCTAAACACCCTAGGTTTTTATTTCAAAACCTAAACAAGAGTGTATACTAGATTGTGATAAACTTGAGCTTGAGAAAAAAAAATTGATGATCCCTTGATACTCTTGTAGGTGGCCGGTTTTGGAAGAGACAAAGCAAGAGAGAAAACCACTATACTAACACTTGAAATAAATGAAAGTGAATGAATGAGACATGAAGTAAAGTTTGGAGTGTAAGTCTTTACTATCAAAGAAAAAGTTCACCAAATATTTGACTAAGCCCCCCCCCCCCTTGGCCGGATTTTTGGGGGGTATTGTCCACAAAATATCTTTTTTTTTTTTCTAATTATTGTGTAAATGTATACTTGTATATAAAATTTGTGTAATTGTTAAGAATGTAGGAAAATGTATAAGTAAAGGTAAATGGTAGTTTTTAGGTAAAAGGAATTTTTAGTAGATCAAAATAGAGTATAATGATATAATAAAAATTGTAAAAATACATTCCTTGTGAAATTTGAGTGATATAAAAATTATCGTGTAGTTTTTAAGAAAATCATCGTAATAATATAAAGTTTACGATTTATGTACAAAATAAATTTAAAACACTAGTTAAACTCAAAATATAGTTTTTATAACTAAATGTAAATATAAAAATATGTCGGGATCATTTTTGGAAGTAGCGGATTAAATTTTTAAAATAATAACTCACGCGATAGCGTTTATTTAATATGAAATTTACGCGTTTAAGGTGAATTGAAAAATCATGAATAAATTGATATGAAATGATGAATATGGAGTTTGAGAAATGACCGGAAATTGAGAATTGTGACATTAACGGAGATCTTAAAGAAGTCGTATACGTCAGCCAACCTGAAGGCTTTGTGAATCCAGAGCATCCTACTCACGTCTATCATTTGAAGAAGGCTCTTTATGTTTTGAAGCAAGCTCCAAGGGCTTGGTATGATACGCTATCAAAGTTTCTTCTATCTACTGGATTCAGCAAAGGAGCAGTTGATCCGACATTGTTCACCAGAAAGTTAGGCAAACATTTAATTCACGTTCAAATATATGTTGATGATATCATTTTTTCCTCGACTGACCCCAATGAATGTGATCATTTTTCAAATGAAATGGGTTCCAAAGTTTTATCCCAAAAATCCTTTACACTTATCCAGTGTAGAAGATATCTAAAGTTGAAGTGTTTTCAAGCTTATCCAAGCAAGAAAACAATGAGTAAACCAGTATCTCTGAAGATCAAACCAAGAAAAAACCTTATGCGTAGACTTTGGGCACTTACGCGTAAAACTAGGGTTTAGTTACGCGTAGGAATAGCCAACTTTTGCAAAAAATCGATTTTTAAGCACACCAATGTTTCTAAACCAGATTTTTGTGATGAAAAAGCTTCAATATCACCAAAATAACACAAAAGTGTGAAACTTGATGATCTGAAACCCTTATGCACCTTACGCATAGACAGAACTACTCGTATGAAACCAAGCTCAAAAACAATGAAAAACACATAAAGTTTCAAACTTTTTGCCAAAAACTTCAACTTTATCACCAAATAACCTTTAAAGTACAAGAATCTTGAATTTTAAAGTGTAAAAATCAAAGTTTTGAAGCGTTTTAAGGTTAGTATTACGCGTAGACAGAAAAAAACTTCAAAAACAAATCGTTCACCCAACTATTTGGCGATTGATACCACTGTTAGGTTCCATTTATGTAACACAAGCATCAATATAATAAATGAGGTAAGAAAGTGATTGGATGAACACAAACACAAATACACGAATAAGAATGATAGAAATGTTATGCGTAGGTGTATAATGAAAGTGAACAACCAACTCCCAAAAGGGAGTTTACGAGATTATTTATAGGAAGGAACTAGGGCAACATGCAAGTTCCCTTCCTTTCCTTATTGAGCTTGGGCCAAGGCTTATGGGCTTTCTACATAAGCCTTGCCATAATTACTAACATAAAAGCCATAATTAAGCTAACTATTACATATTAATTACTAACACTTGAAATCTAGTTTAGGAGTGATTCCAACAAAGCATTTTGTACCTGAATTGTTTTTGATATTTCAGAAAAAGAGCTCCCCCTCAACATGTGCATCGTATATTTGAAACCGTTCTGGCACATATAGGCAAGAGGAAGAATTCACTTCTTTGATTAACATTTTCTAAAAATATTTACATCACCTTCCCGATCAAAATTAGTGTTTCAAATACTGTTAAGGATATTTTTGGGAAAGGATGTGGTTTTCAAAAAGTTACTCCCCCTCAATATGTGCATCGAGATTCGAAAGTGTTTTGCACATATTAGGGAAAACCTGCACTTAGAGACAAATCAATCACGTTTCAATCCTTTTTGGTTTGATATAGATGCTCCCCTTAACATGTTCATGGAAAATTTGAAATAGTTTGGCACATGTAGGGAGGAGAGCTTGCTAATCACTTACAAACCATTTGTCGAATTATCAGTTTAAATCCAATTTAAATCACAAATTCTCCCCCGATCACAATTTTCAAGTCATTGAGATTTGTGATCTCTTATAGATTTAAATTGTCTTTTTGAAAGCTTTTGAGGAGAATTGTGACTTGCTTATGAAAACATTTAATCGATAAGGATCAAATATGAGACTTTAAATTCCAACGATTAAACATGCTTGAGTATCTTTTGAAAACATGACATTAGCCTTGGTCTGAACCAATTGTATGACAAATAACCTTTTGATTTAGATGAAATCATTCTCCCCCTCAATCAATGACATAATTTTTTGATTGAGAGATAGAGATTTTGACAAATGTCTAATCCAGATGATTTTCGAAAATTGAGTCCGAGTTATTTTTCAAAGCTATTTAGTTTTCATTAGATAACAAATATTTTTCAGAAGAATTTATAGAAGGAGAAATATTTGTGAAGGAAACATTTGTATTTTTGGTGACAAACATTTGTTTTTAGAATCAGAGCATGAGATTTGAAAAATAAGATATAGCATGGCTCTGTTTTTTCTTTTAAAAACGGGGCATAGACAGAAATGACTATAAACCTTTTGTTTTTCTTTCTCTGATTTTTTTTATGTACATTCGAACTTCATCTAAAGACCCGTGTCACTCTTTGAATGACAACACAAAGACCATAGATGAAATCGAATAAAAGATAAGATGGGAAAAATATATTTAGCTTTTTCAAAGATTTTCTGATTTTTATGGATTTTTTGAAGTTTTATATTTTTCTATTTTCTTTTATGGGTTTTATAATTTTGTATTTTGCTTTTTGAATAAATATTTACAAGAGATGGATGAAGAAAAACTTTTACTGTTTTCTCTCTCCCCTTGGTGATTCCAGCCGCCACCCCTCTCATATTCTGACCAAATCAACTACTAAATCCGCCTCTCTACCATTAATCTTGGTATGCAATTGTTTTTAGCGTTGTGTTTGTATCTAGGGGTGGCGTGTTGCTGAAAACCTAATCATTCTAATCAATCTTCATCATTATTCTGGGGATTAGTTTAGTGGGGTTTTGAATCGACACTAGGGCTCTGAATCGTTCCTCTTATTCTAATGATTATAAGTCGGTTTATACCGATTTCATATATATATCAGGAACAATCTGTTGATTAGGTTTTGTGCTTAACGAATATAAAACCTTGTTTGGTTTTTACTTGTAATTGATGCTGGCTTTTTGAATGTATTGAAGGTAACCTTTTTAGGGTTTTGTTCCTGTTATGTTATGGTACGTTCCTGATGGATTCGTGTGGGTTATGAGAGAGATCGTGATTTTGTTTGGTTGAATGTATGTTAGGGTGTTGTTTATCCTCGTGTTTTTCACTGTACAGTTGTTCGATCTGGTTACATGAACCCTAATGTTAGGGTTTTGTTTTTTATATTGAACTGCTACAACGTTATTGGTTAGGGTTTTAATCCATTTAGCATGGATCTATATCCTTATTATTGGTCGATTAGGTGGTTTGCTTTATTGGGTGCTGCTGCTAATCGGTGTTTCGTTATTGGAAGTTAGGGTTGTAAACCCTAGTGTCGACATCTAACAAGTCATATGGTTGTTTGAATCGTACTAGGCTGGTCTTTGGTACGAAATTATTTGCTGCGGATCTGTTGGTGTTTTTTTGTGCATGCTTGAGCGTATGAGTCCTAAGTTTCAGCAAGTTTGGTTCGTAATGATATATTAGGTGCATATTCAGACTTGGTTGTTGGGACTTGATTGCTGATGCCATGGTTGATATTGTACGGGGTACCCTTGGTATCTTCATGGTTGTTCTTGGAAGGGGTGATCATGGCTATAAGTTGCGGGTTATTGCATTGTTTGTTACTATTCTCATTGGTTTCTTGCCTTTGGTACATGGATGGCTGATGAGTGTGTAAATACTCATCATTTTTATACAAAATAAACTGCAAAATCATCTGAAAATACTCAGAAACACATCAAAATGATCAAAATATCACAAATCAGTGTTTTATGTGTTTCAAATGCAAAATTATCAAAATCAGATGAAAAACATATCAAATTTGCAAAAATTGCAGTTTCAGTCCCCCAAGTTTCAAGAATTGTCAAAAATAGTCCCTGAGCCCGAATTTCAAAAGTATAAATCACCAAAGGTCTTTTTAAAATCACAAATTATCATATTTAGTCCTTTGGTGAGAAATCTAAAAGTTTTGAGGAAAGTTACAATTTAGTCCCTAGAAATCCAAAATGGTCAATTCTAGTCCTTGGAAATTTTCAAAAAAAATGTCAAATCAACCCTTGGATTATTAATATTGGCAAAACAAACCCTTTTGGCTACTCTTCATAATTTTCATGTTTGGTCCTTGGATTTTCAAATATTACACAAATGGTCCCTATGTTTAATATCTTCTACAAACCAAACGGATCTAATAATTGCCCCAAGCCCAAATTAGACCCCGGCCCAAAATCCTTTACCCGACCTTTTCCCTTGACCCGACAACCCAACCCACCATTTAAATAAAATAAACCGCCCAGTTGTCTTCCCTGTCCCCTCCCCGACCATTGTGTCTGCTACCACCCTCCTCCTCAAACTCCACCCATAGCCACCCTACACCTCCATTTGTCTCCCCCCCACCTCACCAACCTCACCAATGCATTTAATGCATCCCTTTCCTGTCTCTCATATCAAAACAAAAAAATGGCGCCAAAATGAGATTAATGGCTAAGATGAAGTTTAGCCAATGGACGGCCAAGATTTATGCTGGGATTCACTCAGAGGAGTGAGAAAGAAGCTGGGGATTATAAAAAGGCCAAGAAGAGAAGCAAGTGAGAGTTTAGTTTTAGTTTTCTAAAAAATTATATGTCGTTTTAATAGTTCTGTATCTTAATTAGCTTTTCAAGTGTATTTTAAAGTTATTTTGTGCTCAAATTAGTAGTTTCATTGTATTCAAACTGTTATCAAGTTCTAATTTAAAAGTTTGTTCAAATTTCTAGTCTTATCTCAACTGTTGAAATTTCCATTATTATATTCTGTTGGTAAAATGTTAAAAGGTTGAATTACAATCTCAAACAAGTCTCTATAAGCTATTTATAGCTTTTCACAAGCCTGAGTTTAAGTTGCAATCCCTTTGGCACACTGGTCAACAAAAGTCAAAGCCAGAAGCAAAAATGGGTGCAGACATGAAATGGGTTGATTCAGCTTTGGAAATGGGTTGAAATGGTTGCATTGGGTGGAATTTGATAGGGTAGTGTTCCTTGTTTCACAGTTGGCAGGCCATAGTGGCCCTTGGACAGTTTGTAAGCCCTTTCAATGATCTTTTGCATAATATGAATTTGTAGTTTTAATTAGCTAAAATCTGTTCTCAAAGTAGTAATTAGGCTTAGTTAATCTAGTTTGATCATTTATGTCTGATTAGTTAGGTGTTATCTCATTTAAATTTGCAAATCAGTAAGTTAAGGGGGTGTTTGTTTTACTGTCATACCTGTCTCACAGGGGAAATCAGTGGTGGTTATTTGTTGGTTTAAGTCTCCTTAGCATATTTGAGGTCAAGTGAGTCATTAAAACTGAGTTTGCAACCTTAAAAGTCAATTTCTCATTGAAATCCATCTAACAGCTTACTGTTGTGGTTTTAGAATTGTAAAACCTAGATTTGTGTTCAAAAGTGTTAACCATTGCTTTAAGTACACTCATTTCACCATATTACTTCATCATTAGTCATTAAATTGGATCAAAACTTCAAGAAAGTCAAACTGGTGCCTTCTTTCAAAAAGTCAAAACATGCAAAAAATGGTTTTATGCAGAAGTTGCAGCTTGTGCACAGGTTTTATCAGAGCTTTTTAGCTTCTGGTTTTTGGAATACAAGTAGTGTTCTAGGTTGTCTATAAGTCCCAGTATCTGTTTTTAGCTCAAGTCCTGTGGATAAGCTTGTGCAGGGGCTTAAAGTGAGCCACTTTTGCCCTGCTCAGGACTCAGTGTCAGCTGAGTTTTTTCTCAGCTCTATGCAAGCTTGCACAGAGCTTGTAATAGCTTTTCAAGGGCTGGTATTTTGGTTATCAGTAGTTGTTTAGGTCTAGTTTAAGTATTGATAGTTGGTTTTAGGTTTGTAGCTTATTAGAGTGCTTATTTATTGATTCAAAGTTGACACCAAAATCTGATTTAAGCCTATACTCAAAAACATCAAATCTGTCTTATTCTGTTAATCAGTGCTTGTAATTTGTTATATCCGAATTTAGTCTAAAACCACAGTTGAAACTTAGTTATTTATTC
>BPTQ01000009.1:129648243-129895743 GCA_019973895.1 Chrysanthemum seticuspe
TTAGACATTGTGGGGCTTTTATGCCAGATCGTCTTCGTATGCTCGGAAACCCACGGTGTTAGAACCATAGTGTTTTATTCCATGTTTTTTTTACAAAAATAGGGTAAATAAATCTTATTCTAAGTAATTAACTTTTATAATTTAATTGTAATTACTTTCATCACGCCTTTATCCGGGTTTTCTATTAATTTCGCCGGGGCAAATAATAGTCTCAGCGGATACTGGTACGGGGAACGGTTTGCAGAAGGTTATCACTCGATAGCGGAATTTGGACTCTTGTGTACGATTTTTCCAGTCGAATGCGATCACTCAAGTATCCAAATTTAAGTTATTTTAGTATCACCTGGACATCCTCAACTAAACGATACGTTCTGGATTCTATCTATTTGTGGCAAGTGTTTGGCTAGGATGGGCCTAGTGGTTGGTATAGGGCGTAGGTCCCTAATGAGCCCGGGGCGCTGAGATCAGGTCGTGACAACACCGTTGGAGATCTTGTTAACGGTTGGGGCCTGATCCAGCTCCATCTCCAGATAAGAATCGATCCATTGCCATGGGATCAGATTCCGTTGTTGATGTCGTGTAGATAGATTTGTCAGTTCGTGTATTCGTTTAGGTTTATCAAAATTTCCAGGTTTTTGTCATCGTACTAAGAGTGGGGTTTAATCAATTTTTGCATAACTAGCCACGATTTGTCAGTTCAGACTTTCTGATTTTTGACGAGTTTGTGGTTACGTTAATTCTAGACTCCTCATGTCACAAAGGGGCCCAGCAATACAGGGTCGCTCGATACGTTACCTATTTAGTTGCAGATCACTAGCTCTTCAAACTTGCTCTTTATTTGTTTGATATTTCTGTAGTCATAATAATCATTCATAATCTCTTTCTCGTTCAAACTTCTCGATCACTAGACGTTGATTTATCCATTGCATAGCTCGCTGGGACATAACGACCCGGGGAAACACTGTACTCCTCAGATCTTAATTGCATTGGTGTTTGAGCAGTTTTTAGTCTTTCAGACTTGACTGTTTAGCACCGATCAATACGTTTTTAACTAATTTGGGGTGAGAATCATGCTACTGTTTTTGGACCTTTAAAACTATTTGGATTTGCTTATGTGCTTGACTGTTTAGATAGATGTGCTGTAGTTGTTGCCTTAGACTAGGGTACCGTTACCTAGCTAAGAATAGACCTCTACCTCGACCTAGTCCGGGGTTGGCAATTGTTCTAGAGGTTGCCACAACAGTGCTGGACTAGAGTCGCGGGGCCCGAGTAATCCCTGGATGCGGGATATGGTTGGTGATCCGGGTAGGATCGGTTTGTGAACGGTGTTTATCTATCTTAGGTCTTGCATAGCAAATCAACTCCTACAGGTCCACTATGATTTTATTGAATTTAAACCTATGAACTCACTAGCGTAAGCTGACCTTTTTAGCATGTGTTCTCAGGTTTAAGGCGATAGCTCACTATTGGAAGACGTTTGGCAAGGGGCATGGTCATAGGCGACTCTGATAATAAACGGGGCCGCTTTAATTATCTTTTGGGCCTATTTCCGCACTACTTTCATTAATGTTAATTTAATATTTTCAATTAATGAATCTTATTCTAAATAAATGGGATAAAAACATTTTTTTTGTACCTTATTTTGTGATACCAAGATTGTGGCACCCAAAGGCTCGTATGCTTCTGCTAGACCGTATTTTCGGGGTGTTACAGATTGGTATCGGAGCCTAGGTTATAGAGAACTGGGTATATTTTCAAAACCTAGACTATAACCACTTTTCGAAAACTTAGCCCTATGACCGCCACGTGTCTGCCTGCCAAGCCGAAGCCTCGTGTATGACTAGTTTAAGGATGTAGATGATTGAGAACACATTAGACGAATTGATTGATGAGATGTTTATGGCTTATTTGATGAACGGTTTGATTGAACACTTGATTGAGCGTGTGCCCTGTTAGTAGACGATTTAAGTCTGCCTATCTTAGTAATCCACTATAAGCATTCCACATGCTTATACACACACAGTAAGCATGTCCTCATGCTTACGCACACCCCATAAGCATTTCCAAATGCTTATGCACACTCAGGAAGCATGTCCACATGCTTTCACACGCACTATACCTTTCACAGAGTGTGGAGTCCCAAACCTTATATCTATAACACCTAGTTTGTATTAAGTAGTTGCCTTGGAAAGTTCCAAAACAACAAAGGGAAAATTTTGTAAGAATACACACAAATACGTGGAATCTATTGGAATATACTTAGAAGATGAAAGTAAACAAATGAACACAAGCTGTGATAACCAATATTCAAACATTATTAATCAATAATACGGATACTCTCAAAGTATCAGAGTTACACAATTTCCTTGCGTAATCTCACCACTCGATTTAAAACTTGCACATTAGTAGTGGCCGTGGGAATAATTTGGGAATGTAAAGGAAATGGTGCTATTATAACGAAGTCAGGGAGTCACGAACGAGGCCTTTTTCCTTGTGAAAGTGAGTTCCATAGTTAAGTTTTGATGAACGCGAGTCTAAAACGCGTTAAAGCTAATAAAACATGTAAACTGGTGTGTTTGTATCATGTGTTGTGTCATGTTCACGTGTTTTTGCATGTTATCATGTTATGTGTTCCTGGACATAACTAGATGATGGGTTATAATGGCTTTGATGATGTCAAAGGGTGTATAGTCTCGGGTCACAAATTTTGGGTTGAGACTTTCGTAAACCGTTGTTTTGTTCTTAAGTATGGTCTGACTAGTGGTAATCGGTTTTGATTATTAATAATAAATTCATATCTCCTAGTGTTATAATAATACGTGAAACCAGTAAGTGTTTTCAGATAATAAATTGGACTAACGTGTGATTATTTGGTTAACGGTGAATCATTGGTATGAATCAGATTTTTGAAATCGGACGACATTTTAATTAACAGCCTTGATTGGATAACAAAATAATTTTGGTGTTTTGGGTAATTGGTAAGTAATTAACAAACATTAGATTTGATACTCGCTAACCGGTTATGTTTGGGAAATTGAAAGAGTCAATTGGAAGTGTTTAATGGTGTTGGATATGTTTGATTGTCTGTTTAAATGGCGAGATTGGTATGAGATTGTTTGGAGGATTAATTAGAATTGTGAAAAATTGTTATTTTGGACTTAATGATATATATGTCAACTTTGCGCTACGTCAGTCGTTATCGTGACTTTTTAGTCTCGACGGACCCCGACAACGCCGTAACATGGATTTTAATATTTATTGGTCATCATGACGTGTAAAAACCGAGAGTCATGACTCGGACTTGGGAACTCGAAACGAATAATGACTCGAAATTTATATCAAAATTTATATTTATATATATATATATATATATATATATATATATATATATATATATATATACTAGTAAATAGTACTAGAAGATATAGATGATAACTGGTTTTGTACTAAACCTTCGATAACAAGGCTCGTCTTGTTATTCGACATTTAAAAAAAAAGAAGGGGAAACTAACACCTAAGAGTAGAAATGTTTTTTAATGAATGAGTCATTAAATGTTTCGAGGGCACATTTATCGAAGTGTGTCATTTATGAGTATTTAATACCATTTATGTTTTGTGCGTGGGTTACGGATGACCTAACATTAATAGCGTCGATCCACGTGGATAACGGACTTATTAGGTTGACGGACCTAATAAGCGCCCGCTATGTACGTGGAATAACGTTACTAATGGGCGAATTATCCTTATGACTCATTAGGATGTGTTTGGTTTTGGGATAATAAGCGACATGAATAAATGGTTGAGTTTATCGAGTTGACGAATTCGATAAGATCTAAATATTTATTCCGAAACTTATTAAACTATAAAATTTATCATTTAGACGTCTCATTGTGTCATTATGAGTCGCATTGTGGTTAATTGAGTGCATTCATGGTGTCTTGTCGAGTCGATACCACACACACACACGATGATACCTAACGCTAAGAACTAAATGGAGCAACGAGATATTTTTTAGATAAGAAAATGAATACATTTTGGGCATATAACATTGAAGTTGGGAATATATATTAAGAATTGGTTATAATAATTGGTTGTGCCTTGCTTAATAAAAATTCATCGAACCTCGAATGAATATAGACTGATTACCTATATTCAGCCAGAGACAGCAGGACATGGACTGATCACCTATGTCCGTCTCAGAGGTGAATTTTGCAAATACTGGGAATAGTTATAACAGAATTATGTTCGGGTTTGAGATTGATTTTAAGAACGATGAACTTTAGGTGGACTCGCACACTCATACTCACCAAACATCACAAAAGCCTGCACTCACACACGACACACTAGCATCGTAACACCTCTTGAATCGTAACACTTCTGGCATCGCTATACGTCTCTGTTTATGTGAAATTCTTGTTTGTAACACTTGAGCGTAGTTCGCCATAAGTCGGGTGAGACCCGATTGGCACTGTTTTCATCCGAATTGTTTTTCGATATAAGCCTCGTTGATCTTATTCGAGCTTTTGAAATTGTTTTGAGCTGTTTTGGATTTGGTCTTGACTATTTTGGATTCGGTTTTGGGTTTTGGTCCTTGGGTTTTTTGATTTTGTGATTTTGATCTCGTTTCGAGTTTTAACTCATCATTTGACTTTGAATCATCATTTGGCCTCGAATTATTATTCGGCTCCGTTTCGTTGATAACTTTGTTAAATCATCTTTCGACCTTTAATCGGTATTCGATTTTGAAACGTCATCCGGTCGCATTGCGATAGTAACCGTATTGGAATTATCATTCCACTGTATTGCAATAGTAACCGTATTGGAATTATCATTCCACCGTATTTCGATAGTAATCTCGTTGGAATTATCATTCCACATCGTTTCAGTAGTAACACCGTGGATTTGTCATCTAGCCTCGTTTCGTTGGTAACCCCGTTACCGACACTTATACCTCAAGCCTAGTCTTGAACCGACTGTTGAGAAAACTTTCGAAACCTTACCATTCACTCGAAGTTGATTTAAGCGACATCATCTAGTCGACATTTCTCATTTCCTAAACCGATAATATTATGGTCGACGTTGCTTCGCCAACAGCTTTCAGTTAAGGTAGAACCTTACGTGTTGTTGATGTCGTACCTTATCCTCTATTTAGGTGTCCCTATCGATAAAGATCTAACGACTTGTTTTAGTGAAGTTGTTCACCGAGGATTATTCTTAGAAATTGTTCCGTCAATGTTGCTCTAGAAATGTTGAACTCTCAACAGTATTTTATCAACTATAGTCTACTACATCCTACTGCCGATTGCAGTACTACCTACGCTAACCTAACGATGTACCTTACACACCATAGATGAGAAATTCTCTATCATACCTACTTAGAGCCGTTGACGTTCACTCGTATTTAGGAAATGATTTGGATATCGATTGGTAGTCGAGCTTCTTTTGGAAATTATGACTTTGGAGTTGAATATTGAACCTTTCTGCGTTAAGTATTTAGTGCACCAATGAGTCAATCGACAGACTGTGGTTAGTAACCAATACTCTCTTTTAGGAGTCGTACTTTCGTCTCTGACCTAGATATCATGCTAAGTCAACCGACCGATTGCTGGTAGCAATCAACACTTTCTAATAGAGACATACTCTGAACTTCCTAGACTTCTCATCTAGTAGAGATTTCGTGCTCAGCAGAAATCATGAAATCCTAAGGATAAGCCTGGACCACATTCTCTAGGACAATCACATAATCCTTCTCTCATCCTTCGGGAAGTACCTGCTCCTTTCGGACCTCTCACCAAACGATAAGCTACACCATAGATGAAACCTTGGAAGTAGATCCCCGCCTTTACCTAAGTGGTTGTTAGTAGTCTTACCGACCTATTCACCTCCCGCTAATCAGCAAAATGGAAAGTATGGATGACAATGGTCGTCTCTCCTCATATAGTTATAGCAACACTAGAGAACCCCGCTATCTTCTTTTAAGGAGGTGAGAGAGTACTCAATCCTCTCCCTCCAGTAAAATGACTTGCTCCAATAAGCTAGACCTCACTTCGAACTTTAGCTCCTTACCTTCTTCCCACTATGGAACTTCGATTAAAAAGGGAATCCCCCTTGATACACTTTATCTACCTGAGATTCACCATGTTAGGATACATCTGATTCTTCTTTCTCAACCTTCAACTCCCTTCGATACTCTTTAAAGAAGAAGTGTGATCGAAAAACCTAAGTTATACAAATGGACTTCTCCACACGTAAAGGAAACCGTGTGCTTTAGGAAATGCTGATTTCTATCCTTTCCGGATTATGGCAATCGCCACACACCCATTTTCATCTATCACTTCCTAGAGCCGTGAGAACAAATCTGGATATGCTTACAGTATATCATCTCCAGACTGATGGCTGAGGAAAAGAAACCATTTGAACCTTAGTAGAACATGTAGCGTGCCTATCAAGTTTGGCAATGGTTGGGATAGACACCTCTCGTTAGCCAAACTCTCTCATCGACATCTCTCGAGCCTGACAATGGATGGGACAGACACCTTCCATTGGCCAACTTCTCCTATAACCATACCGATCACTTTAGTAACTCAGAGGCACCGTAAGAGATCCTATATAGTCGTAAGTTTTGATTCTAATTGTGGGATAGAAATAGAAATACTCAACCTACCAACCCTGAACCTATTTAAGAGACTACCAAGGAAAACGTTCTAAGTTGAGATGGATATGTAAGTTACTCACAAACCATTTGGAGACATAGACAACGTAAGTCTCTTGAACCCTCCGAGATAACTTAGAATTAAGCTTACGGATCCACCATGAAATTATGTGAAGCGAGTAGTAAACGTGAAAAATTAATCCCCCACTATATCGATCCTTCTGAAACCATTGCTAGATTGAGACCAGTAGCTCAGAGCCTTAGGCTACCACCAAGACTCAGTAGAGTTCCCAACATTTCGTGCGTAATAGGAAGAAAAGACTCGTCGATAAGGCAATTGTTATCCATTTGAGAAATCCTAATCTTTGAACGTTCAAAACTTTGTTGACTTATCGAAACCATAGATGATGAAACCTAGCAACTTTAGTAAAGTTGCCTCTCTGTCTTCAAAGTTCATAGAAACTCGCAGTAAGATCTTAGATTCATGTAGGGATCGTGAAGACAAACCCTCGTGCTTTTGCATTCACCCCTTCTAGACTTTAACGGATAACTTGAACTGAATCGTGAGGACGCAATTCCTTTTAAGGAGGTGAGGCTGTGACAACTCAAAAAATTCCTCGATGCGTCAAAATTGGAGAAACATCGATTTGAGTGATCGTTTTAATTAACTTGAGATACGAGTCGTATTTTAAATCGTTTTTATTGGAATTAATATTTTAAAAACAATGGCGTAACTCTCGAGTCACGAATCCCTCGTTTTCTAGTCAAAATGAGTCCCGAACCGAATATATCGAAAATTTTATAAAGTTTCATCTAGGGTCCTTTTTGATAATTTCATTCATGCCATTGTAATTTCACTTGTACAAGTCTAGTCCCTTGTGGAAGTATAAATACACACATCTCTCACCACTCCCTCATTTTTACATATTCTTTCTCTCTCTACAAAAACACACACCTCACTCGCTCTCTTCTCTCTCTACAAATTCCGGCCACCACCCTTCTAGGGTTCCGGCGCCGTGATTAATTTTTGTTTCTTATTTGTTTGTGGTTTGATTGTTTTCGTTCATGCTTGTTTCAGATTGATTGATGAAGATGATGATATCATTTAAGACCGGGAAGTAGATTAACACGATACATGAAGATAATTTGCGACTTTTGGAGATACAGTAAAACCTCTATAAATTAATAGTGTTGGGACCGGGATATTTTATTAATTTAGCGAGATATTGTTATATCGATAAAATAATAGTTTATTAATTTAAAGAGATTTTACGTATGACCATTAAATTTTCTAGTCTAATATACTAGCTAGTTGCAATGTATACTCATTAGAGACGAAATAAATTTGAAAAACAAGTTCCAATTAACATTTTATCAATTAACATTCACATTTTATGAAAATAAAATTAACACTTTTTGTTGCAATACGAGAAGACAACGCACCAACTCTTTAGTGCAATAAGGAGATTTTAAGATAAACTAAATATAGATTTGAAGTTCAACAAAAAATAAGTGACTATGGATTCATTTTTTACTAAACAATCTTAGTATTTTGAAGTGTATCTCTCTCACATACGCAAACATATATATACTTATATAAGAAATTTTTAGTAATTATTAGTTTATAGTTTCGTTGGGACTATTATATATACACTGGGGTTTCAAAAAAATTATTATCTTATTATTTTATCGATTGGGGTCCAAATTTGTACTGGTCCCAAGTTGGGACTGGACAAATTATTAATTTTATCGAGGTTATTAATTTATCGAGTATTAATTTATAGAGGTTTTACTGTATATGATTATTGCATGTGTTTTTGTACTTGTAATCAAGTGAAATGTAACATTTAAGTATATCAATCTTATTTTTCTTTTTATAGTGATTTATATACTTTAATTTGTGTTTCAAAATTTCATAAAAAATGGTAATGTTCATGTAAAAATATTGGTAGGTTGATAAAAAAAAAAGTGTTAGCTAAAAAAAACATGTATGCATTTTGACTAATTGAAAACATGTATGCACCTTGACTATTTGAAAAAAAAAACATGTATGCGCCTTTGCCTATAAAAAAAACAAAAAAAAAACATGCATGCTCCTTGAGATTTCAAAAAAATAATGATTATGTATAAAAAAACATGTATGCACCATAACTATTTGAAAACATGTTAGCATTAAAAAAAATAATAAATAAAAAAAATAAAAAAAAAATCCGAATTTTAAGATATTTTAAAAACGGGAATTATAAAAAAAACAAAAATAATATAAAAATATCTTTTACTATTATACCCTTTTGAATTAAATGAAAATAACAAAATACTATGGAGCATTAAATGATGTACATTGTGTATTATTAGCTGTAAAAAGGTGGTTCTCGCAGTTCTCGCACTTAAAGTGAGTTCTGAAAATAAAGTGCATCTATATATTGTATCTTTATTTTCATAACCCTGTTAAGTGCGAGAACTGCGAGAACAACTTTTTTACTCCTAATAATACATAATATACATCAAGTTAATGCATAATGGCATTTTTGAAAATACATGTAACTTAATTTGATAGAAAAAAATTAATTAGAGGCAATATGGGAATTCAATTCTTCCATAAAAAAGGATTAAATCACAAAAACAGTTTCGCCAGGTTTTTTTTGTTTTTTTTCAGATCTACTCTCTTCCACTTTTCATCTCTCTTCCTCAAAAACTCTAGCCGCCATCTTTCACCATTACTGCTGATTGGTGAAGCCACATTCAAACACAAACACATTCTAATATGAAGGGCAAGATCTGAATTCATCACAAAACCACGTTCAATTCCCTTATCTCTTGCAATTCAGTTCATAAGGCCCCATCAGTCTTTGGATTGTAGAGTACTCCAGATATTCTGATTATCATCATTATCACTGTTGGATGGACTCACCTACTTGCTTTCATTATCATATATGAATATAGTGTTATAGTTTCATTGTTAAAATGGTTTTTTTTTGCTTTTCATAGTTCTGAAGATTGAAAAGCACAGTTAAGGCTCCTTCCAGCCGACACTCATTACAAGACAGAGGTATGCCCTTAGACACCATGATTTGGCAAGATATACATATGTGTGCGGTACATGATATGTCTTATACTATTCTACCTTGGATGCTTTTGAGCTTGTGCATCATGCCTCAATTTTGTTTACCGATAAATATGCAATTAAAGGTATGAGCTTTTATAAATGCGAGCCTCTTTTTGTCTGAGAATATAATATGAATTATGGTACTTGTACTCTTTGTATCTATGTGCATTTATAGCCTTTTGTATACATTATAAAAATGTCTTTTCACTTCTCTTTCTTGTTGTATATGAACGCATAAGCATTTTTTGACATATGATTTTGCATCACAAGTTTGCAAAAAACTTGGAAAACACTTGAATATTCAAGTCATGGTTACCACTGGTGGGACCAGCTTAAAAGATGTGTTGGGTTCAGTAAATACCAAAACCCCTTAATCTAGGATTTGAATAGAAAATAGCCCAAGTATTTGATCCGTTAACACAAACAGGTCACTGAGTGCATAGTCTCTCAGTGAGTCGTCTTCAGGATACTCAGTAAGAGGCAAAGAAGATGTCTCTCCACTCAGTAAGGCGGAACTTAAAGGGTGAAGACTGAGTCAAGAAGAAGATGATGGATTCAGTGAGTGATGACAATAACTCACTGAATCCCTAAGATTCCTCTCCAACTTCTTACACTGAAGACAAACTGAAGTAGAAGACTGAAGGATGTAAAGACTGAAGAAAGAGCGGGACAAGGCGGGAAAGGTTGAATCAGATAAGACGAAGTCCTTATCAACCAAAGTCAACTTTCCCTGAATGGCAAAAGATCAGGCTCAGTGTCATCACTGAACTTAGGAAAGTAGTCTTGTCTCTTACCTAGAATAGTCTTTGTAAACAGAGACAAAATACATCAGTATTTTGTCTTCTGTATGATGTCAGTTTGTCACTTAGGAAAGAGTCAAATATCATACATGTATAAATAGCATAAGAGATGGAGTGAAAAGGTTAAGCTTATGAATTGTAAAAACACATACACGCAAGCCATCTTTTCACTCCTCCAAATACAACTTAGTTCCTGAGATAGCTCAGTGAGCTCTAAGAGTTGTGCTCAGACTTAGCCTGAGCTTAGAGAGGTGATGAGTGTCTAAATACTCATCATTTTTGTACCATTTAAACTGCAAAAACATCTGAAAACACTCAGAAATGCATCAAAATGATAAAAATATCACAAATAAGTGTTTTATGTGTTTTAAATGCAAAAATATCAAAATCTGGTGAAAAACGTATCAAATTTGCATAATTGGCAGTTTTAGTCCCCCAAGTTTCAAAAGTTGTCAAAAACAGTCCCTGGTAAAACAAAATAAAGAAAAATGTTATTCAAGGTCCCTGAAATATTCTAAGTTGTCAAAAATGGTCCTTGAATAAATCTTTTGTTAAATGGCAGAAAAGGTCCCTGAACTTTGAAATTTGGCAAGTTTAGTCCCTGGAAAATTTGAAAATGTCAAAAATGGTCCTTGTACTATTGGAACTTGTCAAGTTTGGTCCTTGTAACAACTTTGGTATATTGGCAAAGATGGTCCTTCAAGAATTAGAAAATTACACTTTGGTCCTTGTCATATTAAACTAAGCCTAGACTTGTCAAAAACTGATTTGAACCCCTGCCAAAATCCTTGACCTCTCCTTTTTGACCCCCTGGTCAAACCACCCTGGTCAAACAGATAACTTTCCCTCCCAACAGGGTTTGCTTCTTCCTTCCACTTGCTCTGCTAGCTTCTACAAACACCCATCCCATTCACCTTTTCCCCTTATCTCTTCCACATCAACTCTCCCATCACCCTACAATCCACCCCGCCTAGCTGCAAGTCAGAACCACAAAGGTCAAATATACTTTTTCCCGCCAAAAATCATGAAATGGCCAAAACGGCCAAAACTCTCCCATTGGCTCAATAGGGTGGTGGGAAACACTCATATGGACACGTGGAAGCTTTTTGAAGTATAAAAGAAAGAAGAAGAAGGAGAAGACAGTAGTAGTTAGTTTTTAAAATTTTCAATGTATGTCTTTTTTCCTTAAACTGTTCTAATTAGTTTTTAAAATGTAATTTCAAGCTTTTATGTATTAAACCTTAGCTACTTAATGATTGTAATTCAATTTTGAGTATCAATTCAAAGTTTCACTTCAGTTTCATAATTTCAAATGTACTGTTGCAAAATCCATTTTCAAAATCTCATCTCCAGGCCTTTGACAGCTTATTCTTAAGTTTCAATAAGCTTGTTTAAGCTTGTTAAAGCTTTTCATAAGCTCTCATTTCAGTTTCAAGCAATTTTGGCTCAGGGTCAAGAAAAGTCAAACGGGTAGAATTTGAAAGTCAAAACAGTTTGAGGTTCATTTTTGGTTTAAAGATGTTATATGGTTGAGTTCCATGTTTGTTTGAGTGAATTATTTCAGCATATGTTATTATTCATCAGAGTTTTAAGTTTGAATGCATTTTGGAATTTCTAAAGGACTGTTTGGATTGCTTGTTTTTACTGTTCTAGAGGTTACATTATAGAATTTGATCAGTTGGTTTAAGCTTTACTTTAGTATTCTGCATCATATCTGTCCTTGGTTTGATGTCTTTTGAGCCTAAAGTCAATATCTATAGTCCACTGTTCTTATGTGCTTATTGATGAGTGTCCAAATACTCATCATTTTTACATAATCTAAACTGCAAAATCATCTGAAAACGCTCAGAAACACATCAAAATGATCAAAATATCACAAATCAGTGTTTTATGTGTTTTAAATGCAAAAATATCAAAATCAGATGAAAAATGTATCAAGTTTGCAAAATTGGCAGTTTTAGTCCCCCAAGTTTTAAAAGTTGTCAAATCTAGTCCCTGGAAATTCAAAAATGTGGAAATTTATCATTCAAGGTCCCTGAAGTATTCTAAGTTGTTTAAAATGATCCTTGAATGATTCTTTGGTCAATTGGCAAGAAAGGTCCCTTAACTTTGGAAATTTACAAAAATAGTCCTTGGACCTTTAAAAAGAGATTTCATGCAAAAAGGGTCCTTGTTCTATCAAAAGTTGTCAAGTTAGGTCCTTGTGAGAAGTTTGAAAAAGTTGCAAGATCAGTCCTTGAAGTTTGGGTGAATTACATTTTTGGTCCTTGTTTATTACTAAAACCAAACGGACACTTATATCTATCTAAGCCCAAATACATATCCAAGCCCAACCCTTAGCCCAACTGCCTTTGACCCTTTGCCCTTGACCTCCAGTCCAAATCTCATTCTGACCCCAGCCACAATCCATTTTGACCCCTTTGATTATTAATACTCCACGGTCAAACAGAAGTCAAACCCACTTAACGCGCTCAAAAACAGGGTACTGTAGCAGTGTCTCTCCCAAGTCTGTATACCCAAAACCATTCCTGGTTTCACCAATTTTTCAACTCCCCCTCCCATACCATGTCCCCTCCAACTCCTATACACTCCAAAACCTTTAATTATCTAAACCAAATCCATTAATTGATAGAACCTGCTTTGAAGAAATTTTGGCGCCAAAAATCCATGTGGATGGTTCTGATGAGTTTCAGTGATCCAAGGGCTGAGAAGTGGTGGGAAAGTCTCAGAGACACATGGGGAGTTTGAAAAGTCTATAAAGAAAAGGAGTGATGCATTGTATCTTGGTATCTAGTTTAACTTAGTTAATTTATTGTCGTTTTAAATAATTTGCAAGTCTTCAGTGTAATTTAAGCTTTTCCATTACCTTGTTTAAGTTATTCCAGTGTATTTGAATCTTTATCAGTTATCAATTTTAATTTTCAAGTTCATTTCAGTTTGTTCAAATTTTCAAGTACTCAAATTTTCACCAATATTTGAATGTTGTTAAGCAAGTGTTAGTATGGACTTTTAAGCTCATATAAGCTCCTAGAAAGCTTAAGCAAGCTTTTAGCAACTCTAAAATTCAGTTTAGTTTCAAAAACAGATAAAATCACAAAAATACCAAGAAAATAGTCAAAAAATCAAAAATCACTTGAAAGGTACAAGAAAAGCTGGAGCAAGGTTGATATTGGATGGCCTTGGTTTAGAGCTCTGTGGAGAGCATTTAGGATTGGTTCTCAGTTCCTAGTTCTCAGTTTGTGCTTCAAAGTCATTTGTAAGCTTTTTGTCTAATTTGGCTTTTCACTGTTGCAAGTGTTCTATAGTTCTAATTTCTGTATCTTTGTGTTAATTAGCTGTAGTATAGTGTGTTTAAACTTTAAAACTAGTAGCTTGTTCTTTAAAATTTGTGTTTTAAGAAAATTCCATTTTGACAGTGAAAATTGCATTTTGGTCAATGTTAAGTTTTATGTTGTAAGAGTAGTTGTTTAAAGCTTAATTAGTCATAACAATAGATTATATAAGGTCTCAAATCAAGTTCATGGTTTTAATTTGTATTTTGCTTTAAAAAACTTCATGACAGTCAAGTATAAGGGGTGTTTGGTTTTTTATGTTCAAAGGTTCTTTGATTCTTAGCTTTGTTGGAAATTTGTTTAAATAGGTCTAAGCAACCAATTTCAGTCAAGAAATCAAGTCTTTATTAGCAAAGAGTCAAAATTACAGTTAAACATGCCTTATGCAGTCCACTGTTGGATTTTTCAAAAGCAAGATCATCATTTTGTGTTCAAAAGTTGTTAACCTTGCTTAAGTTAGCCTTATCTCACCTTAAAACAACATATTAAGTGCTTAAAGTTAAATCAAAAGTCACTTTGGTCAACTTTTTACTTGTTCTAAAAAAGTCAAATTCTCAAGGGGTCGTTTTTGAATAAACTTGGGAATTCTACTGAGGGTTCATTAGTAGGTTTCAGTTTATAAGCTCTTGGGGAATTAAAATCTAGTTGGTATAGAAAAATACAAAAATGTTAGTTCTTGTTTTTTCAGCTTTTTGAGTGCTTATTTTTTAGATTTTCTTGAGTACCTGTTTCACAAATCTGTCCTGTGCACAGAACTTGGGTCCAAATTGATAAGCTCATAGAGAGCTTATTAGTGCTTCAAATCTCTTGTTCTCTGGTTCTTTGGAAAGCCAACCAGGTCCTCTTGGATTGTAAAGCTTAAGATTTCAGTTTGGAGCTTGTTAACTAGGGCTGCTACAAGCTTGAAACTTGTCCCATTTTCTGTTTTTCATCACCACAGTCAAGTGCTTATTTGCCTTTTCTTAGCTTATCATGTGACAACCCGTACTTTCAGGTCATTTCTTGACACAATTTATGCCTCATTATTTCAACATTTATTGTAAACTTGGTTTACTTGTTTCAAATTCGCGTAACCTTGAAGGTTTAGCGGCGAATTCATGATCATAACATCACGTACATTTCATATGGACTATGATTAGTCTACATTACATTGACATCATTTGCATCTCATTAATCCATTCACGACATTTCATTTCACTTTCAACGCGTAATTTTTATATTTAATAATCTTTATCGCGTGAGTTATTATTTTAAATATTTAACTCGTTGCTTTCAAAAATGATCCCGAGGTATTTTTAAACTTACATTTAGTTTATAAAAACTATATTTTTAGTTTTCCTAGTGTTTCAAATTTATTTGGTATAATAATCGTTAAAGTTTAATTATTACGTCGTTTTTCTTAAAATTATACGACAATCATTTTATCACTCAATTTTCACAAGGAAAGTATTTTTACAATTTTTATCATCTCATTACATTCTATTTTGACCTAATAAAAACTTACTTGCACCAAAAATTTCCATTTATCCTACAAGTTACAAATTGCTACAAATCACTTACACTTTCTTTACAACTTATACAAATTATGCAAAATTATATACAAGTAATAGTTTAAAAAAAAAAAAAAAATACAAAATCTCTATATCCCTCCCCCCTTGGCCGACAAGGGGGAGGGTGTATTTATTGATTGGCATGGTTAGTGTTTTCTCAATTATTTCATTCAACATAAAGTCTTGCAACTCTATTATTATTTCTCATACATTTCATCTCTTCAAAGTGTTAGTAAATTTTATTTTCTCTCTTCTTGTTGGCTTCTCAAAACCGGTCACTACATCAAGGTGCTAAGGGATCAAAATTTTTGCAAGATCAAGTGTTATAACAATCTAGTATATACTCTTTCTTTGGTTTTGAAATAAAAACCAAGGGTATTTAAGTTTAATCCTTGTTACTTTCACCTCATCACTTTCACTAGTAAGCTTATTTTTATCATTTTCATGCTTCCTTTTCATTTTCATATGTTTCTTTTCATTTTTGGAGATAGTATGCATGATATGTGATTTATACCATTTTTCATGATTTATTGAGTTATATATATACATATTGGTCATCCTATAAATATTCCCATGGTATTCTTTGGTCTTGATGGTGATTAGGAACCCATGACACCCTAAGAAGGTGTATGGTAGGATTAGATTAGTTTTGGAGTTGATTTGAAGGGATTAGAATAGGTTTTGTCCGAGAAAAACTATTTTCAATACGTATTAAAAAGGTTCTGTCCTTGTTTCGAATTTCTGGAAAAACCTACTGTTGGTACGAAACTCTGGCCTTGATATTTAGAAAATATACTTTAAAACGAATCCGTGGCCTTTTGAACGGATAAAAACGGACTTATAACGAAGAAGTTATGGATTTTTAAAGTTTGACGACGAAACGTACATTTTTCAGAAAATTCAGCATGCAGTTTTTAGTTTGTTCGGGTAAAAAACGAGCCTTAAGCTTCACAAATTATTTCGACTTGTCAAAAATATATTAGTTTACTTCGATACGAAGCTAAGGACATATTATACGTAGAAAACGGATTTAAAACGACAAAGATATGCACGTTTTTATAAAGTTGCCGTAACTATTATTTTCTGAAAAACTATATTATTTTTACGTTACAAGTGTTACATTAGCTGTAACGACCATGTTTGCGGCAGTTTTTAACGAGGTTTTGAAACTTTTTGGAACGAAATGTCTTCTAGTAAAATCAAGTTCATCGGCCATATTTTTCAAAACAACAAGCTGTTTGTAAAGCGGAGTTATAGTAAATTAATTACGGAGGTTCAAACTTGGCCGAAACTCATTTTCTGCACAACAATTAGCCAAAACCACCATCTTTAACCCTTAATATCTTTATGATCGAGACCTTTTGGACGAAAACTCCTGAACTGAAACTTTTTGATATCGATACAAACTTTCCAAAACAGTCGAGTTCGTTCTCTAACGATCGACGTACACCATTTTACGACTAGTTTTCCAAAGCCATTTTTGTTAATTTCATGAAAATTCCGACGACATTGTTTTGCGACGAAAAGTGAAAATTTCACCAAAAATCATTATAAAACCATTGTAGGATGACATTTTGACGTAAAAACTGGTAAAGTCATTTTTGGTTGGTCAAGACGTCAAAAGAGTATTTTTCGACAAGTAATATTTTTAAAACTCACAAATGGTATAAATAACATACGAAGTGCATGCATAACATTACATTGCAACTCATGACATATCATATCATTCGCAATAGGTCCAGATTGACGCATCACATTATACCTCGGTGTACTCACTTTTGCCATTATTCCAGTTTACCAAGTGAGTTTTCATAGCCCCACTTTTACTTGTTTTCATAACTATTTTGGGGGAGATACATGCTTAACTAGTTTTCACAAGTACTTTAGATTTTAAGGCTAAATTCTATCACGATCACCATTGTTTCAAAATCAAGTGTTAAACTATATCAATTGTTCTCGTTCGTGTGCTATAGTTATACGTCGAATAAAGTACTATATCAGTTGACTACTGATACATTGAGTCATGTACTATTGATTATGTGCTACAGTCCTACGTCGTATAACGTTCTAAATCAGTTGACTACTGATATATTGAGTCTAGTCCTAATGATTAAGTGCTATTGTTCTACGTCGAGTTAGATACTATTGTGAATTCATTTGACATCATTTGTTTGAATATAAACTATACACATCTTGGCAGTGGGTTGTGAACACACAGGTTGCAAGTTTTGTATGGGCGGAACTTGGAACTGGGTGGATTTACAATGCCTTTGCTGCATAGACGATTTTGAAAGGCTTTACATTTCAACACAAACTCTATGAACTCACTCAACCTTTGTGTTGACACTTTTTAGCATGTTTTATCTCAGGTATCTAAGGTATTCACTTCATGGCATGCATTTGGACACATCATGGAGTCGCGATGACGACGCGTCGCACTTGGGTTTTACGTACTTTAAAACATCGTTTGAATTGTAACAAACTTATTTCCGCACAAGTTGATTTACATTTGGGACCTACTTTGTAAACTCTGATTATTTTATTAAATCAAACGATGTATTTTCCAAATGACACTTTAGGTCGTTCAATATAACTGTGATTGTGATGCTATGACAGTCAATCCCCAGGAATTCCATTCCGCTGCAAAACAGGTAATTTGGGGGTGTGACATATCAGTGTGCTCCTTTTCATTCTTTAGTTTCATTTCAATAGCTTGTACCTTATTCCATCTTGTTCTAGCTTTGGTTTCAGTGTTCAAGCTTATTTGAGCTTATTTCACCCAAATAAGCTTGTTAAGGCCACTGTTGGGCTAATAAGCCATCAAATTAGCTTATTTTTGTTTTGTAAATTTTTTGTCTTTATTAAAGTTTCATATTATTAGTATATAAGTAGTTTTCAAAAATAAAAATCACAAAAACATCAATATAAAAATAGTGATAGCGTTTATTTAAGATTTTTTAGCTTTTTAATTTTTCTTTTCAACTTATTAATAAGCAAATCTTGTTTTTATAGTTTTCTTAGGTTTCTGTCATCTTATAGGATTTTTAGAAAAAGTTTCAGATTTTTCTCTTTCTTTTTAGTATTTATTATAATTTTAATTAGTTAAAAATAGTAATTAATTAGTAATAAATAATTAAAAAGTCTAAAAAATATATTTTCTGTTTTAAAATTAGTTTTATCATATTTTAGATTTTTCTAAGTTAAAATTTTATTTTTCCAAGTTTATTTTCTATTTTCTAGTAATTAAGTGTATTTTAAATAATAATTAATTAGTAATAATTAGATAAAAAGTGTGAAAAATATATTTTTAGTTTTAAAATTAGTTTAATAGTATTTTAGATTTTTCAGAATCACAAGTTCATTTTTCTAGCCTTATTTCCTATTTTCTTTTATTTTAGAATATTAATTAAATAGTTAAAATAGTTTTTAATTAATAATAGTTAATTAAATAGTGTAAAAAATAATTTTCCTTTTCTAATAATTTTCTTTTATTTTTAGGATTCCAAAAATGTTATTTTCATATTTTTAGGCCTTTTATTTTTTAGTTTTCACTTTTTATTTTGTGCGTATACGTAGTTTCTAAAACTTACGTTTTCGTTTCTTTGATCTGGTTGTTGTGCTTTCCAAATCTGTACTCCATTCCATTCCAAATCAATCAGTAGTGTAATTTCTAATCATAACCTTTACAGATCACTATCCTTAGTGATCATTCTATCTTCTGATTTTGTTTAACACACCATTGAGTCTCCTTGGGACTAAACGACCCGGGAATCCCCTGTATTCTCTGATCTTAATTGCATTTGTGTCTGAGAAGTTTTAAGTCTTTTTGACTTGACTGTTTTGCACAGATCAAAATTTTGGCGCCGCTGCCGGGGAGGCTTTAGCGTGTGTTTAGCCATTTTCAGATCCATTGTTGCACATACCCACCATTTGTAAAAAGTTTTTGTAAAGTTATAAAAAAAAAAAAAAAAAAAGTCATTAACACTTTTCCTAAAGTGTTAAAACACCAAAAAAATATAAAACAACAAAACAATCGGAACGTTTTCTATTTTGTATTCTCTTTTAAGGTGATTCTTGAAGTGATACGATTTGGTTAAACGGGACGATAACAAAAATATTGTCCAAAAGTTTTTAAACCCATCTGCACAAATCTAACCTACGTCTTTTCAGTGGTACTTAACATACATAAAAATCAACCACCGCAAATCAAGGCAGTGCACTACCTAACTGGGGGTGCGACCATTAATAAGTTCCCGAACATCAGATTTAAAACTTGCCTTTGTGTCACTTGTGATTTGGTGTACCTTTTTCAAAGAAGCCATTTCATTTGTGATTATTGGTTAAGTTCACTTGTGTTTTGCCTCATTTGTTTTGAAAATTGGTTTTTATACATAGTGCATGCGCACTCGTTCTTCCAGTTCTACAAGTCCACTTTCCGAACTTGGAAACATTCCTCGCAGACGTAGAGGACGTTCAGCTCCTTCAGCCGTGACTGAGGAACGTCTACCACCACCACCTCCTGTCGAAATGGCAGAAGACAAACCCATAAACGAGCTTCTCCAAGCACCCATCGAGGGTTACGGAGATGCCATTGTTGTTCCAGCCATCGTGGCTGACACTTTCGAGCTCAAAACCGGGTTGCTCAATCTAGTAACCCAAAGCCAATTCTATGGTTTTGAGCGGGATGATCCTCATGCACACATTCGATGGTTTAACAAGATAGCATCTACCATCAAGTACAAGAATGTCCCATCCGAAGCTATCAAGCTTCTTCTGTTCCCATTTTCTCTAGAGGGACAAGCCCGGAATTGGCTTGAGAAACAACCCCCTCGTTCTATAGAGACATGGGAAGATCTTGTCACCAAATTCGTTAACGAGTTCTATCCTCCATCCCGAACCACAAGTCTTAAGAATGAGATAATGAAATTTTCTCAGAGATTTGATGAATCATTCGGGGAGGCATGGGATCGTTACAAAGAGTTGCTTCGCAAGTGTCCGCATCACGGTTTTACCGAGTTAATGCAAATGGATACTTTCTACAATGGTCTCAATCAGGCCAATCAAGATTCTTTGAATGCCTCCGCGGGAGGTAATTTCCTGAGCAAGACCACAAAAGAGGCCTTGCAGATCATTGAGAACAAATCTCAAGTCCGTCCTTTCAGAGCTAAGACATATCAGTCTAATGCTGGACCTTCTTCTTCTTCATCCCCCGTGAGTACATCTAGCACCGATGCTAAGATTGATAAACTCACAGACATTGTTCAGGCTTTGGTTCTTGCTAACCAGAAGAAAGTTTCCTTCACTCATACACCAACACATGCTGAAGTGAAGAAAGTTGAAGTTTGTGTCACTTGTGGTGGTCCTCACGCTTACTACAATTGTACTGCCACCGATGGTAGTCCTTTTGAAGCAAATGCTTTAGTCGGTAGTTCACAACAAGGAGGTAATCAATACCGTCCTCAAAATGAACCACACTAACGTGCTAACACTAATCAGGCACCACCCGGTTTCAATCCAAATCACAACATGCAAAACCGGAATCAGAACCAACCAAGAATGAACCAAGGTTATCAAAACCAAGGTAATTTCTATCCTGGACCCAATCAGGGTTTCCAACATCAAGGAAACCCTCATCAAAACAATTTCAATCGAGGGAATCAATTTCATGGGAATATGAATCCTAATCAAGGGAATTTTGGTCATAATCAAAACATACGACCTCAAATTGTCCCTCCAGCTCCTCCCATCATTACTCCTCCAGGACCATCATCTGATGAGTTACTGAAGCAGTTTATGAAATCCCAAGATGAAATGAACCGGTTGCTGGTCAGTCAGATTGCTGATCTGAAGAAGTCTTTAAATGATCGACCCTCGGGCTCAGGTACTTTACCGAGCAACACGATCGCTAACCCGAGGGGCGATGCCAAGGCGATCACAACCCGAAGTGGTGTTTCATACACTGGACCTGCTGTTCCTACTACCTCTTCTTCTTCTTCTTCTCTTCCTAAGGTAGTGGACAGTGAACCTCCAAAACACAATGGACCTACGACTCCAATGCCACCTCCACCAGTGCCAATGAGTCAAGTTACCAAGGATACTACGGACAAAGTGCATAATTCAAGCCCACGAAGTACAGCACACGTCCAACCTTCGGTAGTCCAATCTCAAGTGGTCCAGAAACCCCAGTCTAATCCAGGAGTTGTTTTTAAACCTCCTGTAGCTCCTGTTGAGAAACAGAAATCCAAATCTTCTATTCCTTACCCATCACGCTTGAATGAGCAAAAGCTCCGCGAGAAAGCCAGTCATCAAATGGATAAATTTTTCCAAATTTTCCAAGAGTTACATTTTGACATAAGCTTTGCGGATGCTATCATGCTGATGCCCAAGTTTGCATCAACTCTCAAGCACATGTTAAGCAATAAGGAAAAGCTGTTTGAAATGGCTAAGACTCCTCTTAACGAGAACTGCTCAGCAGTTATTCTGAAGAAGCTTCCTGAAAAGCTTGGAGATCCTGGGAAATTTCTCTTACCATGTGTATTCCCAGGAATGGTTGAATGCTTTGCCCTAGCAGATCTTGGTGCAAGCATTAATCTTATGCCATATTCAGTATGGAAGAAACTCTCTCTTCCGGAACTCACTCCTACATGCATGACTCTCGAGCTTGCAGATCGTTCCATATCCCGTCCTCTTGGCATTGCCGAGGACGTATTTGTGAAAGTAGGAAAGTTCCATTTCCCAGCTGACTTCGTGGTTGTTGATTTTGATGCCGATCATCGGGTTCCTCTCATTGTTGGTCGAGGATTCCTAAGAACGGGCCGTGCTCTCATTGATGTATTTGAGCAAGAAATCACATTGCGTGTTGGTAATGAAGCTGTCACCTTCAACCTTGACCAAACTTCGAGGTACTCCGCAAATTATGATTCTGAATCGGTTAACCGAATAGATATCATCGATGTTGCTTCTGACGAGTACTCTCAAGAAGTTCTTGGTTATTCTCATAATTCTGTGAGTGGGGATTCCATCACATCTTCTCAGCCTATCATAGCCAATTCTACTCCTTCTATCACTCCGTTTGAGGGAAGCGACTTCATCTTAGATGAGATTGAAGCATATTTGGCTAGTGATTCTGTTCCTTGGGAAATTGATCACGCTCCAATTGATATTGAGGGGGATATACTTCTTATTGAGAAGTTGCTCAATGATGATCCATCATCAACCCCTCATCTTAGTGATTCAATCCCAGTTGAGATTAATCAAAATGAGATTAATCTGGAGGGAGATATTCTTCTTGAGAAATTGTCAAATCTGGACACTTCTCTTCCTCTCCCTCCCATCAAGCTTCATAACGAGGAAGTCAATTCAGTTGAGAAAACTGAAGAATTTCCTGAGGTTGAGCTTAAGGACTTACCTCCTCATCTCGAGTATGCATTCCTTGAGGGTGATGATAAATTACCCGTCATTATTGCTCGAGATTTGAGTAAAGATGAAAAAGCTGCTCTCATCAAAATCTTGAAGTCACACAAGCAAGCAATTGCTTGGAAACTCTCCGACATCAAAGGTATAAACCCTGAGTTTTGTACTCATAAAATCTTGATGGAGGATGACTTCAAACCTGCAGTTCAACATCAGAGGCGAGTGAATCCAAAAATCCATGATGTTATCAAACAAGAGGTTATCAAACTTCTTGATGCTGGATTGATTTACCCGATCTCAGACAGTCCTTGGGTCAGCCCAATTCATTGTGTTCCGAAAAAGGGTGGCATTACTGTTATCACAAATGAAGATAACGAGTTAATTCCAACTCGATTGGTTACGGGATGGCGTGTTTGCATCGACTATCGTAAGTTGAATGACGCCACTCGTAAAGACCATTTTCCTCTACCCTTCATGGACCAGATGCTTGAGAGATTAGCAGGGAATGAGTACTATTGTTTCCTTGATGGTTTCTCGGGTTATTTTCAGATCCCTATTGATCCACAGGATCAAGAGAAGACCACATTCACTTGCCCATACGGAACTTTTGCCTACAAACGTATGCCTTTTGGCTTATGTAATGCTCCTGGCACGTTCCAACGATGTATGATGGCCATATTCCACGACATGATCGGGGAAACAATGGAAGTGTTTATGGATGACTTCTCGGTCATTGGGGATTCTTTTCAATCATGTCTCTCCCATTTAGATAAAATGCTTCAAAGGTGCGAAGACACCAATCTTTGTCTAAATTGGGAGAAAAGTCACTTTATGGTCAAAGAAGGCATTGTCCTTGGCCATAAGATTTCTAAGAATGGGATTGAGGTAGATAGAGCAAAGGTCGATGTTATTGCTAAATTACCTCATCCTACTACCGTCAAGGGTATTAGGAGCTTTTTAGGTCATGCCGGTTTCTATCGTAGATTCATTCAAGATTTTTCCAAAATCGCCCGGCTTATGACCCATCTTCTTGAAAAGGATGCTCCTTTTATCTTCTCACCTGAGTGCATCATAGCTTTTGAAACATTGAAGAGAAAGCTTACTGAAGCACCCATTCTCGTTGCTCCCGACTGGGACTTGCCTTTTGAGCTCATGTGCGATGCAAGTGATTTTGCTATCGGTGCAGTCCTAGGGCAACGAAGAAATAAGCACTTTCAGCCTATTCACTACGCAAGCAAAACCATGACTGAGGCTCAAACTCATTACACCACCACAGAAAAAGAGCTATTAGCCGTGGTGTATGCTTTTGAGAAGTTTCGGCCGTATCTTATCCTGACCAAATGCGTAGTGTATACGGATCACTCGGCTCTTAAATATCTCTTTGCAAAACAGGATGCAAAGCCGAGATTGCTTCGTTGGATTCTCCTCCTCCAGGAATTTGATATCATTATACGTGATAAAAAAGGAGCTAAGAATCTAGCGGCTGATCATCTGTCCAGATTAGAAAACCCTCACCAAGATGTATTCGAGAAAAAGGATATAAATGAAACATTTCCTCTCGAGACACTCAATGCGGTTTCTTTTCGTGGAAATTCTACCACCCCATGGTTTGCTGACTTTGCAAATTACCATGCGGGTAACTTCATTGTGAAAGGGATGTCGACCCAGCAGAAGAACAAATTCTTCAAGGATGTTAAACATTATTTCTGGGACGACCCTTTCTTGTTCAAAATCTGTGCGGATCAAGTCATCCGACGGTGTGTTTATGGACAGGAAGCTATTGACATTCTCACAGCTTGCCATGCTGGACCCACCGGGGGCCATCATAGTCCAAACTACACCGCCAAAAAGGTGTTTGATTCCGGGTTCTATTGGCCCACAATCTATAAGGATGCCCACGATTATGTCAAAACCTGTGACGCTTGTCAACGTCATGGAAATATATCTCAAAGGAATGAAATGCCACAAAATGCCATTCAAGTTTGTGAGATATTTGACATATGGGGTATTGATTTTATGGGGCCATTTCCATCTTCTCGTGGTAACAAGTACATACTCGTGGCTGTTGACTATCTGTCAAAATGGGTTGAAGCAAAAGCCTTACCCACCAATGATGCCCGAGTTGTTGTGAAGTTTTTGAAATCTCTGTTTGCCAGGTTTGGAACTCCGAGAGCGATAATCAGTGATCGTGGTACACATTTTTGTAATGACCAATTTGAAAGAGTCATGCAAAAGTATGGTGTTACCCACCGTCTCTCCACTGCATACCACCCCCAAACAAGTGGGCAGGTGGAAGTTTCAAACCGTGGAATTAAAAGAATCCTTGAAAGGACAGTAGGTGAGAATCGTGCATCCTGGTCGGATAAACTGGATGATGCACTCTGGGCTTTTCGTACAGCTTACAAAACACCAATTGGGTGTACTCCATACAAGCTAGTGTACGGAAAGGCATGTCATCTTCCGATTGAGTTAGAGCACAAGGCATACTGGGCCTTAAAGCATGCAAACTTCGATATACAAACAGCCGGTGATCATAGAAAAGTTCAAATGAATGAACTAAATGAACTTCGTGATCAAGCTTATGAGAACTCTTTGATCTACAAGCAAAAGACAAAGAAGATTCATGACTCCAAGATCAAGAACCGCGTTTTCAACGTTGGTGATCGAGTCCTTCTTTTCAATTCCAGATTGAAGATTTTCTCGGGAAAGCTTAAGTCCCGCTGGTCTGGTCCATTCACTATTGCTAAGGTTTATCCTTATGGTACCGTTGAGTTATCTCAACCCGATGGTCCTAATTTTAAAGTGAATGGTCATCGAGTTAAGCATTACTTTGGAGAGGACATTCCCCCTGTGGTTGTCCCGGATTTACAAACATTCCCCATGAACCAATGAATGCGGGGATCGAGTCAAGCTAGTGACTCGGTAATCAAAAACATTAGCACGCACCATATGGGTTTTCACCCATAATTCTATCTTCTTACCCCCTTTCTACCACCCTAGTGTGGGGGAGTTTTTCCCACACTGTTGTATATTCTCATTCTGTTCAAAAAAAAAAAAAAAAAAAAAAAAATCTTCTTCTAAATAAATGGCCGTAATATTTCCCTTTTACGTTCTCAGTTTCGGCATAACCGCCGGTACTTTGAATATTGAGGGCAATATTCATTTCTAAGTGTGGGGGGGAATTCTCACGAATTTCATATATATTATCTACCCAATTCCCCCGTTTTACACTTTCTCAATTGGTTATCAGTCCGCCATGTCTGTAAGACAAAAGGATTGGCTAATCCAGGAGCAAACGGCTCTTGGTAAAGATTTCTCAAATCCGTTTATATGGCTTGCAATTTGCCCAAAATTGTATGGTTTCTCAGCTCCCCATCATCCTCAAAAGATAATGAGTTGGCTAGCCCGCAAGTTTATGGCTTGTGGTAAAGGCGGTGGAAAATCCATAATTGGTATTCAGCTCACCAAAGATAATTTTGATAATTTATCTAAGAGTTGGCTAGTCCAGAAGGGTACGGCTTCTGGTAAAGACACATCAAATCCGTTATATGGTTTATGATTTGCCAATAAATCATCTGGTTATCGTTGTACCAAGATTCTTACTTGAATCAAAACAATTGGCTACTCCAGAAGTGATGGCTTTTGGTAAAGAGTTTTTCAAATCCATCAAGGTTTTCTCAAATCATTGCTAGGGACTAGCAATATCTCAGTGTGGGGGATTGATGAGTGTCCAAATACTCATCATTTTTACATAATCTAAACTGCAAAATCATCTGAAAACGCTCAGAAACACATCAAAATGATCAAAATATCACAAATCAGTGTTTTATGTGTTTTAAATGCAAAAATATCAAAATCAGATGAAAAATGTATCAAGTTTGCAAAATTGGCAGTTTTAGTCCCCCAAGTTTTAAAAGTTGTCAAATCTAGTCCCTGGAAATTCAAAAATGTGGAAATTTATCATTCAAGGTCCCTGAAGTATTCTAAGTTGTTTAAAATGATCCTTGAATGATTCTTTGGTCAATTGGCAAGAAAGGTCCCTTAACTTTGGAAATTTACAAAAATAGTCCTTGGACCTTTAAAAAGAGATTTCATGCAAAAAGGGTCCTTGTTCTATCAAAAGTTGTCAAGTTAGGTCCTTGTGAGAAGTTTGAAAAAGTTGCAAGATCAGTCCTTGAAGTTTGGGTGAATTACATTTTTGGTCCTTGTTTATTACTAAAACCAAACGGACACTTATATCTATCTAAGCCCAAATACATATCCAAGCCCAACCCTTAGCCCAACTGCCTTTGACCCTTTGCCCTTGACCTCCAGTCCAAATCTCATTCTGACCCCAGCCACAATCCATTTTGACCCCTTTGATTATTAATACTCCACGGTCAAACAGAAGTCAAACCCACTTAACGCGCTCAAAAACAGGGTACTGTAGCAGTGTCTCTCCCAAGTCTGTATACCCAAAACCATTCCTGGTTTCACCAATTTTTCAACTCCCCCTCCCATACCATGTCCCCTCCAACTCCTATACACTCCAAAACCTTTAATTATCTAAACCAAATCCATTAATTGATAGAACCTGCTTTGAAGAAATTTTGGCGCCAAAAATCCATGTGGATGGTTCTGATGAGTTTCAGTGATCCAAGGGCTGAGAAGTGGTGGGAAAGTCTCAGAGACACATGGGGAGTTTGAAAAGTCTATAAAGAAAAGGAGTGATGCATTGTATCTTGGTATCTAGTTTAACTTAGTTAATTTATTGTCGTTTTAAATAATTTGCAAGTCTTCAGTGTAATTTAAGCTTTTCCATTACCTTGTTTAAGTTATTCCAGTGTATTTGAATCTTTATCAGTTATCAATTTTAATTTTCAAGTTCATTTCAGTTTGTTCAAATTTTCAAGTACTCAAATTTTCACCAATATTTGAATGTTGTTAAGCAAGTGTTAGTATGGACTTTTAAGCTCATATAAGCTCCTAGAAAGCTTAAGCAAGCTTTTAGCAACTCTAAAATTCAGTTTAGTTTCAAAAACAGATAAAATCACAAAAATACCAAGAAAATAGTCAAAAAATCAAAAATCACTTGAAAGGTACAAGAAAAGCTGGAGCAAGGTTGATATTGGATGGCCTTGGTTTAGAGCTCTGTGGAGAGCATTTAGGATTGGTTCTCAGTTCCTAGTTCTCAGTTTGTGCTTCAAAGTCATTTGTAAGCTTTTTGTCTAATTTGGCTTTTCACTGTTGCAAGTGTTCTATAGTTCTAATTTCTGTATCTTTGTGTTAATTAGCTGTAGTATAGTGTGTTTAAACTTTAAAACTAGTAGCTTGTTCTTTAAAATTTGTGTTTTAAGAAAATTCCATTTTGACAGTGAAAATTGCATTTTGGTCAATGTTAAGTTTTATGTTGTAAGAGTAGTTGTTTAAAGCTTAATTAGTCATAACAATAGATTATATAAGGTCTCAAATCAAGTTCATGGTTTTAATTTGTATTTTGCTTTAAAAAACTTCATGACAGTCAAGTATAAGGGGTGTTTGGTTTTTTATGTTCAAAGGTTCTTTGATTCTTAGCTTTGTTGGAAATTTGTTTAAATAGGTCTAAGCAACCAATTTCAGTCAAGAAATCAAGTCTTTATTAGCAAAGAGTCAAAATTACAGTTAAACATGCCTTATGCAGTCCACTGTTGGATTTTTCAAAAGCAAGATCATCATTTTGTGTTCAAAAGTTGTTAACCTTGCTTAAGTTAGCCTTATCTCACCTTAAAACAACATATTAAGTGCTTAAAGTTAAATCAAAAGTCACTTTGGTCAACTTTTTACTTGTTCTAAAAAAGTCAAATTCTCAAGGGGTCGTTTTTGAATAAACTTGGGAATTCTACTGAGGGTTCATTAGTAGGTTTCAGTTTATAAGCTCTTGGGGAATTAAAATCTAGTTGGTATAGAAAAATACAAAAATGTTAGTTCTTGTTTTTTCAGCTTTTTGAGTGCTTATTTTTTAGATTTTCTTGAGTACCTGTTTCACAAATCTGTCCTGTGCACAGAACTTGGGTCCAAATTGATAAGCTCATAGAGAGCTTATTAGTGCTTCAAATCTCTTGTTCTCTGGTTCTTTGGAAAGCCAACCAGGTCCTCTTGGATTGTAAAGCTTAAGATTTCAGTTTGGAGCTTGTTAACTAGGGCTGCTACAAGCTTGAAACTTGTCCCATTTTCTGTTTTTCATCACCACAGTCAAGTGCTTATTTGCCTTTTCTTAGCTTATCAGTGTGCTCCTTTTCATTCTTTAGTTTCATTTCAATAGCTTGTACCTTATTCCATCTTGTTCTAGCTTTGGTTTCAGTGTTCAAGCTTATTTGAGCTTATTTCACCCAAATAAGCTTGTTAAGGCCACTGTTGGGCTAATAAGCCATCAAATTAGCTTATTTTTGTTTTGTAAATTTTTTGTCTTTATTAAAGTTTCATATTATTAGTATATAAGTAGTTTTCAAAAATAAAAATCACAAAAACATCAATATAAAAATAGTGATAGCGTTTATTTAAGATTTTTTAGCTTTTTAATTTTTCTTTTCAACTTATTAATAAGCAAATCTTGTTTTTATAGTTTTCTTAGGTTTTTGTCATCTTATAGGATTTTTAGAAAAAGTTTCAGATTTTTCTCTTTCTTTTTAGTATTTATTATAATTTTAATTAGTTAAAAATAGTAATTAATTAGTAATAAATAATTAAAAAGTCTAAAAAATATATTTTCTGTTTTAAAATTAGTTTTATCATATTTTAGATTTTTCTAAGTTAAAATTTTATTTTTCCAAGTTTATTTTCTATTTTCTAGTAATTAAGTGTATTTTAAATAATAATTAATTAGTAATAATTAGATAAAAAGTGTGAAAAATATATTTTTAGTTTTAAAATTAGTTTTATAGTATTTTAGATTTTTCAGAATCACAAGTTCATTTTTCTAGCCTTATTTCCTATTTTCTTTTATTTTAGAATATTAATTAAATAGTTAAAATAGTTTTTAATTAATAATAGTTAATTAAATAGTGTAAAAAATAATTTTCCTTTTCTAATAATTTTCTTTTATTTTTAGGATTCCAAAAATGTTATTTTCATATTTTTAGGCCTTTTATTTTTTAGTTTTCACTTTTTATTTTGTGCGTATACGTAGTTTCTAAAACTTACGTTTTCGTTTCTTTGATCTGGTTGTTGTGCTTTCCAAATCTGTACTCCATTCCATTCCAAATCAATCAGTAGTGTAATTTCTAATCATAACCTTTACAGATCACTATCCTTAGTGATCATTCTATCTTCTGATTTTGTTTAACACACCATTGAGTCTCCTTGGGACTAAACGACCCGGGAATCCCCTGTATTCTCTGATCTTAATTGCATTTGTGTCTGAGAAGTTTTAAGTCTTTTTGACTTGACTGTTTTGCACAGATCACTTATCTGTGAAAAATCAGTGGTTGAAATCTGCTAGATAGGTTTAGAAGTTGTTTTACTAGCTTGATAAACTTATATCTCATCACTTTTCATCCATTTTAGTTCTATATTTGATCTTAAATCTTAGATAAGTCAACCTTCATTTCTTTTTCAAAAAGTCAAATCTGCTTGAAAATCTGGTTTTCACAGAATTTGCAGTCCTTGCACACTGTTCAAATATGCTTTTCATGGTCTCAAATTTGGTCAAAATATAGTCTAGTAGGTATTCTTCAATTCCACAGTTTTAGTTTTGTCATCAGCTTATTGGATAAGTAGTTAGATTAGCTCAAAACTAGCACCTGTCTTATCTGTTTTACTGCTTCAGCAGTCTTCATGTCATGGTCAGTTTTTGTTTGATTAATAATTGCTTCATTTCTGGTCCTTAATAGCTGCAACTTTGGATATATGATCTTTGCCAGGTTGACTAGAGGACCACACTGTTAGATTTCACTTTAGCTTATTGGTTAAGCTGGTGCTAGTGCTTAATCAGTGGGGTCTAGCCACTGATTTGCTTATTATTTCAGTTAGCTTAATCACTGGTTATATGCTCATTAGGTGTTAGGAATAGATGTAATTTGTTGCTTTAGAGTAGTTTTAGCATATAATAGCTTCTGTAGTAGTTTGGTTCTGTTTAGTGCTTATCAGCTTATCTCTAAGTGCTTATTTGCTATCTAGTTACACTACAGCTTCAGATTCCCTCACATAATCCCTTCTTTTTATATTTTTTATAGCTTTAGAATAATATTTTAGGATTTCCCTGCAATTTTCATAATTTTTAGTTACTGTTTACTATTTTTCTTTATTAATTATAGTTTTTAATCACTTTTAATTACCTTTAAATTGCATTTAATTGAGAAAAAGGTTCAAAAAAATAATTTTTCAATTTTCTTAAGTTAAGATAAATATAAAAAGCCAAAAAAGTATTTTTTTCATATTTTTCTTAGTTAAAATTGTATTTTTAAATAATTTAGTTAGTTTTAAATAGTTTAAAATTCCTAGAAAATAGAAAAATAATCAGAAAAATACAAAAATAGTTTTGAAAAGTCTATTTTGATATTTTAGATTTTTCTAAGTCTTAATTTTATTTTTCTAGCTTTATTTCCTATTTTCTTGTATTTTAGGTAATTATTTAATAGTTAAAAATAGTTTTTAATTAATAATAATTAGATAATTAGCTATAAAAATAATTTTATTTTTCTATAAATTTTATTTTATCATTAGGATTGTAAAAATGTATTTTTCATATTTTTAGGATTTATATTGTGTAAGTTTCACGTTTTTATTTGTACGTTTACGTAATTTTTATTTAAACGTAAGTTTTAAGTTTTAAGTTTTAAACGTTCATCAATTTTAAAAATAGTGATAGCGTTTATTTAATATTTTTTTATCTTTTTAACTTTCTTTAATTTGCATTTAAGCCCCTGTAGTTTATGGGCTTTCTCTTTAGGTATAGATCAATAAAAAATCCTTTCCCGTTCAAATCCCTCGATCACTACACGTTTGACTATTCTTGCACAGCTCGTTGGGACTTAACGACCTGGGGAAACACTATACTCTCCTGATCTTCATTGCATTGGTGTTTGAGCTGTTTTAAGTTCCTTACGGCGGGTCATTCACAAGTGGCTAGCCTACGTGAGAAAACTTGACTGTTCAGCACCGATCAAATTTTGGCGCCGCTGCCGGGGAGCAGTGCTAATAGTCTTACGTTTAGCAGATTAGTGATTTGAATAATCACTCCTTGTTCATACCATCTCTTAAAAATCAAAAACTCAAAAAGATTTTCATTCTTAGTTTTTACAACATGTTTTTCAAAAATACCAAAAATATTCCTCTTTACCCTCCTACCCTTTTTGATTCTTTATCCCTTTACCCTCTATCCATTTTATTCTGACTTCTTCTATTCTCATGGAATCTCTCGAGAACGAATTCTGGGACGAAGCTGAAAAGCTTCAGACTTTATCACAAATGTCTAGGATTCGTGTTGTTCGTGAAGATCCATTAATTCTGCTCAGGGAAATGGAAAGAAAAACCGGGGTGACAAAGGACCAAGTACTTCCCTATAATAATGGAAGTGCTGAATACGTCCAACCCACGGTTATCCAAAGATCTAATCCCTCAATTGCTCCTAAGCCGTCTAGAATTGATCCTAAACTTTCACGATTTACGGTTAAAAGCAAACATGCAGAATTCAGACCGGTGACTAGCAAGAATGACTTGCCTAATCTTCACGTTTCTCAAGAACCAGAACCGGAGACCATAACGGAAGTGGTGGAAATTGCTAGCTCTCAGAGCACACCACTTGTCCCACCTCCGGATTTTTCAAAATGTTCTTCGAGACTTGATAGTCATTCTGATCACCATGTTGGTTTTGTTGATCCTTTGAATAAACCGATTCCTCTTCATAACTCTCAAATGCAATCGTTTATTCCTTGTGTCGGTTGTGGTGAGCCTCTTTATGGTTCACCCTGTCGTTGGTGTACATGTGTACAATGTGGTAATGATAACCGTAACGGGAGTTGTTTATTTTGTGGTTCGAGGAACTCATTTGATTATGATCCTAATCAGAACTCATTTAACGACCCCTCAAATTTTTCCAATTACCCACCACAGCCCGACTTATCTTCATATAACCAACATTACTGCTGTGAATTTTGTGGAGGTCCTCACCAAGGATCTGAGTGTCAATCCGGAAACACGTTTGTCTACGAACAGTTTTCTGGTAACACTCAGGACTTTGGAAATGACCAAATTCCATATTATTCACATGACCACCCACAACAATCATTTTGTTGTGAGAACTGTGGAGGTCCCCATTTCAGCTCTGATTGTCAAACAGGGAATTCATATCCTTGTAACAATTACGACTATCCATATCACGACCAACCTCCACAGTGCCAAATGACTCAAACTCCTCAACAAACCCAACAAGACACTTATCTAGAGCTTCTGGAGTTAGTGAAAAGAGGTGAGGAGTTCAATAAAACTGTACTTCATAATATTCCCAGTTTTTCTTGTGTACATTGTGGGGGTCCTCATGATGATTATCAATGTCAACCTTCCGGTCTTGACAAATCTCCACTCCCACAATGTCCTGTCATTCAAAATTCACATGAGAAATCCATGGAAGAATTGCTAGCTGAAGAGCAGGCTGCTAAAATAAATTCCCAAATTGCCTTTGAAAAATCTGTTAGGGAATCAATTGCAAAAGAAAAAGCAGCCAGATCTAGCTCGCAGTTTCGTTTTATTCCTGATGACAGTGATGATGAAGATACACTTGATTCATCAAGTTCATCAGATGATATCCCAGCAGTTGAGATTCTTTCTCAAACAACTGCTATCACACCCGAAGCTCCCACTCACTCTCTGAACATGGGGGACGAGCATCTTGACACTGTTCCTGAAAAGGAATCGGACGAATTCATAAAGTCTAGTGTTGAGAACCTTGTCCCAATCCCAAGAGAGTCACAGGGAATTCTTGATCATGTGTGTGATATCCCTCCTCCTCTTGTCTTCCAAAATGATCATATTGAGATGTTCTCAGATTCTAATGATAATGATTCGTTATCTTGTGGAGACATTGTTTATGTGGAAGATTTACCTTCTGAGCTTGTTAGCTTAGAAGAAGAGAATGATGAAGTTACTGACACTGAAATCAAAGATGAAGCACTTCGTGCAACATTACTGAATGTCAGTCTTCTCATTTCTAAAATCGAGGCTTTCAGTAAAAAACCTATTTCATCTCCTATCCCCATTAAGGATAGTGACATTCTTTCCGATGATTCTATTCCGGAAATGAAAGCCTTCTGTTTTGATAATATGGGAGAGAAGATTAGTGGCAGTACCACTTTTCATTCTCATAATTCTCTCCCCGATTATGAATCATTTACATTGGATGAGTTCACCAGTGAACCCACTGATACCAATTCTGAATATGATTCATTTACCTTCATGGAGTTCTCAGATGAACTCACTGTTATCATATCTCCACCAGAGTATGATAACTTCTACTTTGATCTAGACACACCCGGGATATGTCTAGACCAATTGAGCTTAAAAGATGAAATTCATGCTAGCATGAATTCCCCTTCTGATGATGATGAGTTAGTCAAGATCATTATCATGACTTTCTTTCTCTTCTTCACCTATCCCGTAGCTTCTCCTGTTCTTCACTCCTTCGGGAATGAAGATATTATCTTTGACCCAGGCATTTCCATGTGCCATTTGTGAGCCGGGTCTGTCTGTATCTCATCAGTGTGGAACTTTCACGTACTTCAATGTTTATCCAAACATCTTGAATGAAAGTCCGATGGAGATTGTCTCTTCCACTTACTTCCCCATGAACAAATTAATTCGGGGTCGAGTCAAGCTAGCGACTCGGTAATCAAAAACAGTAGCTTAACATGGGTTTTCACCCGTGTGTACCACCCTAGTGTGGGGGAGATGCCCCACATGTTGTATATAGATCTAAAAAATGAATGAAAATTGTAAATACTAAAAAAGAGAATAATTGTTGTGTTTCTACACTTAGCTAGTAATGTTATCTTTTTACGTTCTAAGTTTCGGCATAACAGCCGGTACTTTGAATATTGAGGACAATATTCACTTCTAAGTGTGGGGGGGAAATTCTGGCGAATTTTGATCATAAATGTTCCCTTTTAGTCCCTTTTTCCCCCAAAATGGCCAAATTTTAAAAAATTTTTTTTAGTGGAAGTACTATGTACTAAACACAACAAATGGTAATCAGTCCACCATGTCTAACCCACAAAAGGATTGGCTAATCCAGGAGCAAACGGCTCTTGGTAAAGATATCTCAAATCCGTTGACGGCTTGCAATTTGCCCAAAATTGTATGGTATTCAGCTCACCATATCCTTAAAAGTGAAGAGTTGGCTAGCCCGCAAGTTTATGGCTTGTGTTAAAGGCAGTGGAAAAACCATAATTGGTAATCAGCTCACCAAAGATAATATTGATAATTTATCTAAGAGTTGGCTAGTCCAGAGCAAACGGCTTCTGGTAAAGACAAATCAAAACCGTTGAAAGCTGGTGGTTTGCTCAAAATCATTTGGTTATCGGTGTACCAAGGTTCTTACTTGAACTGAAACATTTGGCTACTCCAGAAGTAATGGCTTTCGGTAAAGAGATAAAATCCATTAACTTTTCATAAAACATTGCTAGGGACTAGCAATATCTTAGTGTGGGGGATTGATGAGTGTCTAAATACTCATCATTTTTGTACCATTTAAACTGCAAAAACATCTGAAAACACTCAGAAATGCATCAAAATGATAAAAATATCACAAATAAGTGTTTTATGTGTTTTAAATGCAAAAATATCAAAATCTGGTGAAAAACGTATCAAATTTGCATAATTGGCAGTTTTAGTCCCCCAAGTTTCAAAAGTTGTCAAAAACAGTCCCTGGTAAAACAAAATAAAGAAAAATGTTATTCAAGGTCCCTGAAATATTCTAAGTTGTCAAAAATGGTCCTTGAATAAATCTTTTGTTAAATGGCAGAAAAGGTCCCTGAACTTTGAAATTTGGCAAGTTTAGTCCCTGGAAAATTTGAAAATGTCAAAAATGGTCCTTGTACTATTGGAACTTGTCAAGTTTGGTCCTTGTAACAACTTTGGTATATTGGCAAAGATGGTCCTTCAAGAATTAGAAAATTACACTTTGGTCCTTGTCATATTAAACTAAGCCTAGACTTGTCAAAAACTGATTTGAACCCCTGCCAAAATCCTTGACCTCTCCTTTTTGACCCCCTGGTCAAACCACCCTGGTCAAACAGATAACTTTCCCTCCCAACAGGGTTTGCTTCTTCCTTCCACTTGCTCTGCTAGCTTCTACAAACACCCATCCCATCCACCTTTTCCCCTTATCTCTTCCACATCAACTCTCCCATCACCCTAAAATCCACCCCCCTAGCTGCAAGTCAGAACCACAAAGGTCAAATATACTTTTTCCCGCCAAAAATCATGAAATGGCCAAAACGGCCAAAACTCTCCCATTGGCTCAATAGGGTGGTGGGAAACACTCATATGGACACGTGGAAGCTTTTTGAAGTATAAAAGAAAGAAGAAGATGGAGAAGACAGTAGTAGTTAGTTTTTAAAATTTTCAATGTATGTCGTTTTTCCTTAAACTGTTCTAATTAGTTTTTAAAATGTAATTTCAAGCTTTTATGTATTAAACCTTAGCTACTTAATGATTGTAATTCAATTTTGAGTATCAATTCAAAGTTTCACTTCAGTTTCATAATTTCAAATGTACTGTTGCAAAATCCATTTTCAAAATCTCATCTCCAGGCCTTTGACAGCTTATTCTTAAGTTTCAATAAGCTTGTTTAAGCTTGTTAAAGCTTTTCATAAGCTCTCATTTCAGTTTCAAGCAATTTTGGCTCAGGGTCAAGAAAAGTCAAACGGGTAGAATTTGAAATTCAAAACAGTTTGAGGTTCATTTTTGGTTTAAAGATGTTATATGGTTGAGTTCCATGTTTGTTTGAGTGAATTATTTCAGCATATGTTATTATTCATCAGAGTTTTAAGTTTGAATGCATTTTGGAATTTCTAAAGGACTGTTTGGATTGCTTGTTTTTACTGTTCTAGAGGTTACATTATAGAATTTGATCAGTTGGTTTAAGCTTTACTTTAGTATTCTGCATCATATCTGTCCTTGGTTTGATGTCTTTTGAGCCTAAAGTCAATATCTATAGTCCACTGTTCTTATGTGCTTATCTGTGAAAAATCAGTGGTTGAAATCTGCTAGATAGGTTTAGAAGTTGTTTTACTAGCTTGATAAACTTATATCTCATCACTTTTCATCCATTTTAGTTCTATATTTGATCTTAAATCTCAGATAAGTCAACCTTCATTTCTTTTTCAAAAAGTCAAATCTGCTTGAAAATCTGGTTTTCACAGAATTTGCAGTCCTTGCACACTGTTCAAATCTGCTTTTCATGGTCTCAAATTTGGTCAAAATATAGTCTAGTAGGTATTCTTCAATTCCACAGTTTTAGTTTTGTCATCAGCTTATTGGATAAGTAGTTAGATTAGCTCAAAACTAGCACCTGTCTTATCTGTTTTACTGCTTCAGCAGTCTTCATGTCATGGTCAGTTTTTGTTTGATTAATAATTGCTTCATTTCTGGTCCTTAATAGCTGCAACTTTGGATATATGATCTTTGCCAGGTTGACTAGAGGACCACACTGTTAGATTTCACTTTAGCTTATTGGTTAAGCTGGTGCTAGTGCTTAATCAGTGGGGTCTAGCCACTGATTTGCTTATTATTTCAGTTAGCTTAATCACTGGTTATATGCTCATTAGGTGTTAGGAATAGATGTAATTTGTTGCTTTAGAGTAGTTTTAGCATATAATAGCTTCTGTAGTAGTTTGGTTCTGTTTAGTGCTTATCAGCTTATCTCTAAGTGCTTATTTGCTATCTAGTTACACTACAGCTTCAGATTCCCTCACATAATCCCTTCTTTTTATATTTTTTATAGCTTTAGAATAATATTTTAGGATTTCCCTGCAATTTTCATAATTTTTAGTTACTGTTTACTATTTTTCTTTATTAATTATAGTTTTTAATCACTTTTAATTACCTTTAAATTGCATTTAATTGAGAAAAAGGTTCAAAAAAATAATTTTTCAATTTTCTTAAGTTAAGATAAATATAAAAAGCCAAAAAAGTATTTTTTCATATTTTTCTTAGTTAAAATTGTATTTTTAAATAATTTAGTTAGTTTTAAATAGTTTAAAATTCCTAGAAAATAGAAAAATAATCAGAAAAATACAAAAATAGTTTTGAAAAGTCTATTTTGATATTTTAGATTTTTCTAAGTCTTAATTTTATTTTTCTAGCTTTATTTCCTATTTTCTTGTATTTTAGGTAATTATTTAATAGTTAAAAATAGTTTTTAATTAATAATAATTAGATAATTAGTTATAAAAATAATTTTCTTTTTCTATAAATTTTCTTTTATCATTAGGATTGTAAAAATGTATTTTTCATATTTTTAGGATTTATATTGTGTAAGTTTCACGTTTTTATTTGTACGTTTACGTAATTTTTATTTAAACGTAAGTTTTAAGTTTTAAACGTTCATCAATTTTAAAAATAGTGATAGCGTTTATTTAATATTTTTTTATCTTTTTAACTTTCTTTAATTTGCATTTAAGCCCCTGTAGTTTATGGACTTTCTCTTTAGGTATAGATCAATCAAAAATCCTTTCCCGTTCAAATCCCTCGATCACTACACGTTTGACTATTCTTGCACAGCTCGTTGGGACTTAACGACCTGGGGAAACACTATACTCTGCTGATCTTCATTGCATTGGTGTTTGAGCTGTTTTAAGTTCCTTACGGCGGGTCATTCACAAGTGGCTAGCCTGCGTGAGAAAACTTGACTGTTCAGCACCGATCAAGAGGAATCACCCAACTTTGTCATTTCAATCCCAAGTACTATTCCGCAAGTACTTGGGTAACGTATTCTTTGTTGATTTATTTCTAATAAGAATATGATGTTGAAAATTACTTAGTGTGTTTTCTTTATGTTAATTTCAGTCATAGTTCACTTTTAACTTGTTTCATAAACTTAAACTGTTTTAAAAGATAGTGAACGGGGAACAAAAAGTGGTATCAGAGACAGGCTAATTATAAAACTCGTTTTTAGGCCGCTCTAAAAGTTTTTAAATTAGGATCTTAAATGGCTGAAATTGATGTACCCCAACTAGTCGATAAAAAGGGTGGAGCTTATTCAGCTGTTGCCCCTAGACTTGAAGTTGGCAAATTCAACAAATGGAAAAAGTTAATGCTTTGCTATTTGATTGGGATGGAACCTTATTATGTCAAGTGCATAAATGAAGGTCCATTTGTCCCAAAGACTGCTGAAGGGTTGCCCAAACCTGAAGCTCAGTGGACCCAGGATGAAAGGAGAGTGGTCAACCAGGACCAAAGACTCAAAAGTATCATAATATCTTGTCTTCCTGACGATATTATGGAGTCTGTTATAAGCTGTAGTACTGCTAAGCAAACCTGGGATGACCTAGTTCATAGTCATGAAGGACCATCTGATACCAAGGAAAACAGGATAATGGACCTGAAACTTGAGTATAACACCTTCAGGGCTAAGGACTCAGAAACTCTCTCTCAAACTTACACCAGATACAAAACTCTTTTAAATGAACTTTCAAATGATGGTGTTAAGTTGTCTAAGCATGAAATCAATGTTGGTTTTGTAAACAGTCTCCCTGAGAAGTGGTTGAATTTCTCTCAGGGACTCAGGAATGCTAATCATATCCAAAATCTTGAGCTTCCTGAAATTTATGGGAAATTTGTCTATGAGGAAAACCTCATCAACAGACGATACCCTGACTTAAAGAAGTCTCAGGAAGTCAAGAAGTCCCTGACCACTACCTCATCACCAATATCAACTGCTTTCTTTTCTAACAATGTAGTTCAAGATTTCCAAGAAAACTCAGATAATGAGCCTGATGAGAGATCAAGTGAAGAGTACCTAAATGACCTGAATGCTGAATTTCAGGAAAGGGCACTCCTCGCTAACTCTCGAAGGTTTATAAAAAGAAACAAAGGTTTTTCAACTACTAAAGCAACTGAAGACACTGAATGCTATAAGTGTCATAAAAGAGGCCATTTTGCAAAAGGCTGTTTTTCAAAAACAACTTATGAACCCTCTTACAAACCATCAGGATCTAATCAGTCTTCAGGCTTTAGCAAATTTCAACCAAAAATCTATCAGTCTCATCAAAATGTTCAAAACAAATCTGATCTTAACAAAACCATTGATTATGAAGCTAAGTATAAGAAAGCAAAAGCTAAGCTTGCATTGCTTGAGGCCAGTCCCTTAGAAACAACAAAAATTGTTCAATCTGTGCAGGGTAAGAACAAAGGCCTTGTTGCTGAAACCTTTGACTGGGATGAAGAGCCAATCTCATCGGATGATGAAATGGTACATGTCAGTGCTCTAATGGCTCTCTTAGAAGAAGACAAGCTAGCTGTTGGGAAGAATCATGCTAGGAACGGGGAATGGGTCAACATCACAATGAAGAAGGTAAACACTTTACTTTCTATGGATGATGACTCTGATTGGCAGTCTTATATGAATTATCTAAATGTTGACCTTAAGTTTGTAGAAGAGCAAAGACTAAATCTTTTTTCTAAGTACAACAAGTTAAGTTTTGAATTGAATAAGTGTAGGGATGAATTGCTTATTTTAAAACAAGCTAAGCTTGAGGCTGCCACTTTGCAAATTCAAAACACTGAACTAGTTAAAAGAAATCAGAATCTTCAAGATGAACTTAAAAAGGCAAATGATATTCTCAATAGTTGGACTGCTAAGAATCCCAGGGTCTTTGATGCTGTGGGAGCCCCCAGTAGCAAGAAGAGAGTCATAGGTGAAGATCATCTCCCTGACTCTCTCAACAAAGACCAGTCTCCTAAGCCATTTGTGTCTGGTGGCATGATTACAAGTATGTTGGCTGATTCAAATTCTAGTGAATGGATTGAACGAGTTAATCCTGAGAGTAAGCTTCCAAACTTCGATTCTGGAAGGATTCTAGAGCCTGAAAGTCAAGCTCTAAAGAGCATGCTTGGACTCCCTGATGTGCCCAGTTGTACTGAACACATCTCTGAGTCTGAAGCAGAATCTCAAGCACCGCTTCCACCACTGAAACCTCTTCAGGGTGCTGCTCCAAGCTCTGAGCTTACTCCACTACAATTCAATCCTCATTCACCAAAAGAAAGGTCTGGACTTGGTAGAACCATCCTACAAAGACAAGCAAAACTAATCCAACAAGAGTCTACTCCTGCTGAGACTTCATCATCCTCTGTCCCCACTGAAGCTGACCAAATCCAGCAACTGACTGAACTTGTGAGGAAGCTTACTGAAAAAATGGAATCCATTGAAAAGGTACCTGAACCAATCAAGGAGACAAAGTCAGCTTCCTCCAGTTCCTCAAAGTCTAAGTCAACCTCCAAAAACAAACAAAAGTGTGAGATGTGTCATTACACCACCCATACCACTGACAACTGCTATAGAATCCTATTTTGCATGATCTGCAAAAAGGATGATCACAGAACTGCAGATCATCTACAGTATGTCAGTCAAGCAAACTATACCAGAGTTGGTCATCAGTATGCTTCATCCTCCAAAACTGCTCCAAAGATTAGAGCAAAACCTTTTCCCCTATGCCCTCACTGTGGGTTCAATGATCATCATCAGGATGATTGTCTCATGAATACATGCTGTGATATATGTGGTAATCCAGCTCATGAGACATCCCAACATGACAGTATCATTCATGCAAGGAGAAATTCCAAACAACCCAGAGTCACTGAGTCATCCTCAGCCTCTAAATGCAAAACCTGTGGTAGCACCTTGCACACAACCACTGACCATGAGTCGATTGCAAATTTCAAAGAGACCTTGAGATCCAAGCCCACTAGTAAGTGGGTCACGAAGAGAAACTAATTCAGTTTACTACTTGTGCAGAGACATGCCAGGGAGCCTATTTGGCATCTAGACAGTGGATGCTCAAGAAGCATGACTGGTGTGAAGGAATATCTGCACAAGTATGTAAAGGAACCAGGGCCCAAGGTAGTATTTGGTGATAACTCATCATGTCCCACTGAAGGTTATGGTTCAGTAAACTGTAATGGAATAGTTTTCTCTAGAATAGCCTATGTCAACGGTCTCAAATACAATCTCATCAGTGTCAGTCAACTATGTGATGCAAAATTCATTGTACAATTCAATGATAAACAAGGTACCATTTTTAATGCCAACAAGGAAGTTGTGTTGATAGCTCCTAGGAGAGATGATTTTTATGTGCTTGACATGTCAACTCTCTCCCAAGATGGAACGTGTCTCTTTGCTAAAGCCACTGAAACTATCAATTGGCTGTGGCATAAGAGACTCTCACACTTAAACTTCAAAAACCTCAACAACTTGGCAAAACAAAACAAGGTCCTTGGCTTACCATCACTGGTCTTTGCAAAAGACAAACCATGCTCTGCCTGTGAAAAGGGTAAACACCATAGAGCATCATTCAAAACCAAACAAAATTTCTCCATCAAAAGCTGCCTTCACCTCCTGCACATGGATCTCTTTGGACCTGTCAGTCCCAGATCAATCCAGCATGAGAAGTATACACTTGTCATTGTTGATGAATTCTCAAGATACACTTGGGTATACTTTCTTTCCAAAAAGAGTCAGACAGCTGATACAATAATGTCATTCATCAGGAAGATTGAAAACCAGAATGACATTACTGTTAAACAAATCCGAACTGACAATGGCACTGAGTTCAGAAATCAAGAACTTGAGAGTTTCTGTGATGAAAAAGGAATTTCTCAAAATTTCTCATCTCCTTATACCCCTGAACAAAATGGGGTTGCTGAAAGGAAAAATAGAACTCTCATTGAGGCTGCTAGAACTATGTTAAATGGCTCAGCCCTCTCAAAACATTTCTGGACTGAAGCAGTCAAAACTGCCTGTTACACTCAAAACAGGTCAATCATTGTCAAAAGACATAATAAAACCCCATATGAGATCTTCAAAGGTAGACTTCCCGACATCAGCTATTTTCATGTGTTTGGATGTCCTGTGTTCATTCACAACCACAAGGATCATCTAGGCAAGTTTGATGCAAAAGTTGATGATGGATACTTTTTAGGCTACTCACTGATCTCCAAAGCCTTCAGGGTTTTTAACACAAGGAGACAACAAGTTGAGGAAACCTTTCATGTCACCTTTGATGAAAGTACTGAAAGCATCAAGTTCACTAACACCTCAGTGGAGGAAATAGGAATTGATAACTCATCAAGATATCCTCCTGATGAGTACAACACTGGACTCAATTCCTCATATCAAGCTGATGCTGACATCTCATATTATGTCTTACCTCACAACCTACCCCAACCAACCATCAATGAGTTCATTGAAAATCAGTCTGTCCCTGCTGGGATATGTAACAATGATCCAAACGATCAGGAACCTGTAACTCATGATCCTCAACCTGATCAAGACATCTCTACAGATGTTCTAAATGATTTTGTGGCTCTTGCACCTGAACTCACATCTGAACTCCCAGTGACATCTTCAAGCTCAGATCCCAGACCACAAAGTAAGTGGACAAGATCTCAGGACATTGAGCTTGTAAACATCATTGGTGAACCCACTGAGGGCATGCTCACTAGAAGCATGGCTGCTAGTCTAACTGCAGCTTCAGCCAATGAATGTCTATATGCTGATTACCTATCAGACATTGAACCCAAAAGTGTCACTGAAGCTCTAAAACACCCAAGTTGGGTTCAGGCTATGTAAGAAGAATTGCAACAGTTTGATAAAAACAAGGTCATGACCTTGATCAAATGTCCTCAGGATGTAGTAGTCATAGGAATGAAGTGGGTTTTCAGAAACAAAACTGATGAAAACGGCACTGTCATTAAAAACAAAGCCAGACTTGTAGCCAAAGGTTACAGTCAACAAGAAGGCATTGACTATGATGAGACATTTGCTCCTGTTGCAAGAATGGAAGCCATCAGGATCTTCCTTGCATATGCAACATACATGAACTTCAGGGTCTACCAAATGGATGTTAAAAGTGCATTCTTAAATGGTGATCTCAAGGAAGATGTGTATGTTCAGCAACCTCCAGGCTTTGAGAGTAGTGAATTCCCTGACTATGTCTGCAAGCTTGACAAAGCCCTTTATGGACTTAAACAAGCTCCCAGGGCATGGTATGAAACTCTCTTAGCCTTCCTGATACAAAACAAGTTTGTCAGAGGAAAGATAGACAACACACTGTTTGTCTATAGAACCCAACAGGATGTGATACTAGTCCAAGTTATGTTGATGATATCATCTTTGGCTCAACAAACTACAAACTTTGCAAACAGTTTGAAAAACTGATGACAAAGAAGTTTGAAATGAGCATGATGGGGGAACTCACTTACTTTCTTGGACTCCAAATCAGGCAAACTGATAAAGGAATATCCATCAGTCAAGAGAAATACACCAGAAATCTCTTGAAGAAATATGAGATATTTGACTATGCCTCAGTAAAGACACCAATGGTCCCACCTAACAACCTTGGACCTGATCTCACTGGAAAATCAGTCAATCAAACTCATTTCAGAGGGATTGTTGGCTCACTGATGTATCTAACCGCTACTAGACCTGACATACAATTTTCAGTCTGTCTAATAGCAAGATATCAGTCCAATCCCAAAGAATCCCACCTCACTGCAGCCAAAAGAATACTCAGGTACCTGAAAGGAACCCCAAACCTTGGACTATATTATCCAATATGCTCAGGGTTTGATCTCAAGGGTTACTCTGATTCTGATTATGCTGGCTGCAACATGCACAGAAAAAGTACCTCAGGGTCCTGTCAATTTCTTAGAGGAAAACTGGTGTGTTGGAGTGCAAAGAAGCAACAATCAGTAGCTATGTCCTCAGCTGAAGCTGAATATGTAGCTGCAGCAGGATGCTGTGCCAATGTATTATGGATGAAAAGTCAACTCAGTGACTATGACATCCATTACAAAATGGTGCCCATCTTCTGTGATAACACTAGTGCAATTGCAATCTCCAACAACCATGTCCTCCACCAAAGAACCAAACACATAGATATCAGATATCACTTCATCAGGGATCACATAATGAAAGGAGACATAGAACTTCATTTCATCCCTACTGAATATCAACTGGCTGATATCTTCACCAAACCCTTGGATGAACCTACCTTCAGGAGACTGAAAGCTGAATTGGGAATGCTTGACATTGAAAGTCAAGTATCGGAAAACCAATCTCAGTAAGTTCTCTGAAATGGTTCATCCTCCCTAAAAATCCAAAATAAACCTCTCACTGAATGAGTAAGACTCATTCAGGGTCCCTGACACTTGACAAAGAGCATTGAATGAGTAACTAAATGGTCAAGTATCAGTTACTTTAATGTCCTAGGTTGGTAACTATGCCAATTTAATAAAGGAATATATGTCTCTTTGTCTTACTGTCATCCCACTTGGCATTTAATGCCTCTCACAAAAATATCAAATTGATATTTTATCTCTGCAAAAGTGCACTTTTACTGTGCACTGCAACTGTTCCCTTGAAAAACGGGATTTTTACTGCGGGTAATGGAGTGGTAGCATTAAATGGGGAAATTCAAAAGTCTTTCAAAAACCTACTCTTAGTTTTTCCATTTGTGCACAAAACACCCCTCTTATCACTCTATAAATACCCTCTTCTCCAACACAATCAACACACACAAATCTTTTCTGCAACTAAACTCTGTCAAAATCATTTCAAAAAATTCAAAAACATTTGTGTGTGCTCAAAATCTCTTTTGGAAAACCTTCCTTGTAAACATTTACAAAAGTTTTTTCATCACAAACTAGAGAGATCTAAACATTTTGATTGTTCTTGCCAGACGTTTTTTTTAAACCCTAAAAACTTCTTTAATAGATATGGCTAGAACACAATCTCTCCAGTTTGCTTCTCAGTGGGTAGGGGATCTCACAAACGTTGAATTCAAAACAAACAATGTCATAGGTAATTTTGAATACCCTAAAAATGTCCCAACCTATAAAGACATTGTAAAATTTTTATTCAACTGCCCACTCAAAACGGCCTTTGTAAAATGTCCCTCAGTGGTGTACCCAAACTACCTCAGGGAGTTTTGGGCAACTGCTAAAGCCTTTGACCTCAGGGAGTTTTGGACACCTTCAACTGATGAGAATAACCTTAGACCACTCAGGGAGTATCTCATCAGGTTCAGTCTTAATGGGGGGCAACAATATACCCTGGATTACATAACTTTTTGCACTTCAACAGGGTTAGATTACAACAAAGGTGTTTATGTCGCCCATCCTGAACCTTCCACAGTGAAGGATGGGTTAAAACAAATCGTTTTGGATCCCACATTTTTGGACAAGACCCCAGTCACTAAAAGTTCATTCCCCGTGGCTTGGAGGATCTTTTTCACTTTTGTGATTCAGGTCCTCGGCGGGAACCACTCATCCACTGAACAAGTTAACTCTATTCAGTTGATGATGGCATACCGCCTGATGAATGGGGTCACTGTCGACATAGGGGAGATCATTTACAGTGATCTTGTAACGAAGCTACAGAGCAAAACTAGGACGAAGTATATTTCGTATCCTAGGTTTGTCTCTTGTGCTTTACAATCGTTACTGGGTGCCAATTATACTCAGGATGAAAAATTTGGAAATTTACCTGGCATCCTGAGTCCTTCAAATTTTCAAAAGGACCCATCCCTTGTCACACCTATTGAATTGACGGCCCATATGGTTGCTGTAACAACCAGGAGGGATGAGTGTCTCCAAACCCTGCTCTTAAAAAGAAAAAGGGGAAGTCTCAGACTGGGACTAAGACTAAACCAAAGTCTCAGGGCCCTGAGGCTTCAGGAGCACCGCCTAAGAGGCACAAAAAGCCTGAGACCAAAAAGACACCCACTGACCAGGCAACAACCACCCCCGTGACAACGAAGGACACTGATACATCACAGTCAGTGCCCTTGGTCACACCTACTACTCCCCAAGATCCAGAGGGAAACAAACAACCCGCTGGTAGGGGAGCGCCTTCCACAACGCCCAGTGATGACATTAGCAAATCCAAGCCTTTGTCTGAGGGCACACTGATCGATCCCAAAGACTCAGGGGAAACAAACAACCCACTGATAGGGATACAACATTCACTGACTCTGCTAAAGGCACTGGGAAATACCCACCAGTGTCTCAGGGGTCACTGGGGGACAAAGACTCGGAGGGAAAGGAACAACCCGCCGATACGGAACCCAAAACCAATCCTGACTCCCGAGAAGACGCTGGGAAACTCCCACCAGTGTCCGAGGGGTCCACGGGGGACAAAGACTCAGAGGGATCAATACCACCCGCTGATATGGAACCCATTCCCACTCCCCTGTTAACTGTTGATGAGGTTACTGAGTTGCTACAATCTGATGATGACCTTGCTGAAAGTGATGAAGAAATCTTATCAGCAGGAGAAGAAGTGGACGCTGAGGTTCAAACTGAACAAGAGCCTCAGCCTGATCCACAGGCGCAGACTGAGTCACCTTTTCAAACTGAAGACAATGACTCAGCCTCATCCTCCAGCTCTGACGAATTCAAAAAGTTTGACAATGTTCTTCCACTCACTGAAAGACAACTGGTTAAGTGGATCAGTAGGGCTTCAAGGAGGCTGTTTTCTGGGGTTACTGAACAGTTTTGGGATCAACACACTGAAGCTGCTGCCAGTTACGCTGACCTTAGATCTGATGTGCTCACCTTCAACGAAAATGTTCATGAGCACAGAGATCTTATGTACCACCATCTTGTCAACCTGGATGAACACATGGTTAAGTTCCTCAAGCATCTTCAGACAGTTGGGGTTACGATTGATGAAATCAGGGACGCTGTCAAAGAAGACCCAGCGCTCAATGCCAAAGTGCTGGAGGCCACTGAGGCATATGCAAAAAATTCATCCCGGCTCAATGACCTTATAGAGATGCTCAAGTCTGCAAATGTTCAGGGTCTTCAAACTTCAGTTCAGACTCTTCAGACCACCATGGACTCACTGAACACTCAGGTAGCTACCTTGACTCAGGCCTCGTCTTCTATGGCTTGGAATCTTGGTCCACGAATGACTGCCTTGGAGTTATCTCATGCGAACTTGGATGCAAAGGTCACTGGTCTTCAAGCAGATACTTCAGAAATAAAGGCCATGATGACTGAAATCTATCAGGCCTTCAAAGGTCAAGCTGGTCAGTCCCCCTCAGCACCTACTCCCACTCTTGCCCTCACTGACGCTACGGCAACAGTTGAGGGGGAGAATACTGCTGAAGAAACTCCTCTTCACACTGAGGGGGAGCAAACACCACCAGTCTCAGCAGCTCAAACATCATCATCATCAGCACCAGTCTCTGCAGTACCAATCTCATCACTTCCACCTCAAGCAACAACAACAACACTAACAGTCTTAACACCAATCATGACAACACCACCTCCCATTATTGCATCATCTTCCTCAGGACAGGACAAGGGCAAAGGCATACTGACTACTACTGAGCCTGAGAAGATTCCCTACAAAATTGGTGACACTGAATACCTCTTCACTCCTCAACAGCTAACCAAACACCTTGCTAAAGAAGAGAGGAAATTGAAACAAGCTGAGGATGAAAAGAAGACTAAGGAGGCATTGACCAAAGTGATTGCCGAAGAAGCTGAAAATGTGGGAATAGATGCAAGCAAGCTCAAAAAGGGTCAGGCAGGACAGAAGTTCATGGAAGCTCAGGCTGCTCAAATGGCTGCAATGAGAGCTCAGTATGAAGAAAAGAGAAAGAAAACTGAAGCTCTCAGGCAAAGCAGAATTAAAGAATACAACTGGACAATGACCAGCCGAAGGCTTCCTGAAAAAATCACTAATGTCAAAATCATTCCCAACACCAAACCATTGGCTATGAATGTTTACAGAGGGGATGACAAAAGACACTTTGAGGTTCATGATCCATTAAAATTCAGTGACTTTGGGATCACTGAACTTGATGAACTTGGTCCGATCATTGGAAAGAAGCAAAATAAGGTGGTCAAGGAGCTGATGAAGATGCTTAGCAAAAGATATGAAAGGCTGAGGGAAGTACCAGCCCAACTGAGAATTCAGCCTGCCTTGACTGCACCTCAAGGATGTCAACCACAAACTTCCACTGGCAAAAGGAAAAGAGTTGATTTCCAACCTGAGATCAAAGTGCCTGGCCTTGAATGCAACAGAGAACTGCCTGAGGGTGTAAATTTTGTGAACTGTCTAGTGATTGAAGAGCCTGAAAGAGGGCTATTCCACATTGATGTCTATGGGAACCCTGCATTTCAAAGATGGAGTGACATTGATCAGGCTGGAGTGGCTGCAATGATCAGCTATATTCCCGTGGCCTCTCAGATCCAATCCCCATCAAACGTCAGGTTCTGTCAAGACCTGAATGCTAAGATCAGAGACCATCCTGACAGGGAAATACTCATCACCAAGAAGGTCAAGCTTGAAGCATTGGGAATCCATCTGGATTGACATCATTTTGTTTTATCTTTTGTACTAGTGATAGGAACTATGTAATCTGATCAATAAACGATGTATGTTTTATTCATTTACTCAGTGTTCCTTATTGTATTCATTAGTACATTCAAAGTAAGAAGAAGCCTCTTGCTCACTTACACTGATAAACCACTTAGGCTATTTGTATATCCAAATAGGGGGAGACTGTTGGGTTCAATAAATACCCAAACCCCTTAATCTAGGATTTGAATAGAAAATAGCCCAAGTATTTGATCCGTTAACACAAACAGGTCACTGAGTGCATAGTCTCTCAGTGAGTCGTCTTCAGGATACTCAGTAAGAGGCAAAGAAGATGTCTCTCCACTCAGTAAGGCGGAACTTAAAGGGTGAAGACTGAGTCAAGAAGAAGATGATGGATTCAGTGAGTGATGACAATAACTCACTGAATCCCTAAGATTCCTCTCCAACTTCTTACACTGAAGACAAACTGAAGTAGAAGACTGAAGGATGTAAAGACTGAAGAAAGAGCGGGACAAGGCGGGAAAGGTTGAATCAGATAAGACGAAGTCCTTATCAACCAAAGTCAACTTTCCCTGAATGGCAAAAGATCAGGCTCAGTGTCATCACTGAACTTAGGAAAGTAGTCTTGTCTCTTACCTAGAATAGTCTTTGTAAACAGAGACAAAATACATCAGTATTTTGTCTTCTGTATGATGTCAGTTTGTCACTTAGGAAAGAGTCAAATATCATACATGTATAAATAGCATAAGAGATGGAGTGAAAAGGTTAAGCTTGTGAATTGTAAAAACACATACACGCAAGCCATCTTTTCACTCCTCCAAATACAACTTAGTTCCTGAGATAGCTCAGTGAGCTCTAAGAGTTGTGCTCAGACTTAGCCTGAGCTTAGAGAGGAATCACCCAACTTTGTCATTTCAATCCCAAGTACTATTCCGCAAGTACTTGGGTAACGTATTCTTTGTTGATTTATTTCTAATAAGAATATGATGTTGAAAATTACTTAGTGTGTTTTCTTTATGTTAATTTCAGTCATAGTTCACTTTTAACTTGTTTCATAAACTTAAACTGTTTTAAAAGATAGTGAATGGGGAACAACAAGATGACATTATGAGACTCTATCAGCCCGTTCATTTACTTGTCGGGACACCCAGAAGGATATTAGACCTTGCTTTTAAACATGTATGCTAAAAACATGTATGTTTTAAGGAATGTACATTTTGCTTTTAAACATGTATTCTAAACATGTATGTTAAAAATATGTATGTTTTACAACATGTATGTTTTAAAAATATGTATGCTCTAAAAAACACTTGTGTTATTAAACATATTTGCTTTTAAAAATTTATGTTTTTGATTTTTTTAGGGTTAATGGTCTGAAAAATACATCAACTTGCCACGTTTTACTATTGTGACAATAAACTCTTAATTTTCCTATTAAAACAAAAAAGTTTCTTAATGACCCTTATTATAACCAAAAAAGTTTCTTAATGACCCTTATTATAACAAAATTTCTTAATGACCCTTATTAAAACAAAAAAATCCGCAAAATCACGTTTTACTAATTCTGCTTTTACTAACGTAAAATCACGCAAATTTATGACGTGGCACTCTTAATCCCTTTTTTGCCCGTTTTACTTGAATGCTTCTCGTTTTACCCAATTGAGGGGGCTGTTTGAAAGTTAAACATTAAGATAAAACATCAAACATTAAACCAACACATGTCGGTCTGAAATGTAACCAACTAAACTCATATTACTTAAACCCACTTAATTCCAATTTACCACAACATTCACAGATGGGCATAATCCAAAGAAAAACAAAAAAGTTGTTTAAACACCAATGCGCTAAAGCCTGAGCTATATTGGAAATTGCATCTTCACAAGAGACTCCATACTCTTTATCGGTTCACTACGCAGCCAATCCTTAGCATAGTAAAGCACCTCAACCATCTCAAGCTTTAAATTGCACTGATATCGATCCATTTCATTGACACATGTATCAAAAATGGACTAAGGATCCACAGTTGACACAAGAATAGTCAAAGTATCACGAGCCATCTTTGAAAGAATGGGTACTTAGACTCATTCAATTTCCACCATTGCATAACAACAAACTCATGATACCTGGGCAAAAGAAAGTCTTCCAGATACTGATCCTAACAACAAACTCATGATACATGGGCAAAAGAAAGTCTTCCAGATACTGATCCAAATCTGACTTCGATTGTTGACTTGCACTCTGCTTGATAAAATTTGTATTCCATATTGACTTCGATAAGTTGTATTCCATATTATCTTATCATCAAGTGATAAATTTCTAGTATTTAGTATGTTAAATTGTTGTTTAAGACCAAGAAAATAGTCTTCAATCGATTCTGATGTTTTCACATACTTCACACAGTTTCAGACTTTCTTAACCATTTCTTCACACACTTGTAGTGCTTCTTGTGCAATACTGGTTAAACAACGAGCAAGGCAATTAGTAAGCAGTAATTGACCATTAAAGATACAAGGATTTTTCATGGACAACAAACTTCTGAGGCCATTGATACCGATTTCACTCAAAGGTTGGTTTTGGTTTAGCATGATAGAGAATAATCGACCCTTGATGTTCCAATCAGAAAGGCAAGCTGATACCACGTTAGTAAAAGCAGAATCAGTAAAACGTAATTTTGCGGATTTTTTGTTTTAATAACGGTCATTAAGAAATTTGGTTATAATAAGGGTCATTAAGAAACTTTTTTGTTTTAATAGGAAAATTAAGAGTTTATTGTCACAATAGTAAAACGTGGCAAGTTGATGTATTTTTCAGACCATTAACCATTTTTTTTATGTTTAATAGTTTATTAGTAGTTAAGTGTTGGTATGACTTTATTCTATCTTCATTCATATCTGATAGTTTCAATACAATTATAAAACATGTATGCTTCATAACAATTATGGTTCAAAACATGCATGTTTCAAAACACTTATGTTTGACAACAAGTCTGTTATGAAAACATACACGTTCTCATGAACATGTATGTTTTGATAGTTGTTTATGATTAAAAAATATGTTTGATATACACAAGATTGTGCATATGCGTTATGATAGTTATGATTAATTTTTGTTTTTTATTTGTTGGAGGTTTAATTGTTTTTGTGCATGCTTGTTTTCATATTGATGAAAATGACGATATCATTGAAGACCGAGAAGTGGATGAACACAAATACACATGAAGATAATTTGCGACTTTTGAAGATATACGATTATTGCATATGTTTTTATTTTGTACTTGTAATTAAGTGAAATGTAACATTAAAATATATGAATTTTGTTTATCTTTTATAATGGTTTATGTTCTTTGATTTGTATTTCAAACTTCAAAAAAAAAAAAAAAAAAAAAAAAAAAAAAAAAAAAAAAAAAGGCAAAAGTATTGGTAGGTTGATGAAAAAGTGTAAACAATTACATACTAAAAATACATTTAAATTTACATTATTTAGAAACATACATGCGCCTCATTTTTTTAATATATAAAAAAATGACATATAAGCACCTGTATGCTAGCTTAAAAAAAAATAAAAAAAAATTTCCGAAAATTTAGGAGTATCTGAAAACGGGATTTAATAAAAAAATTCAATAAAAATATAAAAACTTCATTTTACTATAATACCCTTTTAGATTATTAATAATTTTTAATATTTAAAAAAATCTCATTGGTTTAGAGGAGTTCTCGCACTTAACATGGTTCTGAAAATAAAGTCCCCCTAGATTTTTTTGCGAGAACTGCGAGAACCAGCATCAACCAATCAGATTTTTTTGGATATTTATTTTTATTATTTAATTCAAAAGGGCATAATAGTAAAAATGCATTTTATTTTATTTTTTGATTTTTTTAATAAAAACGTTTTTTTAGTTCCTAAATTTTAGGACTTTTTTTTTTTTTTTTTGAAAAAATAATTTCTTTTTTCATGATTTCAGAAGGTAAGATACATATGTGTTTTTCTCATATAAATCAAGGTGCACATGTGTTTCTTTTAAATAATGTAATTTTACATGTGTTTTTTGATAATGTAAATTTTCATATGTTTTTAGTGCTCAATTGCTTCTAATTGCACATGTATATATTTACACGTAAATTTCTATAAGCATTTTTTTAAACACATACACATTTGCATTCTTTTAACAAAAATAGAGAATACAAACTTTAGCAAAAATCCCAAAAATCTACACTCCTATATTACATTTCCTTTTAATTGCAAATAGAAAAAAGAGAATGTATAGATGAGATTCAACTATGCATTTGTGTACATGGTGTATTTTCTTGTTTTGCACATGTATTTTTCTGTTGTGCACATGTATTTTCTTGTTGAGCAAATGTATCTTCGTCTACATGTGTCTTGTGCTGGTTCGTCAAAGTTGTTCTCCAATAGACAAGTGTTCTTCGTAAATGTGCATGTTCACATTTTTTTTAGGCGTGCACAAGTACTTTCGTGTACATGTGTTTTGTTGTCGACGTCATTGTTCTTCTCTACTAGACAAGTTTTCTTCAGTTTTTTCTGCTATATAAATATAGTTACAATTTGTTATTAGACACATCTAACGGCATGATCTTGATAAATGATAAATAGTATATATGTTTGACTACATATAAATCCTTTCAAGGCATTGGTCATTTATGTTAGGTCACTAGTTTTACAACACAAGTAATATAGAAAGAGATAAGGGCGGATGAACAAGTATCACACACACACACACGTTAATATGAAGACCGGTTAGGCGTAGAGAGTATGTGAAAAGAAAACTTGAACAACCAACCCTCAAATGAGGGTTTACAAGAGTATTTATAGGAGGGAAGCTAGGGCAACACTCCTAGTTCCCATCCTTTCTTATGTGGGCTTGGGCCTAAGCTTATGGGCCTTCTACATAAGCTTGACCTTAAACAAACATAAAGGCCATAATAAAGCTACCTATTACATATGAAATATAAATACTTGAAATACTGTTTAGGAGTGATTCCAACAATCTCCCCCTCAAGTATATATGAATGTAAACGGTGAAGGCGTTGATGTAATAGTAGCTGTGACGTCTTCTGACATTCTTCTTTCTTGTGAGAGGAATTGTCTTGTTTCGAACAATCTCCCCAGTGTAGAGAGATAGTTATCTTTGAACAGTTATGCTTCGACGTCATCTTTAACTTTGTTCTTTGATCATTGTTCTTTCTGGTGAAAGTGATAGTATGTTGTTGTCTGCATCAGTCTGCCTCAGGTCTGCTTCGCTGCTCCAGTGTCTCCACGTCATTCTTCAACATGCTCACACGCTCTTTGACGTTGGAATACAACACTGATGAAGTTCTTTAAGTCTTTAACTTTGTAGATTCTTTGGTTTGACGAAGAATCATTCTGACGGTTGTGTTGCCTTTGAATAGAACTTCCATTAGTGATGATGTTGGCGTGAGCATGAGAAGAATCAGCACGATCATCCCGCTCCGGAGCTTCCATAAGAAGAAAACATTTGAAACGGTTAGTAATAAGCGGTTTCCGGCACTTACAAGTTTGAACTTCGAGAGTGTTAACAGCATAGTGTGAAAACACAACTCTAATTCTAACAAAGGCCGTTCCTGAACTGGAGTCCCACAAGTGAGATAACGCGATGTACCGAAGTACATCTACAGTTCAGATGAGTCGCTGAGGTACACCGAAGCATCACCTCACGACTGTAGACCGTTTGAGACACACTCCGCGTAATCCACGGGGAGTTACCGAAGTGACCTGCTGTCAGGGTTGTTTGATGTTGACCCTGGCAGGAGTTTCCATTCAATCACTGAGGATCACAGATGTGAACCTCTCATAAATGTTCTCGACAGATTGCTAAGATCTGTGAAGGACTCGATATGAACCACTGATGATCTTATTTGTTGATCATCAAGTGATTAAATGTCAAGTGTTCCTAAGAGATCTTTTGATGAATCTCGTGGCTCTAGACTCAATAGTGCGTTTTGGTTTTCCTGAGCGGAGACTAGGGAGAGGGTCTCCTTTTTCAATACCAGCGATCTCTAAGAGAAAGCCAATAGTTTACGTAGGGTTCCCTGTGAGAATGAAACAAGCTTTTGTTGAGAAAAACTTGAGTGGCTAAGAAGGTTTAGTGCATGCGTCACTGGGTCCATGACGACTTTTAATCTTCAATACTGGTGTCACTAAGTGACAACCAATAGCATATGAATTGAACCCGGTGTCTGCCCTAAGTTGAATAATCTGGAGGGCTATTTCTTTTCACCCTTTACTTTACATTTCTTTTTGATTCTTCAACTCCTTCTTTCTCCGATTCTCATTTTCTCCTTTTTACAATCATTCCTAAGGACTTCTAACACTAACTAATGGTAGTGTCCTTGGGTAGATCCCTCCGGCTCTGGCGGATCATAGGACGGTTATTCCTAACCTTAGTCACCTTATAACTCCATGACTAACCTATGTTTGCCATTATAACCACTGTATGTTAAAATCTCTCTCAAAGGGTTTGTTAACGAAAAACATGTTTGAACCACAGTGAGAGATGAAGTTTTGCATAAATACTCACCCTCCACATGTGCTTAATAGTTTTAATGGTTAAATGCACAGTGAGGAAAGAGCGCGCACTTTTTGAATTGATCCACTAAAGATAGACAATCTCCCGCGAGACACGGTTACGTTGAATAGTTAAAGAGATACATTGTCAGCTTTTAGGTGACAACTAGCTCTAATAACTACCTTGAAGGTGTAGACAAACCTTGGAAGGTTGTCAAACCCGTCAGAGTTCATGTCTATCAAAAGTTTCTCGAATGGTACTTTCTACTCAGACAAGTCCTTTGCGAGACACGTTTACATCACTAGCGAACTAGCTTGAAATTATTACCCGTCCAGGACAAGTCTTTTCGAGTTACTAACTGTTTAGTACCGTCAATTCGTTGTTTAAGTCTGAAGTTCACAGATTCATTTGCATTCACAACATATTTCTTATCACACAAATTTTCTCCCCCTCAAAAATGGCATATAAAAATGTTATTTTTGAACGGTTGAGAATAAATATGACCATTTTGAGTGTTGCGGGAAGATGACCACTATGAACAATTTGTGAACAAAGTTTTAAATCAAATACTCCCCCTCAACTAGTGATATAAACGGTTGAGGTTTTGAAAAATCATATGGGGAAGTACTTGTCTTTTTGAGCAAAACCTTGAAAAGTGAAAGGTTTGATAGGTTTTACTAAAAAATAAGAAGCTTTCGCTCCTTTTATAAGGATTGTGGCACTGAGGCGTACCACAGGGTCCTTTCTTGACAATTACGGGTTGTACACTGTTATGTGTGCACAAGCCATCGACATATATAATCATGCATCCAAAATTATATGAGGGAAACAATTCAAGGGGTACCAGGAAGTGCAGTGATGTTCCCAGGAGTGCGCACAGGGCGTTGAAAGCCGGTGATGTTTCTCCTGGGTCGACCACCAATATAGCTCTCCAATCGTCTGAACTGATCCCTTCTGAACAACCGTTCATCAATCATGGTGATGATACGTCTCACATCCCTCCTTTCCTGAGAATTCCAGCGCTTAGGATTCCCAACTTTCAGGCGTATATCCTTCAACCTGTACGCCAATCCATCCCTAACCAGCTTCAAGGTATGATCCCCGAATTTGTGGAGCTCACTACACGCCATTAAGCAGTTTCTTTGAAGTTCACTGCGGTAAACAACGCCGAAAGGTTTGCTGATGAGCGTAAGTTGTGTAAGCTGGTTGATGTCGGGAAGATCAAGCTGTGGTGGAGTGAAGTTTACACGTTTCTGATAGGATTCAACAGCCATCTGGATATCTTCGACACGTTCTTTGATCACGATGCGTCTAATGAAGATGAGAACTGACTTGATAAATTCACGTTGAACTTCAGTCGAGAATTGTCTCATACGACCCTGTACTTTGGCAAGGTACATGTCTTCGATGTCCTTGAGGGACAAATTCTCAAAGTCAGCCTTGGAGAATCCATAGTCCTGTTCATCTTGTCGTTTGACTATGATATTCTTCAAGAATGTGTAGTCCCACTTAGACTTGAGATCAATATGTTTGATGGCCACGATGTCCTTGGAACTATACACTGCATGTTGAGACTTCTGAACCAGGCAGCTTCTGTAGTAGATTCTTTGGCGTTCAGGCCAATGATGAATCCCATACAATGCATCTTGGTCGTATGCTTGCACGTTGTCAGAAAACAAGTGATTTGCACGTTCCTCGATAGCTATGCAGTTTGAGTAAATAGCCGCTGGGAATGGAAGAGTCAATGATGTAGCGTATTTTCGCTAACCATCGCTACCGTGTAAGAGAAAATCCAGGTCTTTGTTAAAAAAGTATCGGAAGGGAATCCTTGGTTCGTCTGCTTGGCCAATTGTCGGTAGAGGTTTGGTCCAGTCGGTGTAGTATGGAGGGTTGTCCCTTTGTGTGAAGTCAATGTTTGCTTCCGGATTGAGCCAATCCATGTTGTTAGACATAGCTCGAGCGATGTTCTCAAGATGATATTCGACCTCGAGGGCGCTTTCAGAACTGTCTTGTAGAAGTTGAAACGCTTCATTCTTGATTCGCTTCAACTCAGATTTCGTCATTTTCTTCACATGGAACTTTTCTTGCAAAAGTTTTACGTGCTCCAATGTAGAACCGTCTACCAATTCTTGACCTTCATCAGGGTAGGGAGTTTGGTTGACAAGTGTGGAGAACCATTCAAACCCTTCGGTTTTATCGTCATCTAGCCATGATACGACTCCAGGCTGAGTCGTCTTCTTCTTCTTTTTGGAAGGCCTTGATGATGATACTGGTTTCTGCACTTGTTTGGGTGAGGTGGGTTGTTGTTGGGGCTCAAGGACCTCTTCATCGTCACCACCCGTATACTCAAAGTAATCACCTGTTTTATGAGTCAGGGGTGGTAACTCGGAATCGTCCCGAGGTTTATCAGTAGAAGACCGAGGTGGAGGAGACTTTTGTTGAGAAGAAGTCCGTGGTGGAGGAGGTGGCATCGAAGTAGATTTACCAGACTGCTTCTGACGTTTAGGTGCAGAGTCCTTATCCTTATCATCGTCATCTCTTGGTCGTTTGGGTTGATCGGCTGACTCCTTGCATGATGATCTGAGTTGAAAATCAAGTAGATTTTCGAAAAATTTAGCTTCATCCGAAGTAAACGTTCCAGATCGCTTTGACATTTGCATCACAAGTTTAGCGATTAACTCAGATTCAGAGAGATCAGCTTCTTTGGCCATTGTATGTTTAACCAATGCTACGATGTTAGGGGTGAGTTGTCTGGAAAATACTTCTCTAGTCACACCGGGGACAGTGTCGAGAAGAAACTTGTGGGTATGATCTCTTGCTGTCTTCTCCAGTTCCTTTTGGACTTTAGGAACGATATCCTGAAGGTACTTGTTAGTGTAACCTTCGATCATTTCGTTCAGTTCCTCTTTTCGATGACTCTTCATGAACTTCTGAACAAATTCCCTTTCTTTCTCCATCTTGTCTTTCTCATCATTTAAGTACTGAATTTGGTCAGCAAACCAATTCATTTTTCTGTAAAGTATGTCCTTCTTTCTGACTTGTTGGACAGCTTTCACAATCTTTTTATGAGTCTGAGAAATCCAAGATTTAGGTGGTTTCTTCACGGATTTGGATGATGATCTGGTTGTCTTTGTTGATGGTGGTTGTGATGAATGAGACGAAGAATCCGATGATGAGGAGACATGAGGAGACTTCATGTCCTTAGGAGTTTCTGAGGTTTTCTCCTTTGAGTGTGTTGGACTGTCTAGAAGAAACTTTGTATAATCATCCTCGTCATCCTTAGACTTTTCTTTCTCAGTTACCTGTTTCTCAAAATCATACACAATAGTGTCCTCCACAGGCTGTTGTTGTTGCAGAAGAGTGGTGGCACCAGATCCCTTATCGGGTCGATTAACCGCATCAGGATCTGGAGAGGAGTGGGCAGCTCCACTTGATCCTCCGGGGCCACCCATTTGATCTTTAGCAAATTCTTCGGCCTTTTGAAGGTGTCTGACTTTGTGAAACTTCTTCCTGTATGATTGATCCAGTTGCTCTTCTTCATCTTCAGAGCTTTCATCCTGAGGCACAAGTGCAGGAGTCTTCCCTTTTCCTTTAATGGTTTGAGGACTTGGAGGTTTTGGTACTGAGGGATTTTCATCCTTTGCAGTTTCAGAGTATGTGATCTCTTCATCTGTGTCAGTAGCTTCAGAGTCCTCGTCCCTGAGCTGTCTTTGCGGTTCAAGTGAAAGGATCGGAGTGGCTTCCTGAGAAGGAACTTTCTTCTTCGGGGTGGGTTTCCTCTTTGGAATAGGTTTCTTCTTTGGAACATTCCTTTGACTATCTGTACTTGTGACACTTCCAGCACTTCCTTTTCTGGTTCTCCTTACAGGTGTTCCAGAAGATTTTTCGTCGAGATGACCAACTTTGCCTTGTCTGACTGCTTCCAGATACCTTTTGTACGATTCGAGCTTTCTGACATCTTCAGTTAGAAGGAAATCTGGCAGCACATCACCTTGTTTCTTTGTAGACGTTTCCTTGATTATGACAGATAGAATAGGTTCCGTCAACATGTCGTGATTGTCGGGGTCATTGAGCCTCTTGGGAATGTCAGGATGAAGTCCAAGTGCTCTCTGGATCAACAGTTTAGTATATCTGATGTAGGGAATCTTTGAGCCAAGTTTGTTGAGAAATGACATCATGTCATCCCAAATCAGAGCTTCGATAGCGATGTGTTTCTTGTTGACCAATGCCCAGAATATTTGCAGTTCCATGAGCTTAGGGTGCTCATAGCCGCTGTCACGACCAGAAACAGACTTGGTGATGATCATGTAGAGAGTTCTCCAGGGTTGAGGAATACTCTTAAGTTCTACGTGAGAATGCTTGGTGATTATTCCTGTAGCCTCGTCATAACCGATATTGATTAAGAATTGGAGAGTGAGCTCTTCAGCAGGTGTGGCATATAGTTTGGTCGGATCGACATCAGGAATTAGGAGAACAGCCCTTAAGTCTGCAGGTGTAATGGTGACTTGTTTGTGATTCAGAGTCACCGTCACAGCAGTTTGTCCTTTGACCCTTTCCATAGTGTTCCAGAACTGTTGGATGTAGATCTCAGGGACAGTTGCAGAGTGAGTAAGCATGTTCTGATACGGATGAGTCCTCAGAATGTCAATAGCAATTAAACACGAAGATTCAGAGCAAGTGAGGGTGTCAAAGTCAACACGGAGATTGTTCTTTCCTATCTTCATTGGATAGCCATGAGGATAGATATCAGCAATGGAGAGAACTTCAGGTGCATCCACATTCATTTGTTCAGCCATGTCGTGATCTGAAATAACATTAGCCAAAAGAACCAACATATCGAAAGACATAATGTTAGTCAACAGAAGGTCTTATTGTCTAGTTATTGAATGTACAGTGATACTGATTGTTACGAGTCCTAAGTCACTTGTATGTTCAATAGTTTAATGATGTCGTGAAATTTTTCGTGAGTTAGTTAACTTTAAGTTTTAAAGTTTATTTTATCACTTATTGTTCACAACATATCAGACGATTTAAGTTTATTAGTGACATTTTTGGATTCGTGATGATATGATTAGTTTATTTACAAGTTTGTACAAGTAACAATTCATCATGAAGGTCAATCCAGGGTTAAGCGTAGTTTTGGCAAAGTTATGCGTAGACAGGAATGATATATGCTTAGGTGTAAACTTACGCATAGAATCCTAACTTACGCGTAAGAAGTGTTACGCGTAGGAAAAGGAGACCTTATGCGTAGGCATATATTAACCTTACGCGTAAGGCTACTCGTAAGAGTTGACCTTATGCGTAGAGGTCACTGTTTACACATATCCTTCACAGGATACGCGTAGTCCATTGTAGAACCTTACGCGTAGCTGTTATGCGTAGGAGTATTCTTACGCGTAACATGACTACGCGTAGGGTAATCCATATGCGTAGAGTGCAAATGACCTTGATTCTGATTTTCACGAGTAACAAGCCTGAAATAGAACCATCATATCATCAATATTAGCACATAAATTCATTTTAGCAATAGATCATGGCAAGAACACATGTTACACAGTTATGCGTAGAACTACATATGCGTAGTCTAAACCCTAATTCTACGCGTATAAAATCTAGCCATGGATTATGCACCAAACTTTTTCTGGTAGCTTAAGAGAGTTGAGGAAGTCTATATACCGAGTTATAACACCCAATTCATGGTGAATCAAAAATACCCAAACTTATGAACTTTAAACCCTAATTCCAAATTGTTGATTATTTAGAGTTTCTGGGTGGTTATAAAGCAAGGAAATCATTAATTCATCGCCATAAGACCATAACACAACAATATTTTTGACCAAATCACTTCTCATTTGAAAATACCCAAAACCACGCATAAACCCTAATTTTCAAAGTCATTTAATTCGTGAATCTGGGTTCGTTTTGAGGATAGAAAAAGTATCATTGATGTTATTAAAACATTTTGACACTATCGTTTTAGCCACAAACACATAAACACAATTATGTGTTCTTACGCGTAAGCGAAGAACACAAAATCATCCATATTAGTAGATTTGACCGTTGGATTTATTTGAAAATCAAAACCATTGTTCAAACATACGTTAGAAACATTAATCCACTTACAAAATGAAGATCTGAAACACGGATTTCTTGAGTGAATTTTGTGCGTAGGATGGTTTTAGGTTTAGAATTAAATGTGAAGAGAAAGTTAGGTGGGGAGGTGTTTTATTAAAATAGCTTTAGCATTTTGACAGTTTTGGTCCCTCCACCTATTCCATTTTCATACAAAGCCATTTAACTTCCATTTTGGTTACCCAAACGAAGATTTTAGGAAAGAAACTTGACAACACTCCCCCTCGACTTGAGAAAATAATGAAAGGTTGTTAATTTAAGTCCGAGGAGTGTCTTTGAACCTGAAAATGTACCACCATTTGTAAAAGAATCAACCGAGATATGATAACATGCAAGTACACAAATGTTTTGAGACAGTTAAAAGCTTATTTTCTCCCCCTCAACACTTGATCAGAAAAATACTGAATTTTGAAAGATAAAAGTGTTGACGGAAGAAATGTACTTGCCATGTTGAGAGAAAGATAGATTAGGAGAATATTTTTGTTGTTTTATCGGATTTTATATTTTTGTATTTTGTTTTTGAAAGTTTATTTACAAAAGATGTTTTGGTGTTTGACAGGTTTTTAAGACTGTTTTAAGAGGTCATCCAATTCCTCTTGAGTCAAACACCTCATACCAATTCGGTGGACCAACTCATTAAACCTAGCGGGAGGCAAGGCTTTGGTGAGCAGATCTGCCAATTGGTATTCAGTACCCACAAAGTATAATTCAACGGTACCCTGTTCTACGTGGTCCTTGATGAAATGATAGCGTAGATCGATGTGCTTTGATTTCGAGTGCTGAACTGAATTGCACGAGATGGCAATGGCACTCCGATTGTCGCAGTACATCGGGATTCTGTCAAATACGTAACCATAGTCTTTGAGTTGTGTTCTCATCCAGATGACTTGAGCACAACACGCGGACATGGCTACATATTCTGCTTCGGTTGATGACAGCGATGTACAATCCTGCTTCTTTGATTGCCAAGACACCAGTTTATCACCAAGAAATTGTAGAGCTAGTGAAGTACTTTTCCTTGAGTCTAACCATCCTGCGTGGTCAGCGTCTGAAAAAGCGATTAGTTCAAAACCAGAATCCTTCGGATACCAGATCCCCAAGTTAATGGTTCCCTTGATGTATCGGAGGATTCTTTTAGCCTCAGAGAGGTGGGTTTCAGTTGGTCGCGACTGATAACGGGAGCATAGATAAACGGCAAAGACAATATCAGGTCTGCTAGCTGTTAGATACATGAGGGACCCAATAATACTTCGGTATTTGGTGGGGTCAACTAATTTCCCATGTAAATCAGCATCTAGCTTCTTGGTATGAGTCATTGGTGTGGCATAAGTATCACAGGTTTTCATTCCAAATTTGTTTAACAATTCAAGGGCATATTTGGACTGACTCAAGAAAATACCACGGGGTGATTGATGAACTTGCAGTCCTAGAAAGAACGTAAGTTCACCCATCATGGACATTTCAAAATTTTTCTTCATTAGTTTTGCAAAAGCGATTGAAAACTTTTTATGTGTTGACCCAAAAATGATGTCATCCACGTAAATTTGAACAATTAAGATGTGTGACCCGTGATATTGTATAAAAAGAGTTGGGTCAACCGAGCCTTTGGTGAAATTATTGGCAATGAGGAAAGATGATAGCTTATCGTACCATGCCCGAGGGGCTTGTTTGAGACCATAAAGAGCTTTGTTCAGTTTGTAGACGTGGTTCGGGAACTCAAGATCAACGAATCCATCAGGTTGGGTGACATAGACCGTTTCTTTTAGTTGTCCATTGAGAAACGCTGTTTTTACATCCATCTGATAGACCGTCATATTCATATGAGCTGCGAACGCGAGGAATATCCGAACAGCCTCAAGACGAGCAACCGGAGCAAAAGATTCTTCAAAGTCCATTCCCTCTTCCTGACGATAACCCTTAGCAACTAGCCGTGACTTGTTTCGGATAACATTCCCTTCAGCATCCAATTTGTATTTCTAAATCCATTTTAATCCAATGACGTAGACCCCTGTTGGTCTTTCAACCAGTTCCCATACTTCAAGACGTTTGAATTGGTTGAGTTCTTCCTGAATGGATTCAATCCAGTTGTCTTTTGTCATTGCATCCTTAATGTTTTTAGGCTCAGATTGCAGACAGTGAGTGCATAAATGCAATGTTCACCATCTGAGTGAAGACGTTGTCTCGTAACGGCTGGTTGATTCGGGTTGCCAATAATGTTAGCCAGAGGATGGTCTTTAGTCCATCTATGTGTAGAGGGTTGATGTTGGTATACATTGTGCAGATTCTGAGGATTCAAATGGTTTGTTGAAGATTCCGCGACATCTGGTGCAGCAGTCTCATTAGCAAACGGGTTGAAGAACGCATTTGGATCAAAATCTGCAGGTGGGGGTACTTCATTCAGAATATCATCAGCTGGTTCATCATTGTTGGAAGCGGTGTGTTCAACTGTTGTGTTGGAGTCAACTGGTGTAGGTGCATCTTCAACAGTAGTTGTTGTAGCAGGTGTATCAGGTATAGGAATATTATCAGGTTGTGCAGCGGAAACAGCGGATACACCTGGAGCACGTTCATCAATATCGTCACAGAACAGAGGAGCAAATAACCTTTCCATTTGTTGACGAGTTAGCTGGGGGCTTTGTTCAACTGATGATGGGGGTTGAGGGAAGTTTAAACGGTTGTGACCGGGTTCTAAGCTGTTATACTCAGAAGCCATATCCGTGAGTTCATTGAAATGAGCATGAATCGTTTCCATTACCTCCTTAGTTCGACGATTCCAGATTTGGAAACCTTTAGAATTGTCACAGTATCCAATAAAGACTCCAATATCAGCTTTGGCTTTGAGCTTTCCAAAATCATCACGATCATTATTCGGATAGCAAAGGGATCCAAATACATGAAAGTGTTTGAGGTTCGGTTTATAGTTGTGGACAAGCTCAAAAGGTGTTTTGTTGTGGCGTTTTGTGATCATAGAACGGTTTTGAGTATAGCATGCAGTAGATACAGCTTCTGCCCATAAGTAATCTGGAAGTTTAGCATTGATTAACATTGTTCTTGCAGCTTCCACTAACGTTCGGTTTCGTCTTTCAACAACTCCGTTTTGTTCAGGTGTTCGTGCAATAGATGTTTGATGCTGAATTCCCACTTTCTCATAGAATTCACGAAGGGTTTTGTTAACAAATTCAGTTCCTTTGTCTGTTCTGATGATTCTGACGGTGTTGCGGAGCTGAACCTGTATTTTTGTGAGAAAGGTGATGATCATTTGTGGAGCTTGGTCTTTGCTACGAAGAAAGTAGACCCAAGTCCATCGTGAGTAGTCATCAACAATTACTAAGATGTAGCGTTTGCCGTTGATCGTTTGCACACGCATCGGGCCACACAAATCCATGTGAAGAAGATGAAGCACATGCTGAGAGCTGTGTTCCACCTTTGAAGGAAAATGAGCACGAGTGCTTTTCCCTTGTTCACAGGCTGAGCAAAGGTGATCTTTTGAATACCGGAATCGTGGGAGTCCTTCAACGAGTTTGTGTCGAGCAAGGTTGGTGATGGTTTGAAAGTTTAGATGTGAGAGACGACGGTGCCATAGCCAGGATTTTGTAGATGTTGCCTTTGAAAGTAAGCAAATGGGAGAGGAAGCAACCATGTCTTGCATAGAGATAGTGTAGAGACTAGAATTACGCGAGCCAGACATAAGGTCATTTCCATGTAGATCACGAATGAAACAAGTTTTCTCCCTGAAAGCAACCTCCAAATCTCCATCACAAAATTGACCTACTGAAAACAGATTGTGACCGAGGCCTTCCACATAGTAAACCCTGCTGATTTCGATGTTCCCATTAACATAATCTCCGTAGCCCATGATGGCTGCGAAGTGATCGTTCCCGAATCTGACAGTGCCAATGAACTTTGCAATAAAGTTTGATAACAGTTTAAGGTTGCCTGTCATGTGTCGGGAACATCCGCTATCAACAATCCAGAGAATGATCTGTATCACCTGCATTACACACAGACGACACAGATGGAATAGAAGTAGATGTGGAACCCGAAATGTTAGAGGGTTCCGAAGCAGGTATGTTAGACATACACACATTGAAAATTTTAGGCATCCATTTAAATCCTAGTGTGTTATATATCCATTTCTGCCATCTATAACTACTTTTTGCTTTAGTCTTAGTGAAAACACTAGGTGGTACTACATTCTTAGGAGGTGAAGCGGGAGCTACTGTGATAGCAATGGTTGCCTTAGAATCTAAAGAAGGTGGTTTACCAAGCACAGACTTAGAATGATTAGTGGGCCTAGAGGTATTCCGATTCTTAGGATTCCGTAAGCGAGAGATTATAGTTTTAGCAACACATTTGTCATGACAATCAGAATTCATACTCTTTCGACAAATAACACAAGGTGCATCAGACTGAATATCAAAAGTACTTAACGGTTTAGCATTCGTTACATCACTATTTGTATTACATTTGCCAGACGCAACATCTATAGTGGAAGCAACATGATTTTTATTCAGAGTCCTAGGGTGTTCTTCTACTTTAGCATTCTTTATTGATCTTTTCTTAGGTCGCAACTTCCTATTCTTCGATTGAGTGCTCCTAGGCTGTGAAGTGCGGACGTTTGGAAAAGATGCAACTATTCCTGTTTCAGTAGAGGGAAACACATTAGCAACTTGTGATTTGGCAGTGGGAATTCTAGGTTCACGATTACTAAGTGTGACTGGTGCTAATCTCTTAATCACAGTAGGCGGAAGTTGTTCATACTTTCCTAACATTTCCTGTAACTTAGAGATGGTGTGAATCAGATCTTGATTTTCAGAACGAATATTACCAGCAAAATTCATAACTTCTCTAGTGTGAGCAAGATAGTGATCAAGTTCGTTTGATGCTTCAAGTCGAGTCTTTTTGAGTAAATCAAATATGACACCATATTCCTGTTTAACTTTTAAAAGTTCTTGTTCATATTTTGAGATTTGACTTTTCAAAGACACGTTTTGATCATCCAGTTGCTCAATTTTAGGATCAGAAGATTTTTCACTCAGCTGAGCGATTTTCTTTTGAAAACTAAGTTGATGGTTGTGAATATCTTTTTCACACCAATGAAGACGACGTTTTGCATTGTAAATTTCAGTGAGTAATCGTTTATTTTCAGCTTTTAAAGACTCGATCTGAAGCACATTATCGGTGTTCTCAACAGTAACAACAGTTTCAACAATATCAGCAGAGATATAATCAGATACAAATGGCAAGGCATGAAGTAACACAACATTATGGATATCAGCAAAGATAACATCTTCCAAGAGTCGATCAACATCTTTTCTCAACAGTTTCTTTTTGCGTTTTGTGTTAGAAATAGATGTTTCTGTTTTCTCGAAAACGTTTTTCATTACCCCAAGTTCCTTATGAAAATCCTTTTCCCAGGCAATTGCACAACTTTTCTAGTTTTTAACATTAGGTAAAAGATTTTTCTGAAAAATGTCTCTTTGTTCTCGCGCCAGAGGCGATTGAAAATGTTCAACTTTGATTTCAGAGCGATATTCTATCTCATGTTGTAAAATTTTGAGGTCAGCCATGAAAATGTCAAAATATCGAAGGATTTTTCGATTTTCAGGTTTTGAGTTTACTTCACTAATGGAAGGTAAAGGACCATAAGTTTGTGCAAATTCTGTTTTGGGATTAACATTAGAAGACTCAGGTGTTTTGATGATAACCCTTGGTGTGTTAGAAGAATCCGTTGGTGTGACGAAAGTGACCGCGTTTTTATAATTAAAAGGTTTGTTGTAAACAACATTTTTTAATTTTGATCGACTCTCGTCTTCTGCATCTAATTCCTCTTGACGATGATATTCAACAACACTCATGACAGTATTATCAATTTTGTATTCTGCACTGGAAACTTCAGGAGTTGGTTTGAATGTTTTTAGTGAAAGCTTTGGTTTGTAATCAGCTAGATTTTTTCCATATCCTTTTGGATTGGGTTTTAAGGTAAACTTTTCAATAGCTGTTACGGATTCACCATGTTTGTAAACAACAGTTTTAAACTCTTTAAGTTTGTCTTGCAAGCCGAGAATTTCGTCAAGAAGGTCATCTACCCGATTCGTTGAATGCTTTTTGTATGCGGAGAACTGTTTTTGACAATTTAACAACTCAGCCTTAGATTTTTGATTTTCCAAGGTGAGAGCGTTAATTTGCTTTTTATGTTCGTGTTTCAGTTGTTCTAATTCAGACAACAAAGCATTCTTCGAGGCGGCTAGATCACGCATCTGTCTCTCTAAATATTTTTCGTTTTGATGAGATTTTGCAAAAGCGGCTTCAAAACCTTTTTCACGGTTTTCTTGAGTTTTGAAAAAGTTGAGTTGCATTTGTAAGCATTCAAAATCCTTTGTTAACAATGCATTTTTACTTTTTAAGGACTGATTTAATGCATAACATTCCTCCATTTTGATTTTATGGTCTTGAATTAACCGAGCAAAATCCGGATGAGGCAACAGATCATCTTGTTCAACGTGAGTCTCAACATGATCATTCTTTAGATCCTGAAGTACGACCACGGAGTCAATTTGATTATCAAAGGAAACCATAAGGCCATCTTGATCGTCAAATGTAACTACAGGGTTAACTTGAAAATCATCAGAAAGATATGTAGAAGACTCATTTTGAACAGTCTGATCCGTGCCGGATTCAGATATTGGCGGAGATATTAGTTCAGATATGATGATGGTTTGTTCGGGTACCTAAGACAAGCCATCAGTGTCATACACTGGGCCTGTATCACTCATGTGCAGCTCATGCATATTAGCCATCAACATAACAACTGCATTAGCCTGCAAGTCCTCCATATCATCATGTGAGTCTGCATCTGCCATAAAGCTCTGTTCTTTGTCTGTAAGAGATCCACCAGCTTCATCCTTAAGAGCCAAAAGTAAAGCCTCTTTGAAATAAGCACTGCCCCTAGTCCTTGGCTTTGGGCATGCATTAGCCAGGTGTCCCTTCTCATTGCAGTTGTAGCATCTAAGACCATTTAACCGATTCTGAGCATTTCCCTGTTCCATCACTTGAGCTCTGTTGTTATTCCTACCCACAGCATTAAACCCTTGACCACCGCCCATCTGACGACCATAATCATGATTCTGAACTTCAACACGTCCATTGTTCACAACAGCTTGAGTCCGTGTGTTAGATGAGGAACGAATGAGATTGTTGGATTTGTTGGTGTAACGGCCAAAAGCATTAGCAATCATCACAAATCCTTGTTGCAATGCTTCGAATGGATCGATTTCCTCAGTAGCTTCACTGACATATGCTTGAGCATTGTTGCTGTATGGAACCAATTGATTTTGTTGAGGTTGAGGTTGTTGCTGTGAAGGTGTATTTGAAGCAGTTGGTTGAGTTGCTGGTTGAGAGGGATAATTCTGTTGAGCATACAAGGCAAGTTGTTGATTGTCCGGTTGTGACTGTTTAGCAATTTGAGCACGGAGAATCCTTTCCCGATCAACTTCCTTTTCATGAGGCTTCAAGTAATCGTACAGCAATCCATAAGTAGAATGATGCATATTCTTCACTTGACGGAGAAAAATGACATACTTCTCCCATTCTGGACCAAGACTACTCAGGAACTTAGTATTCACTGCAATTATTGGCATGATGATGTTGTGTTTATCCAAATCATTGATGATATCTGAAAATCGATGATGATAGGACTCTAGTGTCTCTCCAGGTTCAATCATGAAGTGTTCATAAGCCAAGTAAATTTTGGATTCCAAATCCTCCTGATTGAGTACAGATCCTTCCATAAGAAGACGAATATGATCCCACATTTTTTGTGCAGTCTTTTGAGCATCAACACTACGAAGAATTGGGTTTGGTAATCCTAAGAGGATGTATTCCATTGCAAGTTCATCAGCTTTATAGTGTAGAAGTTCTGTGGGATTTAAATCTGCAACAGTAGCAATGTTGGTTTGTTCATCTCTTGGTGGAACAGCAGTTGGATCTCCGGGTACAATGACAGTAGGCATCTCAAATGGACCTTCCAAGATAACCTTCTTTAAGAACTTTCCATGTGGCTTCTTTAGATCACAAAACCTAAAGAACCTTATCACCCATTGATCGTAGTTTGCTGGAGTGAGCATTGGAGGTCTATCAAGTGATCCAGCTTCATGAATTGATTGTTGGCTGCTTAAAGCTTCACACATCTTTGCAAACCAAGTGGGTTCCTTCATAGTGCTTCGTGATGGATGTTGATTGAAATCGTTTGTGTAGGGTAGAGCTTGAAGACTTGGTGGTGGTTGAACCATTTGTGGTTGTGGAATTGCACCAAGTTGTGGAGTATGTTGTTGTTGTTGTTGATGATTATAAGTGTGAGGGAAATAGTTAGAGTATGGTGGTTGAGACATGATGATTAACTTGTGTGGTAAAAATGGATCTTTGTAGTCGAATGAACCTTTGTTGATGAAGTGTCCTTAGGCGTAGAAAAGACAAGAACCAAGTAGCACTTATGCGTAAAAACACCAAAAGTTACGCGTAACAATGAGGAGTTACGCGTAGGTTTTAGCTTACGCGTAAGAAGGATAAAAGAACTAAAGTTAAGCGTAGACAAAAGTTAGGCGTAGAAAGTTAGGCGTAGAATTACCTTATGCGTAGACCTAAGTTTACGCGTAAAGTGAATCTTATGCGTAGAATTTCTACGCGTAAGCTTATGCTTATGCGTAATTTTAGGGTTTTTTCCCAAATGATCTTTTACACTTCACAGTGCAAAAGATATCCAAAGTCGACGTATTTTCAGACTTATCCAAGTAAGAAAACACGGAATAAACCAGAAAAATGAAGATCAAACCAAGGAAAATCTTACGCGTAATTTTAGGGTTTTGATACGCGTAGGATTACTCGTAATTTTGATTTTGCCCAAATGTGTTTCTAAACCAGATTTTTGTTATGGAATAGCTTCAATAGTACCAAAAGAACACATAAGTGTGAATTTTGATGTACCAAAACTGCTAAACGGGTTACGCGTAGAACGACACCCACGAACAAAAACAAGCTTAAAAACGTAAATCCACGCGTAAAGTTTGAAACTTTTTGCCAAAAACAAGTATTTTAACACCTCAAAACATTGAAAGTACAAGAATCTTGGATTAAAAAGTGTAAAAAACAAGTTTTTAAGATAACCAAAGATTGCGTTATCTTTACGCGTAAGACCCAAAACCAAAACTTCAAAAACAAACGAGTACACCCAACTATTTGGCGATTGATACCACTGTTAGGTCACTAGTTTTACAACACAAGTAATATAGAAAGAGATAAGGGCGGATGAACAAGTATCACACACACACACACGTTAATATGAAGATTGGTTAGGCGTAGAGAGTATGTGAAAAGAAAACTTGAACAACCAACCCTCAAATGAGGGTTTACAAGAGTATTTATAGGAGGGAAGCTAGGGCAACACTCCTAGTTCCCATCCTTTCTTATGTGGGCTTGGGCCTAAGCTTATGGGCCTTCTACATAAGCTTGACCTTAAACAAACATAAAGGCCATAATAAAGCTACCTATTACATATGAAATATAAATACTTGAAATACTGTTTAGGAGTGATTCCAACAATTTATTTTAAACCATAATAACATCTGAAACTAAAACCGAAACGAATTCCAGTACAACCATTACCACAAAATAATACAATTGTATCACATTAGAAAGCATATTTTAAAAACTGACACCAACAAGTAAACTGAATACCTAAACCTATGCTTTGTGCACATGTATTCTCAACCATTGCACATGTATTTTCATTAAATTTATACCCACCATAAAACATATATGCATCCCCCCTTAAAACAAATATGCATTCCCCCTTAAAACACGTGTGTAAACTAAACCAATTTAATTGAATTTATACCAACCATAAAACAAATATGCATCCCTCTTAAAACACATATGCACACCTCATGAAACACATACAAATAATTATAACACATATGCGCACCCTTTTCTTGTTGTATTATTTAAACGCTAAACACATACGGTGTCATGGCAAACTTAATTAAAAAAACCTTCCAATTAAACATAAATATAACCTCTAATTATGAAGAACAAGATACATCATTAGGATTTCATAACCATTATAAAAAAGTACTCAAATCTTTAGACAATTATATCCAAAGGAAAACCGAATCATTCATATAAACTCTAACAATAAGACATAACATATTAACTTATTCAACAATCTCAACTAAGAAACTGCCAAGTATGAATTAGCTAGAAATAGATATATTGCATCAACAACTATTACCAAACAACTCTAGCAAGATACATAAACACCATTCCAATATATTTTATATACATATAATTGAAGCTTAAAATATGTAACAAATAAAAATATAAACAGACAAAAATTAACCTGGAAAATCTCAGCAAGGCTCTTCTGCTTACTACCTAATCCTAAACCAGGCAAACCAATCAACCCATCACCACCCCACTCGGCCGAAACCTTAACTTTCTCAGCCTCCAAATTCTCATTCTCCTGTTTCTTCGAGTTAAACCCAGGCGGCATAGAAAACATCGATACACCACCACCGCCGCCACCACTAACACTACCTCCACCTCCACCACCACCAACATCAGTTCTATTAGCCTTCCTCCTATCACCAATCCCACCCAATCATTGGTCTCCTACCCATATCAGATAACATCTTTTCACAGATAAAATTACACAAAATCAACAATAAAATTTATATCAATTTATAAAACTGATACTAATTACAAATCAAAAACATTTTCATAAAATAAAAGAGTTCATAAACTACGTTACAAATCGAAAACGTTTTTAAAATGGTCTAGATCCGGCACTCGAAGAATACTTGATAGACATGAAATTAATCCACCATCGATCATACCTTTGGCTACATCTGAAGAACCTCTAATGTTACTGGATGACGAATTTTGGACAATATCGAGTAGATATCAAGATCCCCACAGGCGGCTAGGGTTTTTTATTAGAGAGATAAATAAAAATGTGATTCAGTTTCTGAGATAGGATACACAGATTGACGGTTTTAAATAAATCAAATACAAAATACCCATAGTACCCCTCCAGCTTTTATAGAATACTACTTAATATTTAAGTTTATTACATTTTTGCCACTCATCATTTTCACCGTTGATCAAATAATTAAGGGTGTAGATTGGTTCTCGCAGTTCTCGCAATTTATTTGGTTCTTACAATAACCTCACACTATATATATATATATATATATATATATATATATATATATATATATATATATATATATATATATATATATATATATATATATATATATATATATATATAGTGAAGAGTTATTTTCAGAACCAAGAACTGCGAGAACCGATCTCAACCATCTATTTTTTTAATCAATGGCTACAAAAAAAGGTTGCATAAATGTAATAAAATGAAACTTTATGTTATATTTTAAAAAGGATGGGAGGGTGTTTAAGTAATTTCACATCACTTCTAATATTAACTACTCACAACTTATTTCAATAATATTATATCCCTTTTCCCTAAAAACCTCCCACCTTCTTCAAATCCCCTGAACCAAAACCTAGCCGCCGCCACCACCTATTCTCTCATTTCCACGGTCATGGTTATGTTTCACAATCTCCATTTACATATCGTTGGATTTTTTATGGTCTTGAATGTTTCACCATCTCAATACGTGGTCTTTTTTCACCATCTCCCTTCACGGTGTGGATCTAAAAGTTGCCAACAAATCAACCCGTGCCATATATATTATTCTTTGTAATCAATTTTTTGTTCATAACAAGGGTTCGTAGTTGTTAAAGAAATAGGAAGAATGTCAAGGTATTATTTACTCACGCATTTGTTGATTTATATGGTTCGTGATTTGAGATATGAACAACTAAAATCAAATTTAGTGTCCTGCTCTTATTTTTGCAAACCTGCAAGTATCTTACTTTTTTTCTTTATCCGTTTAAGGCAAAAACCAATACACCATCCATCATATTTAATTAGACATATTAAAATACATGTGCAATTGGATTGTGGTAAAGTGTATAGTTGTTACCTAACAACAGTATAGGAACAATGTTTGACAACAAAAATATGTATGGAGGAACAACTATTAAATCACGGTGGTTTTTGCAGAGGTGTGAGAAAGAGTATTTATTTATTTATTTAATCTTAAAAACAACCTGACTAGCTGTATAGTAATGTCTAAATCATATTACAAAAATTCAATAAGTCTAGCAAATAGATATTGCAAACTAAAAATAAAAATAGATAGTGCTCAAATAACCTTTTTAATATAAAAATCTGAATACCAAAATGCTTAATAAAGTTTGTCTTATGGTATCATTTTTTGGATTCGATAGATATTAACTTCAATTATAGTTTAAAAATAGTAAAAGAATTTTTTTTTTTTTTTTTTTTTTTTTTTTTTTTTTTTTTTATGAATATATTTGTGGATGAATAAAATTGCTCAGACCACCTTGATATTTATATTAAATTGTGAATTTTTGTTTATATGGAATAGATGTTGGAGTGTGCATATGTGTTTTTACAGTTTCGTAGTTTAAATGTATTGAAGGTGCATATATGTTTTTAGTTCTAATATAATATAAGGATGTTTTGTGTTTAATTCTTATATAAGGGTGCAATTTTGTTAGTTGATATGACTAAATAATTCGTTTATTAATTGTTTGTGGTTACAGGTACAAGTATGATGAGCAATAAGAAGAGTGCACATGTGTTTTGTACATACTATCTAGCGACAAGATAATTGTGCTAAAGATTTAAAGAGTAAAGACACAAGTGCATGCCGTAGATACAAGTGCACATATACATACAAAGAAATCCAAAGTGTCCAAGGAGGGAAAATATATGTGCATGAAAGGCAACATATTTTTTGCTTTTAGAAATTTGTATTTGAATTGTATATCACATGATTTTAAATTTTGTATATAATGTTTTTGTTTTAAATTGTATACAATACTTGTAAAATACATCTGTTTGCCATTCCATGCACTACAAACACACGTAAATTTGCATTATAAAAAAAAACACATATGCACTTTACTAAATACACGTAACTTGAACACTACAAACATACGTAAATTTAAATTATCTAAAAAAACACATGTGCACCTTACTAAACATGCATGTTGAACAAAATATTATTCAAAAAAAAAAAAAAAAAAAAAAAAAAAAAAATTCCTAAAATATAAGAAAAAAACGTTTTTTATTAAACAAAAATTCGAAAAGAAAAAAAAATATACTTTTACTATTATACCCTTTTAGATTAAATAATAAAAATTAATAATCAAACAAATTTGATTGGTTGATGGTGGTTCTCGCAGTTCTCGACCTTTTTATGGTTCTGAAAAGAACCCTTCCCTATATATATATATATATATATATATATATATATATATATATATATATATATATATATATATATATATATATATATATATATATATATATACTTAGAATTTTAAGTATATATATATAAATAATTTTTAGAATTTTTGTAGTAACGGTATTATATTGTATTAAAGCACTCCCAGCCATGGGGGATGAGACAGGAAATACCTACTAGACCAGCCTTTGTGGATGAACATTGTGGCGTTGGGGGATTGAGTGGGTTTCCGAACGCGCAAGTATATTTTTATTCTTTTTTTTTCTGCAAATAATATCTTATTTATTTAAGAAATGACTAAACATTCTAATATTGTATGTAGGGCTTCGCGCAGGCTGGTCCAGGATTTTCTAACCCACCAGCTAGTTCTTTCTTTGACGATCTTTCTCACCCGTCGCCACAGGTGGCCACGCCTTATTTTCAGCAGAAGATAAACGGTACCATATGGCGCAACAAGGATTTGTTCCGTGGTCGGGTAACAATCCGCAACAAATCCATCACACGCCCCTGTAGTTAGCCGTGTCATCCCGGTAAATTGATACTTACATAAATATATACCTTTTTTCCCATTTCTTGTATTGTACTAATTATTTGGACCTAAGAAATGATTATTTATTTGTGTTAGGGTGCTATTAATCATGAAAAGAGAGTTGTCCGTCCTGGACCTCTTATGAGTAGCCTGTACGAGCCGTTGCCACCAACTACCGAGATACCTAACAAACGGACGGGAAAGATTAAGGCGAGTACATCTAACATTCCACCTTTTGATCTCGGAGATGATGTTGATGATGCAGATGACGATCATGTGATTTTACAGTCAATTATACGGGAGAGTGTACTTCATTTTATAACGGAATGGTGAATAGCACATCACACGATGATAAAATAACACCAACAATTTCGAGTACCTAAGCAGACATATATTTTCTATCATCTTAAATGAAACTTCGTGAAATTACGAGAGAGGTTCCTAGATGGGAAATATAAAACGAAGGTGGAATCATGAACCTTATCTCTCTAGGTATGTCTAGTACATTAAAATGATGAGTAACTAGATCAAATGAAACAAGCATGTAACTTTTTTGTAAACTACCATCATCACTATAAAACTTTTCAGAACCAACCCAGAAAATTTTACCACCCACTACTGCTTGACAATACCGTTTTATTTTGATTGATTGACGGGGCAAATGATCATTCTCAAGATTGGTCCAACGATTCGAGCTCATTGTAAAGACTGACACATACCATGGTCCTTGGACATTGAACGAGTAATTAATCTTTAAAAAGGTTGGGTCTAAAGTGTCGGGACGTACATGATAAGGTTTTAAAAGGTACCATTTTGAGGGGTCGTTTAAGTCCTTATTTGATCACTTTTGTATCCGTTATTGCTTAATATCGTTCCTTTTCACTTTTTAGGTCTCTTGAAGGCAAAATGCTGGAATGGCACTTATTTGGACGAAAAGGCACGAATATATGAAGAAAATGGCCAAAGTCAAAATCGAGACACTCACAGTTGCTGAAATTAGAAGGCGACGGCGTCAGGTGCTAATGGCGACGCCGTCCCAAAATTGTTGTGACGGTCCAGAACCCAAAACTCGTATTTTCAAGCGACGACGTCCAGTTGTAAAAGAGTAGGCCGTCGCTACTCAGACGGCCTAGATGCAATTCAGACGACGTCAGAAGCTGAAGAGGACGGCGTCACGGACATAAGGTGACGCCGTCGCAAGGTTAACCTGGCCAAGACGAAACCCTAATGACGGCGACACGACGGCGTCACGAAACATAAGGTGACGCCGTCGCATATGTAATCTTATATATAGAATCCGAATTTTTCAGTCTTTTGTGGAGAGTCTTTTGGAGTGAAAACCTAAAACCAAACCTAAGGTGTCTTGTACAGTATTTTAGGGTTTTAAACCCTATCTTACATCAAGATAAGTCTTTACTTCATTAATTCAATTATGTCTTTGATTATTTGTGTGTATGCTTGCATGTTTTCCATGTCCGACTAATTTATTTGTGTGTTTGCTTAGGAAGTATGAAACTTAATTATTGAATATTGATTGGTTGTTTCTTATCTTAGTTGATTAATGATCTAGTAATGCGATAGGTCATTCGTTGTGTACTTAATGCTTGATTCATCTTTGTGAACCTTAGAATATAATTACCTGAGTAGTTGTAGGCTAAACCATCCAAAGAGCGCCTTAGAGTAGGAGTTTATCATCCCTAGTGGGTTTGTAGATGAGACCCTTTGGTAAGTTCAAAGAGCTAGGGAGAAACGCATACCCTACAACTTTAGACACACAACGCAACTAGGAATAAGGACGTGACAACTCAACCATCAATAGGAGATAATTAAGGAGTAATACAACCTAAGTAAACACATCTTTAAACTATCATACGAGCACACATTAATTAGACATAGAATCCCACAACCTTAGTTTAGATAATTAGATAATAGTAGAGTAATCGGTAGAAATACCAACCCCCCAAATCCAATACCCGAGATTCGTACCTTTCCATTTCATAAAATATAAAAATACAAAAAATAATCTTCCTCAACCTTAACCTTAGCGTAGTAACTCCTTACTAGCATTCCTATTCCCCTAGAGAACGATATCAATACCCGTGGCTTACCCTAATTACTAAACTACAACGATTAGCTTGATAATTATCTAAACGAGGTGGACTACTAACTAGCTATTCTATTCCCCGGCAGCGGCGCCAAAAACTTTTTTTCCTAGGGGAATAGGTGGGTTGATGAGTGGTGGTTGGTTCTTTGCTTGATTCCTATCAAGTAAATTTTTTCTCATTTTTTAGCTTCCTCTTAGTCTATCCCCCTTCTTCGTGACCTTTGTTCGTAATCCCATCACTTTTCATCATGGAAGGTGATAACCAACCACCACTCATCAACCCACCACCAAATGACCCGCCAAGAGCCCGTACTCTTGGTGAATACTCGAGACCAAGCCACCTAGGCTATAGGAACACCATTGAGCTTCCCGACCAAGCCCAAACTACGGCCTTGCGATCCGACACCATCCGGTTGGTGCAAAACGGATGTGCATTCCATGGACTTCGTTCCGAAGATCCAAATCAGCATCTGAGGGATTTCCTCAAAATTGTCGATTCCATCGACCTTGATGCTACTACTCGGGAGACCACGCGCCTGCGTCTCTTCTAATTCTCTCTACGGGACCAAGCTAGTAATTGGCTTGAGCGACTTCCCGCCGGCTCCATCTCAAGTTGGGATGATCTTACCTCTCGCTTCCTTGCTCAATGTTTCCCACCGGGGAGAACCACTAAGCTTAGGAATGACATCTTGATGTTCCAACAACGTCAAGGTGAATCTCTCTACGAAGCATGGACCCGATTCAAGGACTTACTTCATAAAGTCCCTCATCACGGCATTGATCTTTGGCTCCAAGTCCAAATCTTTTATGATCATGTCAACTTCCCCACTAAGCGATCCATTGACCAAGCGGCCGGTGGAAAACTTAGTGATCTCACCGCGGAAGAATCATGGGGTATAATAGAGGACCTCGCCCTCTATGACAACGAAAGTTGGGATAACCCCCGTGAGCTGCCCAAAACCGTCAAGGCAATCTCCTTGCCTTCCATCAACTCACAACCTTCCGACCGTAGGATGATCGAACTTGAAGATCAAGTTAAATTCCTCATGAGTCCCTACGAAAATCCTAAGTCTTCACACCATGTGAACAAAGTTTCTTCCTCGTGCGAGCCGTTTTGTGATCCTCATAACACGCGCACTAGCACCCGATCCCCCGAACACGCTTCTGTTGACTACGCATCCTCGCGTATTAATGGAGCGGGAGGAAGATTCCCTACAACACCCGGACCTAGGAATTTCAATGAAACTCGTGAAGCATGGAAAAACAAGCCCGACTTCTACTGGGGACAAACCAAAGAATTCACCTCTAATGATTTCTCATGGCCCCCACCTAACGGTCCTAACCAACAAAACATCGAAGGGATGTTGCAAAACCTAGTTGCATCCCAAGAAACCCAAATGGCTAAGCTCTCGGACCGCTTTAACCATCAACAAGCCGAGATGGATAGGAAAATAGACAACCTTTTGAAAGCCATAACTAATAGTGATAAGAAGGTTAGTGCTATCTCAACTCCCGAGCCTTCAGGTATAGAAATTAAAGATCCAAGCAAGCTAACTAAGTATGTCCAATTCGTCAATACCATCGCCTTAGTTGAACCTAATGAAACAAATGACGAAGAGGACTATGCACTTGTGGATGATGAAACACCCGAGGAGGTAGATGAAGTAGACATTGACTATTTCAACAAATTTCCTACGGAAGAAGAACTATCTCGCCACCCTCACTTAGTGCGTGACCTTCGTCACATGTATGTTAGGAAAATTCCTCGAATCAAGTTTGGGAACCCTTGGAATCTTAACATACCATGTGTCATAGGACACCTTTTTGTGGCAAAAGCCTACATTGATCGCAAATCCCCAATCAACATAATGACTAGCACCTATTACAATTGGATATTGAAGAAGCCTATTCCAACTAGGCAAGACCCCAATGATCCTAATGTTAGTTGCAATTTTCTCGAAAGAATTAAGGGATTGCCCGTTTATGTAGGTAGTTTCACGTTTCCTACGGACTTCATAATTGTGGATGATATTAGCACGGCCATAGACCCTAGCTTATCCCATGTTATTCTAGGACAACCTTTCATAGAAAGCACCCGGATGACCTATGACTCCTCGTTAGGAGTAGTGCGATTCAAGAATGAGACCGATGACATAGCTTACCAAATGCCGTTTAAGATTGAGAAGTTTTCATCACTCTCTAATGATGAAAAGGAACTTAAACTGTCGGTCTATTATAGGAATGATGAGGATAGGGAAAAAGGTGTTGATTATGTTATGGCTAAGATTTTCGGATTCTATAAGGATTGCTTGAGCCTAGGACCAGAATATAGGACCGATTGGGGAGAGGATGAACTCTTAGAGAAGCGCATTTTAGGGCACTTCTACAACATGGAATCCCCCATTAGAAACCGTCAAGAGGGCGGTAGTGAGGAAACGTAGAAGCACGACTATGAGTCTAGCTACAAGACTCTTTAATAAAGAAAAGCGCTTCGTGGGAGGCAACCCATGTTTAATTGTTTGCTTGTTAGTGTCATATATCTTTTATTAATTGTTTATCCTCATGTTTAAATTTGTAAAAATGCCTTATGTTGTTTTTAACCTCGTCTTAATTGCATATAAAGGTATTTTACATAAGGGATAAGTGTAGGGAGGATTACACACGTTTTCAAAAGAAACGTAAACATGAGAATAACAATTAACTAAAAGATATTTATGTTTGTTTGTTCGAGTCAAATGCTTGTATCGAGTCATAATGGATGTTTTGCAGAAATTTTTCCAGATTCTAAAGATGTAAATTTTCTAGAATTTTTTCCAGAAAATCGCAGACCAGTTTTTGTCAGGATAACCTGACGGCGTCAGGAAGGAGTAAAAATATCAGATTACTTTTTTCTCGTTTTCTGAGCTACTTATAAATTTTTGGAATTTTCCAGGTCTTAATTTTCTTAGAAATTCTGTAAACATCCATTCCACAAGCATTATATCCTAGTTTAAATCGAGTCTTATATATATTATTACCGCCGATTTTACGCGAAGGTTTCGTTTGTTTTCTTCAAGTGTGCAGGTTTAGTTTGTCAAGAAGAAGTTACATAAGATTGGAAGGAGCTTTTCACGCAATAATTCTTCTTGAAAAGGATTTAACCACCACTTTACACGGATCCTACCGAGCTAATCAGGGGAGTACTAGTTTCTTTCGTTTTTGATTACCTTCTTTTATCATAACTTTGATACTTTCGGGGAACATTGGGGACAATGTTCAGTTTAAGTGTAGGGAGGGAAAATAAAACGGGAACTTTGAAACTATGCTTATCCTTGACTATTTGCTTTGTCCAATTGTGATTGTGTAATAAACCATGAGAAAATGTCGGTTAGGGTAATTTTGGCACCAAATTTAAAATTTTTTATGACATATAGGAGTGGGCCATTAGTCTTAACAAAAGCGTCTCATGGATAGGAAGTTGCATGACTAGCACAAAAACCCTTTACCACCCAAATTCCACCAAAATGTGAGGATCGCCCTTAGATTAGTAGGAATTAAAAGCATTCATCTTCAATGCTTAGAGTGTGAACCGGTAGTATATTAGATTCTAGAACTTGTTTTGTGATGCATTCCGAGATCGCAAGTGAGGCTACACTTGTGTAGTTAGGAATAACTAAATGATAAGTGGCATTAGGATAACCCTTGTTTGATACCCGTAATATAATTACTTCTTCCACATCGGTTGAGTAATTCCCCCACACCCTTTGCGTTGTACTCATCTTTAGTACACGATACCCCTAGTTAACCCCTCAGAGCCTATCCTTTTCGCGGTTCTCGTGATGTTTCGGTTTTTCCGGAATATCAATGAAGAGCATTGTTTACACCCCACCCCCAAATATACACCCAAATCGCCTTAGCCTACCCCTTATGCACTCACTTTTAGTGCAAATGTTTGTTATCACCCTAAACACTTAGTTCAATTATCTAGTTGCTTGCATAAGTTGCTAAGTCGAGTCATATCCTTTGTATACAGTTTTGGGACGATTGGGATTCATGGGAAAAGTTAAAGTTTATGAAATGACGGGAAGGGAACGTTAAAAATTCAAATTCCCTTTGTTTGCATAATAATGTACCCCAAGTGTTTTGATCTTTTCAATTCGGGTCAAATTAGTGTTAGAGTAATAAAAACTCAAGTGTAGGGATATGCCTGTAAATCCCTAGTATTTTGATGTTATCGTAGAGGATGGTAGAGTAAAAGTGTATGAAAAAAAAAAATCGAAAAAAAAAAAAAAAAATAAATAGAAAAAGAGAAAAGAAAAAAAATAGAGTGTGAAAAAAAAAAAAAAAAAAAAACAAAAAACAAAAAACAAAAAAAACATACGGGCTACCATCCTACATCTATCCTTTAAATTTATGTGTATTTATTTCAGTTATCTAGAGTTTAGAGTGTCGAGTCTTGGCTTAGCAACGCCATTCTTCATATGCATTTAACATAGAGATTTTTGACTTGCCACCACTAAATAGCCTATCCCACCAAACCCTTTATTTCCCTACCGTAAGCCTAACATTACAACCCTTTAAAAGACCTCTTTGATAGTCTTTCCTAGGTGCTTACGCCAAAGCGATGGAGGTTTGATCTATTCTCAAGCCTATGGTAATCTATGTACTAGGACCGGTTAATGAGTATTTATCTTCCATTTCCTATTTGTTATATTTCGTATATACACCCGAGAGAGATGTGAGTATCCAAACACCCCATGTGAGGTGCTAGTATGTAATTTCCGTGCTTGTTATGACTTTTGCGGGGCTTATATGTGTTGTGGACCGTTTTGAATTAATGCTTCATGACCCCTAACTTATAAATTAATTGGTTAAAAGCACATTTGCTTGAGGACAAGCAAATAACAAGTGTAGGGATATTTGATAAGGTTTTAAAAGGTACCATTTTGAGGGGTCGTTTAAGTCCTTATTTGATCACTTTTGTATCCGTTATTGCTTAATATCGTTCCTTTTCACTTTTTAGGTCTCTTGAAGGCAAAATGCTGGAATGGCACTTATTTGGACGAAAAGGCACGAATATATGAAGAAAATGGCCAAAGTCAAAATCGAGACACTCACAGTTGCTGAAATTAGAAGGCGACGGCGTCAGGTGCTAATGGCGACGCCGTCCCAAAATTGTTGTGACGGTCCAGAACCCAAAACTCGTATTTTCAAGCGACGACGTCCAGTTGTAAAAGAGTAGGCCGTCGCTACTCAGACGGCCTAGATGCAATTCAGACGACGTCAGAAGCTGAAGAGGACGGCGTCACGGACATAAGGTGACGCCATCGCAAGGTTAACGTGGCCAAGACGAAACCCTAATGACGGCGACACGACGGCGTCACGAAACATAAGGTGACGCCGTCGCATATGTAATCTTATATATAGAATCCGAATTTTTCAGTCTTTTGTGGAGAGTCTTTTGGAGTGAAAACCTAAAACCGAACCTAAGGTGTCTTGTACAGTATTTTAGGGTTTTAAACCCTATCTTACATCAAGATAAGTCTTTACTTCATTAATTCAATTATGTCTTTTATTATTTGTGTGTATGCTTGCATGTTTTCCATGTCCGGCTAATTTATTTGTGTGTTTGCTTAGGAAGTATGAAACTTAATTATTGAATATTGATTGGTTGTTTCTTATCTTAGTTGATTAATGATCTAGTAATGCGATAGGTCATTCGTTGTGTACTTAATGCTTGATTCATCTCTGTGAACCTTAGAATATAATTACCTGAGTAGTTGTAGGCTAAACCATCCAAAGAGCGCCTTAGAGTATGAGTTTATCATCCCTAGTGGGTTTGTAGACGAGACCCTTTGGTAAGTTCAAAGAGTTAGGGAGAAACGCATACCCTACAACTTTAGACACACAACGCAACTAGGAATAAGGACGTGACAACTCAACCATCAATAGGAGATAATTAAGGAGTAATACAACCTAAGTAAACACATCTTTAAACTATCATACGAGCACACATTAATTAGACATAGACTCCCACAACCTTAGTTTAGATAATTAGATAATAGTAGAGTAATCGGTAGAAATACCAACCCCCCAAATCCAATACCCGAGATTCGTACCTTTCCATTTCATAAAATATAAAAATACAAAAAATAATCTTCCTCAACCTTAACCTTAGCGTAGTAACTCCTTACTACCATTCCTATTCCCCTAGAGAACGATATCAATACCCGTGGCTTACCCTAATTACTACACTACAACGATTAGGTTCACTGCCTAGGGTGTTATAAAACTTGCTCGAAGAAAAGGAAGTTTCCTTGACCCCGAACGACGCGTGTAGCGTTATCAGTACACCAAAACCAAAGACCATTTTTGGATGATCAGGTTGAGCTGTCAAATAAGGGACAAGTATACCCACAAAATTTTTTTATTGATGGGTTTCAAATAACAAGACACATATCAGAACCCATGAAAAGCACCAAACACCTTCTGAAGTAGCAATTGGCTTAAGAGTGTGAAGATTTAAATTAGTTTCTAGAGGCGTAAAGGCAAAATTATCATCTACCGAAAACATAAAACCTACAGAACCTTTCATTAAAAATAAATTAAAACAGCACATATCCGTCTCACGAAAACCGTAACGACGAATGAAGTCAGAAAAGTCTATGGTTGACTTCCATCTCTTTGACACACTACGAAACTGTAATAGAGACTTAACTGGAAGTTTATTCATGATATCAATTTGAAGGTCGAAAGTTATGTTGTCCGACATTTTTAAAGAATGGAGAAGAATTTGTTAGTGAATGAGTTTCAGTAAACATTAATTTAAAAGATTGTTGTTAAATAGATGAAGATTATAGCACATCGATGTTACTACTCACATATTTGTTTTATACAAATATGACAACATTTGGACATGTCAATGACAATGAATACATCACATATTTTTTTACACGAAATATGACAAACATATCAATGACAATAAATATATCACTAGTATTTACAGACATGGAGGTGACTGAATATTTTTATCACTTAATATTACTATGACATTAATGTGACTAGTCAATAAACTTTTTTTGATCACATATTTTTTTGCACGAAATATGACAACTTTAATATGACATTAATGTGACTAGTCAATAAACTTTTTTTGATCACAGATTTTTTTGCATGAAATATGACATTAATGCGACTAGTCAATAAACATTTTTAGGTACTTTATACATCATAGGTGTGACCAATGGGCTTGGGGCAATTACTTTTTGGAAGCACACATGTTAATACTACACTATATATAACACATCTACGAAATTCAATGTATACACATCTTTACAATAACTAAAAAGAAAAATGGATTTGAATTTAAATAAATTCAAATGTATGTTGCATTATGGTGATAAGACGCACGGTGTCAGTATGTATCATAATATAACCTATTCAGAGTTAGTTGAAATGGTAGTGAACAAGTTGAAATTGAATCAAAATGACTAGGTAAATTTAAAGGTGAAAGTCCATTCAGCTGACTTTCTACTCGATATTACAGATGACAACGAGGTAAACTTTTTTGTTCAGTGTGCTTTAGAGTCTCCTGGTGAATTTGTACATTTGTATGTTTCTCAAACGAAAAAAATGGAAGAAACAACAACTTTTGGGTCAACCCAACAAGTGACAGCGTTTTATAAATTTTTTTGATCACCCAAAAGTAGATGAAAACATCGGCCCATCTAATGATGGTCCATCTCTGAAGGGCGACAAATGAATTTCAAAACTATGACTCTGATTATAAACATGAGGCAAATTTTACAAAACCAGGGTCATCATTTGCTTTCGATTCAGATAACAAACATGAAGATGCTGCAAATGATTTTGATGATGTAAATCAAAACCTGCACTACGTTAACCGTAATTGGACAAAAATTTTTAAGCATATGCCAGAAATTCCTGAAACACCTCTTTACACATCAAAACCTATGCCTACAAAGGATTATAATAAAAAAACTGAAGTAAAAGTCGGTAATTATTTTTTAAATAGGGCCGATTTAGACTTGGCGTATATGTTGAAAGCTTTAGAAGATTGTTACGAATTTATTCCAAAAAAAGTAATCCAGATACTTATAACATTAAATGCGTCCATTATGAACAATGTGCATGGTTTATTAATGCCAGACGTCGGACAAATTCAGATGTTTTTCAAATTAAAAAGATGAATAAAATTCACACGTGTCCTAGAACTCAAACATATCCTAACCATCGAAATGCAAACAAAAAAGTTATTGCTCACATTATGAAAGATAAATTAGAAGATGGTAGCCATGATTTGAAAGGGAGAGATATACAAAAAGATATCATGGCACAATATAAAACATCTATATCTTACCAACAAGCATGGAGGGAGAAGGAATATGGGTTACAAATGTTAAAAGGTTCACCATTAGAATTGTTTCAAATGCTACCGTATTATTTTCACAACTTAGAAAAAAACCCGGGGACGGTCACACGAATCAAGACAAACAATGAAGGAGTTTTCGAAAATTTATTCATTGCCATTGATGCATCGGTAAGTTTGTTCATTTTTTTTATATAAAGACATGAAAGCACGTTTGCTAAAATACTTTTGTTAGTGCAAATATTACGATATTTAATCTATACATTCTCATTTTTTTTGTTGATGACAAACATGTAACTTGTAATACATAACGTAAAATGTATAAGTTACTTGTAATTATATTTTGTCTCAACATACTCTCAACACCTCTCGATGACTCAAGTCCTTGTATGCTACAACACAGGTTCGTACATGTATGTTATGTTGCGTTGTGATCAAACCCCTAACAAACCATTAAACATGTTTAGTTAAGTAATTTATAAAACACTTAAGTAATTTTGGTTACTTACATTTTACAAAATACATAAAAATAAGTAAATGTGTTGGGTAAAACCCATGACCCATGACCCAAGACCCATACCCAATGTCTAGATACATTGTACCTTGGTGGGCACTCAAGTCCATGACCCATAACCCATGATCCATGACCCATAACCCATGGGTAAAGAGGAGCGTCCTACGGATCCCTCAAATGGCCCACGGATCCCTTGGAATTACAAGGGCCGGATCCCTCCAGAAGGGATCCTTGGGTCAGAAACTTTGTTTGGTCTTTTTGCCTATAAATAGCAAGTCCCTTCTTACCATTTCTTGACACCTTTACACATAGTTTCTCTCCACTATTTCAAGGATATTTAGATCATTAGGAAACATGTAAACCACCCTCATCTCATATGATCATAATGCTTCTAACTTTCATTTTTTGTAAGCATACTCCCGAAGTGATCCTCCAAAGCAAGCTTAGAGATCTTGCATCCTTACCTACTGAAGTGATCACCCATCACAAGCATACAAGCACATGAAGATCTTTTACAACAAGCTTGGGAAACTTGTCATCTTTATTCATAGAAGACTAACTACATCATGCTTTGTGTTCTTGATGTTTAGTTTAGGATTTCATATCCATTAGACACATTGTCTTGGATATTGTCTAGTATCATATTCTTGTATCTATGACTAGACTAGATGGTTTATGTGTTTGTGCCATAAAATACAAGGTTTGTTATGTTGGGCCACAAAACATAACGGGTGTCATAGATGTGTCATGTATCTATGACTAGACTAGATGGTTTATGTGTTTCTGCCATAAAACACAAGGTTTGTTATGTTGGGCCACAAAACATAACGGGTGTCATAGATGTGTCGTGTTGGTCGGGTAGTGGTTCCTCCTTTGTAATGGAACCCGGTATCTAGCCTTGTACCGGATAAAGTATAGGCGACGTTGTGATAGGTTTGGTTCTACCTCGTGGAAGAACCCGGTATCTAGCCTTGTACCGGAAAAAGTGTAGGCGACGTTGTGATAGGTTTGGTTCTACCTCGTGGAAGAACTCGGTGTTTAGCTTAGTACCGGAAAAAGTGTAAGCAACGTTGTGTAAGGTTTTCTCCGCCGAGAATGGAGTTTGTTGATCTAGTGAAGTAACTCTCGAGTAGGTGACTCGGGGAGTGGAGTAGGGCGAAGAGAAGCTTCGTGACCGAACCACTATAAATCCTCGTGTTGGTTTGTCTATCCTTTTACTTATCGCTTTACTTTTATTCTTGCTTTACATTTTTTATTGTCTATGTGGTTGATGTCTATGTTTGTGATGCATACTTGGTCTTTCATATAGTCATAAACTATATTTAACACTTTACATATTATGACACGCTTGATCAAGAAAAAACAATCAGACTAATAATGGTGAAACTTGATTTACAATGAACCATTAATCTTGCGGTATCTTATGTGATATTAAGGGGTTGGCCTTACATGTCGTAATGCGTTAAATGCATCCTTGCGTCGAGATTAGCAAATGCAATGGTTTATACTATATTTGATACAAAAGTTTTAAGTTTGAAACGGAAACGTATTCACCCCCCCCTCTCTACGTTTTCCACAATTGGTATCAGAGAGGGTTGGCTATAGTTTTTAAAACAAATGGTTTTCAAAACGAGTAAGGTCCTTGTATCAATTTTTTGGTGAAGTCAAGCATAATACAAAAAGTGTTTTGTTGATTTTTTTTCTCTTTGAAGTTTTGTTGTTAGATATCTTGTTAATCAAGCTTGAATAAAGGTAAAAATGGGTAATATAACTTCACTAAAAAATCTACAAAGGTTAAACCTTTTCGTCGGGTCAAAATATGCATTTTTGTAATTCTGTGTCAGATCCGCGGATCCCTCAGTTTACACTGGACGGATCCCTCAAGCAAGGGATCCGTGGGATCCGTGGTCTAGAAGACAGTTTTGTATGAATCTCAAAAATTCATAACTAATTAACCGTAAGTCGTTAGAAGTCGTGCCACCTATCGTTTTAAAGGTATTTCAGTCTACTTTCATTTAAAAATGATTTCATAAACTGATTCAAAACAAAAATTTACAGAATCATTGATTTATAATAGAAAGTCATGGAATAACAATGTGTCCTCTTTTGAAATTAAGGTTTTGATCATATTTATAAAAGAAACTAATCAAGCTTGGTATGCATGTTTATATTTAAGATAAAGCGACGAAAAGAACTTTCGTATGCTATGCTAAATGATAAATTGTCTCCCTTGCATTACTTGATTATTTGCTTATCTCAAATAGCTTTTGTGCTTGTTTGATTGAATAACATATGTGGTTTTCTTACCTTGCTATTCATTCTCTTGCTTGTCGATTTAGTAATATTCTACTAATGAATGTGCTATTTGAAGGAGTGTTTGGGATAACATCTAAGTTGTGTCGAAAAATGTTAGTTTAAATACTTAGATAAGACAAAGCGAGTTGAAAAATGTTTAAAACATGTAATACACTAAATGGCTTTTTGATTGAGTTTGTCATGTGTGCAACATAAATGTTTTATGTGCTTATATGATTTCTTGATTTCATATTTTCTTGTATCGTTTTCTAAGAACAACAAGAATGTACATCGGATCATAACCTACACTTGCATTGATGATGTACTCTACCGTTTTCCTTTTCATGATCCCTTTCCAAGCTTCATAGTAGGATTGACAACTTGATTATTTCATCCGATATACTCAAGTAAATTATTTTGCAACGCAAATATAATTGTTCATATCCGAAAGTCCAAACTCGAGCTTTCCAACAACATATATTGAACTAGCTCATCCAACCATTTTTTGTGTTCACCATATGGACAACTTTTATTTTTTTTACATGACACCTTCGTCACCTTAGTTGTTTCAAGTATAATATTAATAAAAACGAAGCAAAGTATTATCATTGTTACTCTTCGATAGGCCATTGAAGGAATATAAATTTTCCTAACTTGAGAATGAATACTGGAGAACTTATTGCACTAGAAACTCAATTTGACCTAACGGTTGAATTGCTTCCTTGATAAAAGTTGGGTATGTGGAATCGCCCGTAAAAATGGTCGTGTTTAGCCGTAATTGAGCACCGCTAGTAATAGTCTCATATTCATTCTCTCACTTGAGAAATTTATACTCCTATGTTTTCCTAAAGTAAGTTTACAATGGAAATACTTTGCATTGTCTTAGGATTACTAATCAAACAAGTTGTAAAATTAATTTTTCTTTTAGTTAATCACAACCACTTGCCTCATCAAGCGATTATATTGCTTTGATCGAGAAGAGCTACATGACTTCATGGACGAAGCTCATTGTATGCTAATCACCATCCGTAATGACTAGATTGTCCTAAACTAGCACCTCACAACTCTTTTGTCTTGAACACCATCATGTGCTCTTTTCTTTCTAGACACATACCTTGCATGTCATTGTTAGTGTAAATGATTTACTAATCTAGACCGTAAATCTGTTTTGGGCTTCTTGAATAGTGCTTGTTAAGTTTGCTAAACCTTTGTGTTATTTGTGAGCTCGATCTCATTTGATTGCCTATATGTGATCTCTACATGCTCTCCTTGCTTTGCTTAACGTGTATACATGTATGCTTGCTGTAAAAATCATTAGTTTCATAATTCGAAACATAGAGCAAAATTCTACAACTATTCTGTTAAGAAAATCTGTCTCAGACGCCGGATCCCTTAGATGTAACTAGACGGATCCCTCAAGTGAAGGATCCGTGGGATCCGGGTGGACAGAAGTTCCTTTTTAGCCTCCTTGCGTCAATCCAACATTCTAGACCTTATTAGACTAGTTAAACATGCTACATTAAGATCACTTAAACTTTTCTTAGGCTCAGTTGATCTCACATTCACTCTAGGATGACTTAGGATCACATTCGAAGTATTTTTTATTTATCATTACTTCAAAACTCACCATCTTTATGCTCCAATGTTTACACATTGTTCCTCTCATCTCAAAACACCTAGTTTGATATTTCTCTCAATTTTAGCAAATTGATTTTAGTCATCCTTACCTCAAAATAGGCCAAAAACTAGTTTTTAATTTCTTATGATTTTTAAGGAATTTTCCAAATCTCTCTTAAGTCATCATCTGATCTCTAGGATCATTTAACACCACTTGACACTCTCAAATTTCTTAGTGTCATCTTTGATCATCCACTGGTTCTCATAAAGCCCCATTTCTTTCCATAAAAGACAATCATTAGCTACCATCAATCATTTTCTCTTGATCATTTAAGTCCATCTTCATGTAAGACACTTAATAGACTGAGTAACTTAGGATATGTAGGTACCAGACCTTGCTAGAACCCAATCACCTCTTTTTCACCTCATCTGTTAGCCGGATCCCTAGACTTAAGCTAGCCGGATCCCTCTAGTGAGGGAACCGGTGGAACTGTGGAACAGTAGGTACATTATCTCTTTAGATAATCATTTCAAATTTTCTTTTCCACACAAGCAATTGTTCAACACTTAGGATTATAAATTTCTTATATGTTTATAAATGAGTTGCATTTATATGATTCTTTACTTGTTCTTTCTTTTCATTTCATGGTTTTATGTGAACAATTTATCCATTTGTATAAATGTTTTCCTTTTGTACTAACTCTTTTGGATTCTTGTAGGATGACAATGGTCGATTTCATCATCAAGTCAAGTTGTGCTCATTCGTACATTTTTTTTTATCTTGCATCATCCTAACCATCTTCCTCCACTTTTGTCACTAGTCACAAAGTCATCATGTCTACCACATCTATTGAGTCATCAACTGAGTCAACAAAAAGAGTCACCTTGATACCTTTCATCACCATCCTTTGCTACCCTTGAGTCACTTTATTACCTAGTAAAACTTGACCTCTCATCACCTCTACCACAACTTCCATACCTCTAAGTCATAATGATGATTTCTATCATTATCACCGTGTCCAACACCTAGTTCATGAACTACGTGATGAAGTATGTTTCATGTTCTACCACATCCTACTTGTGTCAACCACAACCTCAAACCACAAGCGACTTGTGTCAACCACACTCTACAAGTGTCTCACTACCACTACAACTCATGGTCACTCAACCATCCTCCACAAACATCTATGTTGTCAAAATCCAAGTGAATTTCATAATGAAATGCGTCTCATCCCCAAATACATTTACTTTCTGATCATGAACAACCTTACAACCTCTAAACCAACCACGATGATACAAGTAGTAGGATTTTTTTTACACTAATCCTTTCTTTATAGGTTCATATATATACACTTTGACGTGTATGGGATTCTCGTCTATTTATGGACGAAATTTTACACTAATTTTTTTTTTGTAGGTTCACTCATATACATGGGTTTGTATATGGCACACTTGTGTTCGGACGAGGTTTACTTATTTTTTTTGTAGGTTCTTCTTGACGCCCTCGAGCTAGGGGGAGCTTCCGTCGAGCATTTACAAAGTGCATCATATGACTTACTCGTCCAAGGACGAATATAATTTTGCACTAACTTTTTGTTTTGTAGATTTTCAAAACACACTAGGAGAACTTGACGCTCTCAATAAAGGGGAGTTTTTCGTCAAAGCAAAAACATTGCAAATTTTGCAATACTTTCGTCTTAGCCTTCCTAAAATACTTTGCGTCCTTAACAAGGGGGAGCAATCGTCAAGGGGCAGCATGCACACATTCATTCTTCAAAATTCCTTTATGTTTCAACAAAAGGGAGATTTCTTTCTCATCATTTTTTTTAACACTAAACTTGATGTAGGTTAAGCCTCAAAATTTTGATCCATTAATCCGTTGGCAACAATGGTTATAATTCAAAGGATCTTTCTATGTATTTTTTTTTGTTTTGTGTGATTCTGTAGGTTCCTTTTAAAGGCGAGATCACCACCTCTTGAAGACGTGCAAGCTCAAGGTCATGAGTTGCTAAGCTTCATCATCATCAAGACCACTGAAGTGAATCTTGTTGATAATTCTTCTCTTCCTCCATTAGCGTTTCGTGATTGAAGGTATTGGCGTGGTGTGCCAATTGGAGCAATAAGGTGTTTTTATTTTAACTTCACTAGGGATGATGCAAACTCGCCATTCTTGGGAGAAATTAAGTTTAAACTCCAAGGACACACCTTTTTTGTTTTGACAAAAGGGGGAGAAGCGTGTAAACGGAGAAGGTAATGTATAGGAAGTACGGACACAAGTAACTTTGACATTTTACCTATCTATTACGTTTACATATATTTTGTCATCATCAAAAAGGGGGAGATTGTTAGTGCAAATATTACGATATTTAACTTGTAATACATAACGTAAAATGTATAAGTTACTTGTAATTATATTTTGTCTCAACATACTCTCAACACCTCTCGACGACTCAAGTCCCTGTATGCTACAACACAGGTGCGTACATGTTTGTTATGTTGCGTTATGATCAAACCCCTAACAAACCATTAAACATGTTTAGTTAAATAGTTTATAAAACACTTAAGTAATTTTGGTTACTTACATTTTATAAAATACATAAACATAAGTAAATGTGCTGGGTAAAACCCATGACCCATGACCCAAGACCCATACCCGATGTCTAGATACATTGTACCTTGGTGGGCACTCAAGTCCATGACCCATAACCCATGATCCATGACCCATAACCCATGGGTAAAGAGGAGCGTCCCACGGATCCTTCAAATTTCCCACAGATCTCTTGGAATTACAAGGGCCGGATCCCTCCAGAAGGGATCCTTGGGTCAGAAACTTAGTTTGGTCTTTTTGCCTATAAATAGCAAGCCACTTCTTACCATTTCTTGACACCTTTACACATAGTTTCTCTCCACCACTTCTAGGATATTTAGATCATTAGGAATGCTTCTAACTTTCATTTGTTGTAAGCATAATCCCAAAGTGATCCTCCAAAGCAAGCTTAGAAATCTTGCATCCTTACCCACTGAAGTGATCACCCATTACAAGCATACAAGCACATGAAGATCTTTTACAACAAGCTTGGGAAACTTGTCATCTTCATTCATAGAAGACTAACTACATCATGATTTGTGTTCTTGATGTTTAGTTTAGGATTTCATATCCATTAGACACATTGTCTTGGATATTGTCTAGTATCATATTCTTGTATCTATGACTAGACTAGATGGTTTATGTGTTTGTGCCATAAAACACAAGGTTTGTTATGTTGAGCCACAAAACATAACGGGTGTCATAGATGTGTCATGTATCTATGACTAGACTAGATGGTTTATGTGTTTCTGCCATAAAACACAAGGTTTGTTATGTTGGGCCACAAAACATAACGGGTGTCATAGATGTGTCGTGTTGGTCGGGTAGTGATTCCTCCTTTGTAATGGAACCCGGTATCTAGCCTTGTACCGGATAAAGTATAGGCGACGTTGTGATAGGTTTGGTTCTACCTCGTGGAAGAACCCGGTATCTAGCCTTGTACCGGATAAAGTGTAGGTGACGTTGTGATAGGTTTGGTTCTACCTCGTGGAAGAACTCGGTGTTTAGCTTAGTACCGGAAAAAGTGTAAGCGACGTTGTGTAAGGTTTTCTTTGCCAAGAATGGAGTTTTTTGATCTAGTGAAGTAACTCTCGAGTAGGTGACTCGGGGAGTGGAGTAGGGCGAAGAGAAGCTTCGTGACCGAACCACTATAAATCCTCGTGTTTGTTTGTTTATCCTTTTACTTATCTCTTTAGTTTTATTCTTGCTGTACATTGTTTATTGTCTATGTGGTTGATGTCTATGTTTGTGATGCATACTTGGTCTTTCATATAGTCATAAACTATATTTAACACTTTACATATTATGACACGCTTGATCAAGAAAAAGCAATCGGACTAATAATGGTGAAACTTGATTTACAATGAACCATTAATCTTGCGGAATCTTATGTGATACTAAGGGGTTAGCCTTACATGCCGTAATGCGTTAAATGCATCCTCGCGTCGAGATTAGCAAATGCAGTGGTTTATACTATATTTGATACAAAAGTTTTAAGTTTGAAACGGAAACGTATTCACCCCCCCCATCTACATTTTCCACAACTTTTATAAATTGTTTATATTCAGTTGCGCACGTTCGTGAACCATCTTTGCCCACTACTTATAGTGGATGCAGCGCATTTAAAGGGTCTTTATCATGGTACAAATTTGCTAGCTATAGGCATGGACGGGAACAACCAAATTATGCCTATTGCTTACGGTATATGTAGAGGGGAGACTGGAGATTGCTGGTCATGGTGGATGTCAGTACTTAGAGAGTGCATAGGCGATAACCCCAATATGGTTATCATATCTGATAGGCATCCTGCAATAGCTTTGGCAATAAGGAATGAGTTTCCGTCGGCGTTTCATGGTATATGATGTCGTCATCTAATGATGAACCTTTCCTTGAAAACTAAAAAAGTAAAAGGTCTGTACTGGAGCATATACAAGGCGTATACACCAGATGAGTGGCAAAGAAAAATGAACGTACTCCTAGCTGTTCAACCTGAAGCGCACCGCAAGCTAATGGATGCTGATCCTACACGTTGGTCTAGAGTGCATTGCCCACGTAGTCGTTAAAATTACTGTACATCTAACAGTGTCGAATCTCTTAATACGTGTACTGTATTGTATTGTACAGAAACCTACCAGTCACAATGTTGATTGACACATATCGAAGTATGGCGCAGAAGTGGTATTTTACACGTCGAGAAGTTGCAGGTATTTATTGTTTAAAACATATAGTATTTATTAAACGTTTACCTTGATATAAAATAAATTAATTAATTTATGTTTACGTTTTTGTGTAGCAAAAATGAAGTACGAAATCACAAATTTGGCTGCGCATAAGGTGGAAAAAAGAAAAAGGAAAAGCGTCAGATGGGTTGTATACGGAATTAATGAATTCCAATATCAGGTTTCTGATGGGCAATATAACCGTGAAGTCAACTTTACGACCGATCAATGTGAATGTCGGAAATGGCAGCTTTCCGGGATACCTTGTGGTCACGTGATTGCTGTTACTAGATATATCGGTCTAACAGATTGTTTGGAATATGTGCAAGACTGGTTTAAAAAGGAAAAATATCAAGCAACCTACGCGGAGTCAATTCAATTTGTTGGAAATTTTCACGAATGGGAGTATCCAAGCCATATACATCCTATTACTCCTCCAAAAATGGACAACCCTCAGGCAGGTCGTCCAAAAAATAAAGACCGTATACGATCTCAAGGTGAGGAGCCAAAGACTACGTATTGTACCAGGTGCAAAGAAGCGGGGCACAATCGTCAGCGTTGCAACAAATCATATGTCCCTGATCCGCCTGTAAGCAAACGTAAACAAAAGCAACAAGAATTTCCAACGGATGAACAACGTGAAACTGCACCTTCTTACGACCCACATCATCTGTTTGATCAAAGTTTTATGTGCAAAAACCAATTCTCATCACAAACATATGGTCAAAACACATATCCTTGGCATGGTCAAAACACATACACCACAAACCATTATGATCAAAACCAATACCACACGCAAACTTTCGATCATAACCAATACACGTCACAAACTTACCACCACAACCTATACCCTTCACAAACAACTGAACAACATCACACACACTCATCATTCAACCTATCTCAACAAAACCCAACATACACGTCTCAAGTGTATCAACAATATGATTTCCAACAATACGCCTCTCAACATCTAGATGATCAGCACACTCAGGATTCAAATAGTTGGTTTAATCGCCTTGGCTTTTAATAAAGTAGAACGGTTTATGTGTTTTTCTTATCTTTTAGTTAATCTTTAATGTATTTTATGTACCTTGTAATATATTCCATTTTTTAAGTTTATTAAAAAGATGTTGCCGTATTTTCCTTGATAAAAAGCTAAAAAAACTAACCAAATTATATTGTCAATTTACAAAGTTGATAGGATTCCACACTATATAAATCATTTTAGTTAACCTTATTATAAACAAAACTCTAAACCCTAAACTTACCTCTAAACCCAAAATCTAAACGCACTAAAACCTACAGTTTTTTTTTTTTTTTTTTTTTTAATTTCTTGATGAAATCGTTGCCCTTTAGCAATGAAATCAATATATATATATATATATATATATATATATATATATATATATATATATATATATATATATATATATATATATTTTGTCTTTAGTGGATGGAGAAGGAGATCGCTGCCCAAGAGGGGCAAGTTGGTCTATGTGGATTTTTTTTTTTTTTGGTAACGCATAAGTGGGGCCAAATGTGATGATATCGCTGCTAATAGGCAGCGAAATGGTCTAGGTGGAGCTGGTTTTTTTTTTTTTTTTTTTTTTTTTTTTTTTTTTTTTTTATTTGTAATGTATGGAGTGGGCCCTGATTGGAGGAAATTTCTGCTTATTGGCAGCGAAATGGTTTATGTGGTATGTTATATTTGTTTACTTTTAACCTCATTCTAACACGTGTATATATTTTTAATTTCTCTCCTGATAAGCAGCGATCAACTAGGCTAAATAAGAAATGTCAGAAAACTGCATAGCCTTTTAAAAAAAATCGCATTAAAATATCACTATCATTGTGATGTTGATGTTAAAGGAATCCTAAATTAATAAAAGGTTAAGAAGTGAGAGTTAAAGGTCCTAAGAGCAAAAGTTATGGGTGCAACATAACATGCCAAAGGAAAGAAAGAAAAACCAATGGCATGCCATTACCATACCATCTAACATGCCATCTACATGCCAAATGGTTTTGAGTTACTAGAGTGGCTCAAGCCAATGGTCTTTTGTGTTATTATTATTATTATTTTTTGTGTATTGTGAGTGTGTGGGTATTTTTAGTGGGGTATTTTGTGGGACCCAATAACATATTAGTGGTGTGTTATGAGGGAGGGTGTTTGAGTGATTTGTGTGTTATTGAGGAGGGGATGACGTGACGCTGAGTTGGCATACCAATAACATGTTAAACGTCAACACGATACCTAGTGCTCTAAGAGAATTCAAATTACAGGATTCATCAGAACAAAACAAAATAACGTGAAACAGGATGAATTCAAATGCATCGTCGACTTGAGTAGCACAATGGCAAAGACTACAAGTCCATTTTTTTGGAAAAAATATGTATAATGTATCGATAAAACAAAACACAACTCAATGGATCACTCTCCATTAATTGAGCTTTTGTTTGAACTTAGAATATCTTTATGTACAAAGACTCTGGGGAGTACCAAGTTAATCTGGTCACCCATCAGATTGTCCGATCCATTTAAGTCTGAACTAAAACAAGTGATGTATGTGAATATTTTACATTCAAGAGTGTTAATTTTACTTGGTGAGGATACAACTCAACTTGTATAATATACGTTACGCAGACAAGGGAATAGGATGAAGCCGTGCGACAGGAACACAAACCAAAGGGTTTGCTCTAGGAAGTGCGATACCGGTACCCTCTTCCATATCAATGCTATTTAGATTTCCAGCTTTCCCAGCCTTCCAGTTGAAGCATTGAATCATAGAACCAAGGGTCACATGTACCACCATCAATGCTAGCGAAGTCCCTGGGCACATCCTTTTCCCGCCCCCAAATGGTACCAACTGAAAGTGTTGTCCTCTAACATCCAACTGTTTGTTTTCAAATCTTTCAGGCATGAATTCAAGTGGATTTTCCCAGTAAGCCGGGTCTCGCCCAATCTCCCATACGTTTATGAAAATAGTAGTATTTGCTGGAATATGGTAACCGCCCAAAGTGCAATCTTCAGTTGATAGTCTATGAATCAACGGGGCAACGGGGTGCAGCCTTAATGATTCCTTGACTATTGCTTGAAGGTAAGGAAGGTTTGGAATGTCCGATTCCTGTAAAAGTCTGTTTTTTCCGACAACTTCGTCAATTTCTTCTACTGCTTTTTTCATTATGTTTGGATGGTTGATGAGTTCTGCTAAAGTCCATTCTACAGTTATCGCGGAAGTTTCTGTTCCTGCTGCAAATATATCCTGAAAATGTTTAAGGAACGCGTATGAATATGTTAGTTGAGGCAAATCCATACTACAAAATTAAATAAGCTGGAATATTATGACTTGCTAGCTAGTATATATTACCAGAATGAAGGCTTTAATGCTGTCTGTGGTCAACTTCATCTCCATGTTCTCGCCTACAGAAATGTCGAGTAAAATGTCGAGCAAGTCCCTCACTTGTCCTGTATCCTTCTTCTGCTTTCTTGCTTCTTGATGCTCCCTCAAAACACTTTCCAGCAATGAATCCAATCTTGTGTGAATATCCATGGACTGTTTTCCGAATCCCTGCAAGTCTAGATTCTTACAAAACCATATATGATCCGAAAGGTTAAATTTACTGACAAGCTCACTAATCTCAGTAATTATCTTCCTTATATCCTCTGCCTCATCCTCTTCTTCCGAACACCTCTTTCCCATAAGCATTCTAGATATCACATTGTTTGTCATTTTCATAAGCTCGAGTCCAAGTTCCACTGACCTCCCATCGTTTGCCTTTTGTGATAGACATTTGATCAAACGATTAATTTCATCGTTCCTTACTGGAAGAAGGACGTCGAGTGTTCTAGTGTTGAGGAGTTGTGACATGACTATTGTTGGAATCACTCCTAAACAGTATTTCAAGTATTTATATTTCATATGTAATAGGTAGCTTTATTATGGCCTTTATGTTTGTTTAAGGTCAAGCTTATGTAGAAGGCCCATAAGCTTGATCCAAGCCCAATAAGGAATAGGGAAGGAGAGGGAGTGTTGCCCTAGCTCCTTGCCTATAAATACATTGTAATAACCTTCATTTGAAGGTTGGTTGTTCAAGTTTTCTCTTTCACTACACTCTACGCATAACCGGTCGAGTATACTTGTGTGTGTGTGTTTGGTTTACTTGTTCAATCGCCTTATCTCTTCTCTTATAAGCTTGTGTTGTAAAACTAGTGACCTAACAGTGGTATCAATCGCCAAATAGTTGGGTGTACTCGTTTGTTTTTGACGTTTTGGTTTGGGTCTTACGCGTAAAGATAACACAATCTTTGGTACGCTTAAAAACTAATTTTTTACACTTTTGAATCCAAGATTCTTGTACTTTCAACGTTATTAGGTGTTAAACTATTGGTTTTTGGCAAAAAGTTTGGAACTTTACGTGTTTTTCCTTGTTTTTAAGCTTGTTTTTGTACGCACGTGTTATCCTACGCGTAACTGTTTTAAGTGCTTTGGATCATCAAGTTTCACACTTTTGTGTTATTTTGGTGTTATTGAAGCTATTTCAACACACAAAAACTGGTTTAGAAACACATTTGGATAGAATCAAAGTTACGAGTAATCTTACGCGTAACAAAACCCTAAAATTACGCGTAAGACTTTCCTTGGTTTGATCTTCAATTTTCTGGTTTATTCCGTGTTTTCTTACTTGGATAAGTCTGAAAATACGTCGACTTTGGATATCTTTTGCACTGTGAAGTGTAAAAGATCACTTGGGATAAAACCCTAATCTTACGCTTAAGCATAAGCTTACGCGTAGAAAATATTACGCTTAAGATTCATCTTACGCGTAGACTTAGTCCTACGCATAAGGTAATCCTACGCCTAACTTTCTACGCCTAACTTACTGTTTACGCATAACATTAGTCTTTTTTCCTGCTTACGCGTAAGCTAAATCCTACGCGTAACTAATCTTGTTACGCGTAACTTTTGGTGTTTTTACGCATAAGTGCTACTTGGTTCTTGTCATTTCTACGCCTAAGGATACTTCATCAACAACGGTTCATTCGACTACAAAGATCCATTCTTACTACACAAGTTTATAATCATGTCTCAACCACCATACTCTAACTATTTCCCTCACACTTATAATCATCAACAACAACAACAATTAACTCCACAACATCAACAATGGAATCAACAACAAGCCATTTATCAACAACAATTTAATCAGCAACATACTCCACAACTTGGTGCAATTCCACAACCACAAATGGTTCAACCACAACCAAGCATTCAAGTTCAACCCTACACAACTGATTTCAATCAACATCCATCACGGACCACTATGAAGGAACCCACTTGGTTTGCTAAGATGTGTGAAGCTTTAAGCAGCCAACAATCAATTCATGAAGCTGGATCACTTGATAGACCTCCAATGCTCACTCCAGGAAACTACGATCAATGGGTGATACGGTTCTTTAGGTTCTGTGATCTGAAGAAGCCACATGGAAAGTTTTTAAAGAAGGTTATCTTGGAAGGACCATTTGAGATGCCTACTGTCATTGTACCAGGAGATCCAAATGCAGTTCCACCAAGAGATGAACAAACCAACATTGCTACTGTTACAGATTTAAATCCTACAAAACTTCTACACTATGAAGCTGATGAACTTGCAATGGAATACATCCTTTTAGGATTACCAAACCCAATTCTTCGTAGTGTTGATGCTCAAAAGACTGCACAAAAAATGTGGGATCATATTCGTCTTCTTATGGAAGGATCTGTACTCAATCAGGAGGATTTGGAATCCAAAATTTACTTGGCTTATGAACACTTCATGATTGAACCTGGAGAGACACTTGAGTCATATCATCACCGATTTTCAGACATCATCAATGATTTGGATAAACACAACATCATCATGCCAAGAATTGCAGTGAATACTAAGTTCCTGAGTAGTCTTGGTCCAGAATGGGAGAAGTATGTCATTTTTCTCCGTCAAGCGAAGAACATGCATCATTCTACTTATGGATTGTTGTACGATTACTTGAAGCCTCATGAAAAGGAAGTTGATCGGGAAAGGATTCTCCGTGCTCAAATTGCTAAACAGTCACAACCGGACAATCAACAACTTGCCTTGTATGCTCAACAGAATTATCCCTCTCAACCAGCAACTCAACCAACTGCTTCCAACACACCTTCACAGCAACAACCTCAACCTCAACAAAATCAATTGGTCCCATACAGCAACAATGCTCAAGCATATGTCAGTGAAGCTACTGAGGAAATTGATCCATTCGAAGCATTGCAACAAGGATTTGTGATGATTGCTAATGCTTTTGGCCGTTACACCAACAAATCCAACAATCGTATTCGTTCCTCATCTAACACACGGACTCAAGCTGTTGTGAACAATGGACGTGTTGAAGTTCAGAATCGTGATTATGGTCGTCAGATGGGCGGTGGTCAAGGGTTTAATGCTGTGGGTAGGAATAACAACAGAGCTCAAGTGGTGGAAACGGGAAATGCTCAAAATCGGTTAAATGGTCTTCGATGCTACAACTGCAATGAGAAGGGACACCTGGCTAATGCATGCCCAAAGCCAAGGACTAGGGGCAGTGCTTATTTCAAAGAGGCCTTACTTTTGGCTCTTAAGGATGAAGCTGGTGGATCTCTCACAACCAAAGAACAGAGCTTTATGGCAGATGCAGACTCAGATGATGATATGGAGGATTTGCAGGCGAATGCAGCTGTTATGTTGATGGCTAATATGCATGAGCTGCACATGAGTGATACAGGCCCAGTGTATGACACTGATGGCTTGTCTCAGGTACCCGAACAAACCATCATCATATCTGAACTAATATCTCCGCCAATATCTGAATCCGGCACGGATCAGACTGTTCAAAATGAGTCTTCTACATCTTCCTCTGATGATTTTCAAGTTAACCCTGTAGTTACATTTGACGATCAAGACGACCTTATGGTCCCCTTTGATAACCAAATTGACTCCGTGGTCGTACTTGAGGATCTAAAGAATGATCATGTTGAGACTCACGTTGAACAAGATGATCTGATGCCTCATCCGGATTTTGCTCGGTTAATTCAAGACCATAAAATCAAAATGGAGGAATGTTATGCATTAAATCAATCCTTAAAAAGTAAAAATGCACTGTTAACCAAGGATTTTGAATGTTTACAAATGCAACTCAACTTTTTCAAAACTCAAGAAAACCGTGAAAAAGGTTTTGAAGCCGCTTTTGCAAAATCTCATCAAAACGAAAAGTATTTAGAGAGACAGATGCGTGATCTAGCCGCCTCGAAGAATGCTTTGTTGTCCGAATTAGAACAACTGAAACATGAACATAAAAAGCAAATTAACGCTCTCACCTTGGAAAATCAAAATGCTAAGGCTGAGTTGTTAAATTGTCAAAAACAGTTCTCCGCATACAAAAAGCATTCAACGAATCGGGTAGATGACCTTCTTGCAGAAATTCTCGGTTTGCAAAACAAAATCAAAGAGTTTAAAACTGTTGTTTACAAACATGGTGAATCAGTAACAGCTATTGAAAAGTTTACCTTAAAACCTAATCCAAATGGATATGGAAAAAATCTAGCTGATTACAAACCAAAGCTTTCACTAAAAACATTCAAACCAACTCCTGAAGTTTCCAGTGCACAATACAAAATTGATAATACTGTCATGAGTGTTGTTGAATACCATCGTCAAGAGGAATTAGATGCAGAAGACGAGAGTCGATCAAAATTAAAAAATGTTGTTTACAACAAACCTTTTAATTATAAAAACGCGGTCACTTTCGTCACACCAACGGATTCTTCTAACACACCAAGGGTTATCATCAAAACACCCGAGTCTTCTATTGTTAATCCCAAAATAGTCTTTGCACAAACTTACGGTCCTTTACCTTCCATTAGCGAAGTAAACTCACAACCTGAAAATCGAAAAATTCTTCGATATTTTGACATTTTCATGGCTGACCTCAAAATTTTACAACATGAGATAGAATATCGATCTGAAATCAAAGTTGAACATTTTCAATCGCCTCTGGCGCGAGAACAAAGAGACATTTTTCAGAAAAATCTTTTACCTAATGTTAAAAACTTGAAAAGTTGTGCAATTGCCTGGGAAAAGGATTTTCATAAGGAACTTGGGGTAATGAAAAACGTTTTCGAGAAAACAGAAACATCTATTACTAACACAAAACGGAAAAAGAAACTGTTGAGAAAAGATGTTGATCGACTCTTGGAAGATGTTATCTGTGCTGATATCCATAATGTTGTGCTATTCTATTCGTTGCCATATGCATCTGATCATATCTCTGTTGATATTGTTGAAACTGTTGTTACTGTTGAAAACACCGATAATGTGCTTCAGATCGAGTCTTTAAAAGCTGAAAATAAACGATTACACACGGAAATTTACAATGCAAAACGTCGTCTTCAGTGGTGTGAAAAAGATATTCACAACCATCAACTTAGTTTTCAAAAGAAAATCGCTCAATTGAGTGCAAAATCTTCTGATCCTAAAATTGATCAACTCGATGATCAAAACGTGTCTTTGAAAAGTCAAATCTCAAAATATGAACAAGAACTTTTAAAAGTTAAACAGGAATATGGTGTCATATTTGATTTACTCAAAAAGACTCGAGATGATGCATCTAATGAACTTGATCACTATCTTGCTCACACTAGAGAAGTCATGAATTTTGCTGGTAATATTCGTTCTGAAAATCAAGATCTGATTCACACCATCTCTAAGTTACGGGAAATGTTAGGAAAGTATGAACAACTCCCGCCTACTGTGATTAAGAGATTAGCACCAGTCACACTTAGTAATCGTGAACCTAGAATTCCCACTGCCAAATCACAAGTTGCTAATGTGTTTCCCTCTACTGAAACAGGAATAGTTGCATCTTTTCCAAACGTCCGCACTTCACAGCCTAGGAGCACCCAAACGAAGAATAGGAAGTTGCGACCTAAGAAAAGATCAATAAGGAATGCTAAAGTAGAAGAACACCCTAGGACTCTGAATAAAACTCATGCTACTTCCACTATAGATGTTGCGTCTGGCAAATGTAATAGAAATAGTGATGTAACGAATGCTAAACCGTTAAGTACCTTTGATATTCAGTCTGATGCACCTTGTGATATTTGTCAAAAGAGTATGAATTCTGATTGTCATGACAAATGTGTTGCTAAAGCTATAATCTCTAGATTACGGAATCCTAAGAATCGGAATACCTCTAGGCTCACCAATCATTCTCAGTCTGTGCTTGGTAAACCACCATCTTTAGATTCTAAGGCAACCATTGCTATCACCGTAGTTCCCGCTTCACCTCCTAAGAATGTAGTACCACCTAGTGCTTTCACTAAGACTAAAGCAAAGAGTAGTTATAGATGGCAGAAATGGATATATAACACACTAGGATTTAAATGGATGCCTAAAATTATAAATGTGTGTATGTCTAACATATCTGCTTCGGAACCCTCTCACATTTCGGGTTCCACATCTACTTCTATTCCATCTGTGTCGTCTGTGTGTAATGCAGGTGATACAGATCATTCTCTGGATTGTTGATAGCGGATGTTCCCGACACATGACAGGCAACCTTAAACTGTTATCAAACTTTATTGCAAAGTTCATTGGCACTGTCAGATTCGGGAACGATCACTTCGCAGCCATCATGGGCTACGGAGATTATGTTAATGGGAACATCGAAATCAGCAGGGTTTACTATGTGGAAGGCCTCGGTCACAATCTGTTTTCAGTAGGTCAATTTTGTGATGGAGATTTGGAGGTTGCTTTCAGGGAGAAAACTTGTTTCATTCGTGATCTACAAGGAAACGACCTTATGTCTGGCTCGCGTAATTCTAGTCTCTACACTATCTCTATGCAAGACATGGTTGCTTCCTCTCCCATTTGCTTACTTTCAAAGGCAACATCTACAAAATCATGGCTATGGCACCGTCGTCTATCACATTTAAACTTTCAAACCATCACCAACCTTGCTCGACACAAACTAGTTGAAGGACTCCCACGATTCCGGTATTCAAAAGATCACCTTTGCTAAGCATGTGAACAAGGGAAAAGCACTCGTGCTCATTTTCCTTCAAAGGTGGAACACAGCTCTCAGCATGTGCTTCATCTTCTTCACATGGATTTGTGTGGCCCGATGCGTGTACAAACGATCAACGGCAAACGCTACATCTTAGTAATTGTTGATGACTACTCACGATGGACTTGGGTCTATTTTCTTCGTAGCAAAGACCAAGCTCCACAAATGATCATCACCTTTCTCACAAAAATACAGGTTCAGCTCCGCAACACCGTCAGGATTATTCGGACAGACAAAGGAACTGAATTTGTTAACAAAACCCTTCGTGAATTTTATGAGAAAGTGGGAATTCAGCATCAAACATCTATTGCACGGACACCTGAACAAAACGGAGTTGTTGAAAGACGAAACCGAACGTTAGTGGAAGCTGCAAGAACAATGTTAATCAATGCTAAACTTCCAGATTACTTATGGGCAGAAGCTGTATCTACTGCATGCTATACTCAAAACCGTTCTATAATCACAAAACGCCACAACAAAACACCTTTTGAGCTTGTCCACAACTACAAACCGAACCTCAAACACTTTCATGTATTTGGATCCCTTTGTTATCCGAATAATGATCGTGATGATTTTGGAAAGCTCAAAGCAAAAGCTGATATTGGAGTCTTTATTGGATACTGTGACAATTCTAAAGGTTTCCGAATCTGGAATCGTCGAACTAAGGAGGTTATGGAAACGATTCATGCTCATTTCGATGAACTCACGGAAATGGCTTCTGAGTATAACAGCTTAGAAAGCCCTCAGCTAACTCGTCAACAAATGGAAAGGTTATTTGCTCCTCTGTTCTGTGACGATATTGATGAACGTGCTCCTGGTGTATCCGCTGTTTCCGCTGCACAACCTGATAATATTCCTATACCTGATACACCTGCTACAACAACTACTGTTGAAGATGCACCTACACCAATTGACTCCAACACAACAGTTGAACACACCGCTTCCAACAATGATGAACCAGCTGATGATATTCTGAATGAAGTACCCCCACCTGCAGATTTTGATCCAAATGCGTTCTTCAACCCGTTTGCAAATGAGACTGCTGCACCAGATGTTGCGGAATCTTCAACAAACCATTTGAATCCTCAGAATCTGCACAATGTATACCAACATCAACCCTCTACACATAGATGGACAAAAGACCATCCTCTGGCTAACATTATTGGCAACCCGAATCAACCAGTCGTTACGAGACAACGTCTTCACTCAGATGGTGAACACTGCATTTATGCACTCACTGTCTGCCAATCTGAACCTAACAACATTAAGGATGCAATGACAAAAGACAACTGGATTGAATCCATGCAAGAAGAACTCAATCAATTCAAACGTCTTGAAGTATGGGAACTGGTTAAAAGACCAACAGGGGTCTACGTCATTGGTCTAAAATGGATTTGGAAAAACAAATTGGATGCTGAAGGGAATGTAATCCGAAACAAGTCACGGCTAGTTGCTAAGGGTTATCGTCAGGAAGAAGGGATAGACTTTGAAGAATCTTTTGCTCCAGTTGCTCGTCTTGAGGCTGTTCGGATATTTCTCGCGTTCGCGGCTCATATGAACATGACGGTCTATCAGATGGATGTCAAAACAGCGTTTCTAAATGGACAACTTAAAGAAACGGTATATGTCAGCCAACCAGATGGATTCGTTGATCCTGAGTTCCCGAACCATGTCTACAAACTGAACAAAGCTCTTTATGGTCTCAAACAAGCCCCTCGGGCATGGTACGATAAGCTATCATCTTTCCTCATTGCCAATAATTTCACCAAAGGCTCGGTTGACCCAACTCTTTTTATACAATATCACGGAGCACACATCTTAATTGTTCAAATTTACGTGGATGACATCATTTTTGGGTCAACACATAAAAAGTTTTCAATCGCTTTTGCAAAACTCATGAAGAAAAATTTTGAAATGTCCATGATGGGTGAACTTACGTTCTTTCTAGGACTGAAAGTTCATCAATCAACCCGTGGTATTTTCTTGAGTCAGTCCAAATATGCCCTTGAATTGTTAAACAAATTTGGAATGAATACCTGTGATACCTATGCCACACCAATGGCTCATACCAAGAAATTAGATGCTGATTTACATGGGAAATTGGTTGACCCTACCAAATACCGAAGTATTATTGGGTCTCTCATGTATCTAACAGCTAGCAGACCTGATATTGTCTTTGCCGTTTATCTATGCTCCCGTTATCAGTCGCGACCAACTGAAACCCACCTCTCTGAGGCTAAAAGAATCCTCCGATACATCAAGGGAACCATTAATTTGGGGATCTGGTATCCGAAGGATTTTGGTTTTGAACTAATCGCTTTTTCAGACGCTGATCACGCAGGATGCCTAGACTCAAGGAAAAGTACTTCAGGAGCACTACAATTTCTCGGTGATAAACTGGTGTCTTGGCAATCAAAGAAGCAGGATTGTACATCACTGTCATCAACTGAAGCAGAATATGTAGCCATGTCCGCGTGTTGTGCTCAAGTCATTTGGATGAGAACACAACTCAAAGACTATGGTTATGTATTTGACAGAATCCCGATGTACTGCGACAATCGGAGTGCCATTGCAATCTCGTGCAACTCAGTTCAGCACTCGAAATCAAAGCACATCGATCTACGCTATCATTTCATCAAGGATCATGTGGAACAGGGTACCGTTGAATTATACTTTGTGGGTACTGAATACCAATTGGCAGATTTGCTCACCAAAGCCTTGCCTCCCGCTAGGTTTAATGAGTTGGTCCACCGAATTGGTATGAGGTGTTTGACTCAAGAGGAACTGGATGACCTCTTAAAACCGTCTTAAAAACCTGTCAAACACCAAAAACATCTTTTGTAAATAAATAAAATCTTTCAAAAACAAAATACAAAAATATAAAACCTGATAAAACAACAAAAATATTCTCCTCATCTATTTTCTTTAACATGGCAAGTACCGTTCTTCCGTCAACACTTGCATCTCTCAAATTTCGTATTTTTCTGATCAAGTGTTGAGGGGGAGAAATCTATCGCTTAACCGTTTCAAAACATAAGGGTACTGGCATGTTATCACATCTCGGTTGTTTCGTTATACAAATGATGGTGGACTTTCTGGCTCAAAGACACTCCTCGGACTTTAATAAACAACCTTTCATTATTTTTTCTCAAGTCGAGGGGGAGTGTCGTCAAGGTTTCTAAAATCTTCATTTGGTAACCAAAATTGGAAGTTAAAAGGCTTTGGATGAAAATGAAAAGGTGGAGGGACCAAAACTGTCAAAACTTAAAGTTATTTTAAATAAAACTCCTCCACCTAACTTTCACTTCACATTTATTACAAAACACCTATTATCATCCTACGCATAATATTCACTCAAGAAATCCGTGTTTCAGATAATCATTTTGTAAGTGTTTCTGTGTTTGGATCATGTTTTTGAACAATGGTTTTGAATCTCAAGTAAATCCTACGGCTAAAACATGTTCTACGCGTAATTTTGTGTTCTACGCTTATGCGTATGAACACACAATCAATACGTGTGTATTTGGGGTGAAATGATTGTGTCTAAACGATCCTAATACATCAATGATGCTTTATTAACCTTCAAAATCCACCCAGATTCACTAATTGAAGATTTTTTGAAATTAGGGTTTAAAAGTCGATTTGGGTATTTTCAAATATGAAGTGTTTTGGTTAAAAAGATAGTTGGGTTATGCTTTTGCATTGTTGAATTGATAATTTCCATAGTCTATAGCCACCCAGAAACACGAATTGGACATCAATTCGAAACTAGGGTTTAAAGTTCATAAACTTTGGGTGTTTTTGATTCACTGCATAATAAGTGTTAAAACTTGGTCTATATGCTCTCACAACGTCTATGATATACCAAAAAAAGTTTGGTGCTTAATCTATGGCTAGAATCCATACGCGTAGATCTAGGGTTTAGTCTACGCGTATGCAATTCTACGCTTAACTGTGTAACATATGTTACTGCCATGATCTATTGATAAAATGTATGTATGAGTTAATGTTGATGATTTGATGGATTTATTTCAGGCCTTTGCTACACGTAACACTCAGAATCAAGGTGGTTACTAATCTACGCATAAGGATCACCTTACGCGCAGCTTGTTATGCGTAAGACTTGTCTTACGCGTAGCTTCTACGCTTAAGGTTCTACAATGGACTACGCGTATCCTGTGAAGGATATGCATAAACAGTGAACCCTACGCTTAAGGTCAACTCTTACGAGTAGCCTTACGCGTAAGGTAAATATATGCCTACGCATAAGCTCTACGCATAAGGACTCCTTTTCCTACGCGTAATATTTCTTACGCGTAAGATAGGATTTTACGCGTAAGTCTACGCCTAAGCATATATAATACCTGTCTACGCATAACTTTGCCAAAACTACGCTTAACCCTGGATTGACCTTCATGATGAATTGTTACTTGTACAAACTTGTAAATAAACTAATCATATCATCACGAATCCAAAAATGTCACTAATAAACTTAAATCGTTTGATATGTTGTGAACAATAAGTGATAAAATAAACTTTAAAACTTAAAGTTAACTAACTCACGAAACATTTCACGATATCATTGATTGAACATACAAGTGGCTTAGGACTCGTAACAATCATTATCACTGTACATTCAACAACTAGACAATAAGACCTTCTGTTGACTAACATTATGTCTTTCGATATGTTGGTTCTTTTGGCTAATGTTATTTCAGATCACGACATGGCTGAACAAATGAATGTGGATGCACATGAAGTTCTCTCCATTGCTGATATCTATCCTCATGGCTATCCAATGAAGATTGGAAAGAATAATCTCCGAGTTGACTTCAGCACTCTCACTTGCTCTGAGTCTTCATGCTTAATCGCTATTGACATTCTGAGGTCTCATCCATATCAGAACATGCTCACACATTCTGCAACAGTTCCTGAGATCTATATCCAACAGTTCTGGAACACCATGGAAAGGGTCAAAGGAAGGACTGCAGTGACAGTGACTCTGAATCACAAAAGAGTCACCATCACACATGCAGACTTAAGGGCTGTTCTCTTAATTCCTGAAGTCGAACCAGACAAACTTTATGCCACACCTACTGAAGAGCTCACTCTCCAATTCTTAATCGATATCGGTTATGATGAGGCTACAGGAGTAATCACCAAGCACTCTTACGTAGAGCTCAAGAGTATTCCTCAACCTTGGAGAACGCTCTACATGATCATCACCAAGTCTATTTCTGGTCGTGATAGCGGCTATGAGCATCCTAAGCTCATAGAACTGCAAATATTTTGGGCATTTGTCAACATGAAACACATCGCTATTGAAGCTCTGATTTGGGATGACATGATGTCATTTCTCAACAAACTTGGCTCAAAGATTCCCTACATCAGATATACCAAATTGTTGATCCAGAGGGCACTTGGACTTCACCCGGACATTCCCAAGAGGCTCAATGACCCAGACAATCACGATATGTTGACGGAACCCATTCTCACTGTTAGAATCAAGGAAACGTCCACAAAGAAACAAGGTGCTGTATTGCCAGATTTCCTTCTAACTGAAGATGTCAGAAAGCTAGAATCGTACGAAAGGTATCTGGAAGCAGTAAGACAAGGCAAAGTTGGTCATCTTGACGAAAAATCTTCTGGTACACCTACTCGGAGAACTAGAAGAGGAAGTGCTGGAAGTGTTACAAGTTCAGAGTCACAAAGGAAGTTTCCCAAACGAAACCCTCCGAGAAAACGGTTTGTTCCCGTACAGGAAGCTACTCCCATTCCTAAACCCAAACCTGAACCGAAACAACAGCTTGAGGACGTAAGTTCTGAAGATACAGATACAGATGAGGAGGTTCTCTTCTCTGAAACAGCAAAGGATGTGTCCGACACTCCAAAAGTACAGAAACCTCCAAGTCCTCAAGATGATAAGGGTAAAGGAAAGACTCCGGTACTTGTACCTTATGATGCTGAAAGCTCAGAAAGTGAAGGAGAACCACTGGAGACAGCTTACAGAAAGAAATTACATCAACTTAGACATGAACACAAAGCTGAAAAATTTGCTAATGAGCAAATGGGTGGACCCGGAGGAACTAGTGGTGCTGCTCCCTCCGAACCATCTCCTGATGCGGTTAATCAACCCGATACGGGAGCTGGTACCACCACCCTTTTGCAACAAGAACAGCCTGTGAAAGACACTACTGAGTTTGATAATCTTGAAACTGAGATGGAGAAGAAGGATAGAGAGTCTGACTATGACGATTTTCTTCTGGATAGTCTGACACATACACGGATGGAAACGTCTGAACCGCCGAAGGACCCAGAGTCTCCTCACATCTCCTCTTCATCCGATTCTTCTTCACATTCATCTCAACCACCATCAACGAAATCAACAAAATCCTCATCCAAATCCGTGAAGAAACCAAAATCTTGGGTTTCTCAAGCTCATGAACGGATTCAAAAAGCTGTCAAGGAAGTCAGAAAGAAAAACGCTCTTAACAAGAAGCTGAATTTCTTTGCTGATCACATACAGCATATATATAGAGAGAACGAAAAGAGGAACAAGGAAAGGAAGTTTGTGCAGGAATTCATGAAGAGTCATCGCCGTGAGCAACTAAACGAAATGATTGAAGGTTACACAAACAGGTACCTTCGTGACAACGTTCCTAGACTTACACAGGAGATGTTTACCAGACAACTCTATCCAAACCTGTTGCACCTGGCCAAACAGGCGATGAAGTCAACACCGATGTATGTCAGCATCAATCCTGTTGATCCCAAAATCTTCTCAGACGCTGAATTAGTTGATCGACTGGTCGCACAACTGTCTAAACGTTCCGCAATGCTTGCCTCTCATGAAAGCAAACTGTTAGAAGCATTGCTGGCATTCCAACTTAATTCTGCATGCCGAGAAGAAGCTGAGAGGCCTAAACGTCATAGAGACGATGATGATCAGGATCAGGATAAGACTGACGAGGCTAAACGTCAAAAGATGTCTGGTGAATCCTCCTCGATGCCACCTCCTCCAAAACCAATTCCTACACAACAAAAGTCTTCTCCACCACGGTCTTCCACTGATAAACCTCGGGACGATTCCGAGTTACCACCCTTGACTCAGAAAACTGGTGATCACTTTGAGTATACGGGTGGTGACGATGAAGAGGTCCTTGAGCCCCAACAACAACCCTCCTCTCCCAAACAAGTGAAGAAACCCGAATCATCATCAAAGCCTTCTAGAAGCAAGAAAAAGACGACTCAACCAGCTGTCGTATCATGGCTAGATGACGATACAACCGCAGAATTTGAATGGTTCTCCACACTTGTTAACAACACTCCCTACCCTGAAGAAGGTCAAGAATTGGTAGACGGTAGTACACTGGAGCATGCAAAAATCTTGCAAGAACGATTCCGTGTGAAGAAGATGACGAAATCCGAGTTGAAGCGCATCAAGAATGACGCATTCCTTCTGTTGAAAAACAGCTCGGAAAGTGCAATCGAGGTTGAATATCACCTTGAAAACATTGCTCGAGCCATGTTTAACAACATGGATTGGCTCAACCCAGAAGCAAACATCGACTTCACTAAACGGAACAACCCTCCCTACTACACTGACTGGACCAAACCTCTACCAACAATCGGCCAACCAGATGAACCAAGGATTCCCTTCAGATATTTTTTCAACACAGACCTGGAATTTCTTCTCCATGGTGGCGATGGTTCAAGAAAATACGCTACATCATTAACTCTTCCATTCCCAGCAGCTACCTACTCTAACTGCATAGCTATCGAGGAACGTGCAAATCACTTGTTTTCTGACAAAGTGCAAGCATACGACCAAGATGCATTGTATGGGATTCATCATTGGCCTGAACGCCGAAGAATCTACTACAGAAGCTGCCTGGTTCAGAAGTCTCAACATGAAGTGTATTGCTCAAAGAACATCGTGGCCATCAAACACATTGATCTCAAGTCTAAGTGGGACTACACATTCTTGAAGAATATCATAGTCAAACGACAAGATGAACAGGACTATGAATTCTCAGAGGCTGACTTTGAGAACTTGTCACTCAACGACATCGAAGACATGTACCTTGCCAAAGTACAGGGTCGTATGAGACAATTCTCGACAGAAATTCAATGTGAATTCATCAAGTCAGTTCTCATCTTCATTAGACGCATTGTGATCAAAGAACGTGTCGAAGATATCCAGATGGCTGTTGAATCATATCAGAAACGTGTAAACTTCACTCCACCACAGCTTGATCTTCCTGACATCAACCAGCTCAAACAACTTACGCTCATCAGCAACCCTTTCGGCATTGTTTACCGCAGTGAACTTCGCAGAAACTGCTTAATGGCGTGTCGTGAGCTCCATAAATTCGGGGATCATACCTTGAAGATGGTTAGGGATGGATTGGCATACAGATTGAAGGATATACACTTGAAGGTTGGGAATCCTAAGCGCTAGAACTCTCAGGATAGAAGGGATGTGAAAAGGATCATCACCATGATTGATGAACGGTTGTTCAGAAGGGATCAGTTCAGACGCTTGGAGAGCTATGTTGGTGGTAGACCCAGGATAAACATCACCGGCTTTCAACGCCCGGTGCGCACTCCTGGGAACATCACTGCACTTCCTGGTACCCCTTGATTTGTTTCCTTCATATGATTTTGGATGAATGTTTATATATGTGAATGGCTTGTGCACACATAACAGTGTACAACCCGCAATTGTCAAGAAAGGACCCTGTGGTACGCCTCAGTGCCACAATCCTTATAAAAGGAGCGAAAGCTTCTTATTTTTGAGTAAAACCTATCAAACCTTTCACTTTTCAAGGTTTTGCTCAAAAAGACAAGTACTTCCCCATATGATTTCAAAACCTCAACCGTTTATATCACTAGTTGAGGGGGAGTATTTGATTAAAACTTTGTTCACAAATTGTTCACAGTGGTCACTCTTCCCGCAACACTCAAAATGGTCATATTTATTCTCAAAATGTTTCAAAAATAACATCTTATATGCCATTTTTGAGGGGGAGAAAATTTGTGTGATAAGAAATATGTTTTGTAAAGCAACATGTGCAAGCCCCTTGGCTTTCTCGTGTGCAAAGACTTAACCAATGAATTGACGATCCTTAACTGTCTGCAACTCGAAAAGACTTGTCCTGGACGGGTAATAATTTCAAGCTAGTTCTCTAGTGATGTAAACGTGTCTCGCAAAGGACTTGTCCAAGTAGAAAGTACCATTCGAGAAACTCTTGATAGACATAAACTCTGACGGGTATGACAACCTTTCGAGGTTTGTCTACACCTTCAAGATAGTTATTAGAGCTAGTTGTCACCTAAAAGCTGACAATGTAACTCTTTAACTATTCAACGTAACCGTGTCTCGCGGGAGATTGTCTATCTTCAGTGAATCAATTCAAAAAATGCGCGCTCTTTCCTCACTGTGCATTTAACCTTTAAAACTTTTAAGCACATGTGGAGGGAGTATTTATGCAAAACATCATCTCTCACAGTGGTTCAAACATGTTTTTCATTAACAAACCCTTTGAGAGATATTTTAACTTACAGTGGTTTTAATGGCAAACATAGGATAGTCATGGAGTTATAAGGTGACTAAGGTTAGGAATAACCGTCCTATGATCCGCCAGAGCCGGAAGGATCTACCCAAGGACACTACCATTAGTTAGTGTTAGAAGTCCTTAGGAAAGATTGTAAAAAGGAGAAAATGAGAATCGGAGAAAGAAGGAGTTGAAGAATCAAAAAGAAATGTAAAGAAAAGGGTGAAAAGAAATAGCCCTCCAGATTATTCAACTTAGGGCAGACACCGGGTTCAATTCATATGCTACTGGTTGTCACTTAGTGACACCGGTATTGAAGATTAAAAGTCGTCATGGACCCAGTGACGCATGCACTAAACCTTCTTAGCCACTCAAGTTTCTCTCAACAGAAGCTTGTTTCATTCTCACAGGGAACCCTACATAAACTATTGGCTTTCTCTTAGAGATCGCTGGTATTGAAGAAGGAGACCCTCTCCCTAGTCTCCGCTTAGGAAAACCAAAACGCACTGTTGAGTCTAGAGCCACGAGATTCATCAAAAGATCTGTTAGGAACACTTGACATTTAATCACTTGTTGATCAACAATAAGGTCTTCAGTGATTCAGTGGTTCATATCGAGTCCTTCACAGATCTTAGCAATCTGTCGAGAACATTTATGAGAGGTTCACATCTGTGATCCTCAGTGATTGAATGGAAACTCCTGCCAGGGTCAACATCAAACAGCCCTGACAGCAGGTCGCTTCGGTAACTCCCCGTGGATTACGCGGAGTGTGTCTCAAACGGTCTACAGTCGTGAGGTGATGCTTCGGTGTACCTCAGCGACTCATCTGAACTGTAGATGTACTTCGATACATCGCGTTATCTCACTTGTGGGACTCCAGTTCAGGAACGGCCTTTGTAAGAATTAGAGTTGTGTTTTCACACTATGCTGTTAACACTCTCGAAGTTCAAACTTGTAAGTGCCGGAAACCTCTTATTTCTAACCGTTTGCAATGTTTTCTTCTTATGGAAGCTCTGGAGCGGAATGATCGTGCTGATTCTTCTCATGCTCACGCCAACATCATCACTAATGGAAGTTCTATTCAAAAGCAACACAATCGTCAGAATGATTCTTCGTCTAACCAAAGAATCTACAAAGTTAAAGACTTAGAGAACTTCATCAGTATTGAATTCCAACGTCATAGAGCGTGTGAGCATGTTGAAGAATGACGTGGAGACATTGGAGCAGCGAAGCAGACCTGAGGCAGACTGATGCAGACAACAACATACTATCACTTTCACCACAAAGAACAAATGATCAAAGAACAAAGTTAAAGATGACGTCGAAGCTTAACCTTTCAAAGATAACTATCTCTCTACACTGGGGAGATTGTTTGAATCAAGGCAATTCCTCTCACAAGAAAGAAGAATGCCAGAAGACGTCACAGCTACTATTACATCAACGCCTTCACCGTTTACATTCATATATACTTGAGGGGGAGATTGTTGGAATCACTCCTAAACAGTATTTCAAGTATTTATATTTCATATGTAATAGGTAGCTTTATTATGGCCTTTATGTTTGTTTAAGGTCAAGCTTATGTAGAAGGCCCATAAGCTTGATCCAAGCCCAATAAGGAATAGGGAAGGAGAGGGAGTGTTGCCCTAGCTCCTTGCCTATAAATACATTGTAATAACCTTCATTTGAAGGTTGGTTGTTCAAGTTTTCTCTTTCACTACACTCTACGCATAACCGGTCGAGTATACTTGTGTGTGTGTGTTTGGTTTACTTGTTCAATCGCCTTATCTCTTCTCTTATAAGCTTGTGTTGTAAAACTAGTGACCTAACAACTATCTTCTTCATGAACTTCCAGTATGATCCATAAGGAGCAAAGATGAAAGCACTGGCTCCATAGGAAATGCGATCTACGGATGAGTTATGGGGTTTGTCTAAAAACGCATAATCGTGCGTTTTAAAGATTTCTTTTGCCGTTTCTGGGGAAGAAACGACGACACACGGTGTAGAGCCAAGATAGAGACGAAAAACAGGCCCATACCGGATAGAAAGCTTGTGAAAAGCTCGATGAGGGCTTGAAGCAAGGACTAGGAGGTGGAGGTGGCCAATGATGGGAAAGGCAAATGGACTAGGTGGAAGACGATAATTAGCATGAATTAACTTGGACGGCTTCCAGATAAAGATGGTAAAGACCAAGCATATGAGACATATGGAGAAGTAGTCTTGGAATTCAACCATGATAAGGTCAACACTCTTAAGCCAATCCACAAACAGCTTTGGGTTTTGAGCAATTTGTATCGATTTGCAGTTTGTGGAGGGGGTTGTTTTTAGTTAATAATGTAAAGGAATAGAATTGGTTTACAGATTATGTGTGTGGATGTGTGGTAATGTTCCAGATCAGTTATTAGATCAGTTTACAAGAAGGGTGATGTTCAAATAACAAATAACAAATAACAAATAAAGTAAAATTAGAATAATAATAATAAATAACAATAATCCAACATTTTAGATGCAATTTTAAAAAATATAATTTTTCATTAATTTTCATCTTTATTTAAAATATGTGACTATAAATACTTTTTGTTCTTCTTATTTTATTTTCCTTTTTCACTAGATTCTTTCCACACTTTACAATTATAAATACATGCTTGAGGAAGTAGGGGTGTTCAGAATTCGGATAATACCTATGGGAACCGAACTGAACTGAAAATAACTGAACCGAATTTATAACCGAACCAAAATTGTCAAAATTGAACCGAACTAAATTAAATAATCAGTTTTCGGTTTGGATATGGTTTTTTGGCAACCAAAATCGAAAACCGAATTAAATGTAGAGGTGTTCATCGGTTTGGTTATCGGGTTGTGGTTTATTCGGGTCAGTTAGTTCGGTTAAATTGTTTTCTGGGTCAAACCGAAAACCGTACCGAATAACCGAAAACCGAACTGAATAACCTGAATGACATAATTTAATTCTTTTTCATTTAATTATATATATTTTTAGCACAATTTTTTTTTTCAAACTTAAATAATGTTATATTTATAATAAGAAAGAGTTTTAGTTTTTTTTCATATAAATACATAGAAAAAATCTCTACTTATATGAATTCGGTTTTCGGTTTTCATTGCCAAAATCATATCCAAACCTATAACTAAATATTTAGTTCAGTTCGGTTTTGACCAATTTGGTTCGGGTACGAATTTGGTCCCGTTTTTCGGTTTGGTTCGGTTTCGGTTTTTTATTACTGTGGATATTACCCGATCCGTGAACACCTTTACTTAAACGAAAAATAATAAAAGTTTGAGGATTAAACAATATTTAAAATATAATTTAATAGTGGATGTTGTTACTATTTCTAATCAAAAGTTTTTTAATAACTGAAATAATTTTTAAAATTTTTAAAATTAAAAGTTAAAAGAAATGACGTAAATGATTTGTAAATAGTATACTAAATCTAGTGCATACATTGGTGAGCCCGATTTGAAATGGAATGAAACAATACCTATAGAGTCGTACCATAAAAGATGGGCAATGATCCTCTCAAGTTCAATATCACAACTTGAGTCAAGTTACACATTTTGACAAATCTAACTGACACTTCTTTGTACTTCTTATTTTCTTTTTATTTTTCCACCACTCGTTCTAGTGGCTCATCATTTAATCTAACTTTTTCACCATACATTTTCTTAAAAGGTTAAAATATTAGTATAGATTAAAACAAAAACTCAAATTAGTTTGAAAACATTTATTATAAAATATACATAAATAAATATAATTTTTCTTTCTTATCTATTTTAAATCTAAATCCAAATTCAACCTCACTTATAAATCAACGTACTCTAATAAGCTTCGGATAACCGATAAGGTATGGCTTCTTTTGTGATGGTTAGTTTATTTTCTTTAATTCTTATCCATGCAATTATGGTGATGCGTGACTTTGCACCTAACCAAACATGACGAATATCCAAAAGGTTCACATGTAGATGTTTTGTCCTAATGAATGTTACATCTTGATGCCTTGACCGTTAGGGTGGTGGCAACCCAAGTCGGTATGCCTTCGGCATGGATCAAACCGATTCTACATGGTATTGCCTGCAAATTGGCATGGAGCGGCATGGTTCGAGCAATTGTAGAATCGGCAAAAGACCCCGATTCTACATGGAAACAAAAGTGAATGTTGGGCATTAAAGTTTGTAGCCGTTGGACATTATAAAAAAAAAATAGTTGAGGTATGGCTTAGGCATGGTTGCCACTAAAAATCTATTGTTAGGTATGAGATTGGTATGGGTGAGATGGAAGGATATAATTGGTGGGTGATTAGGCATGAAAAAATTGCTTCGGCATGGTTGCCAGTACCCTTAGGTCGTTCATTTATTTAGGTGGGGGTTTGTTTTTTGAATAATGCTTTTTAATAGTTTTTTAATATAACTCATTCAGACGTGATTAGATATTTTGATCATTAAATGCAATTTTTTTTAGATACAGTCAGAGGCTAAAATCTCTGAACCAATAAAATGTGAAGGATATGTCTTACTACCTTTAATGACTTTTAACTCTTTAAGTTTTTATTTTATTTTACTTTGTTGCTTTAGTCTTTTTCTTTGGTTATTCTTTTTCACTTCTTAATTATACATTTTCTCGACTTTTCATTTAAATTGTTAATACGTTTAAAGGAAATCGTCGTTATTTTCTTTTCTTTTGCTAAATGAAAAATGTTAATATGATAATATGATGATGATGAAAATGCTCAAGCACAAGAGACTTTGAACAATAATAATATATAACTAGTTTATTAAATCAAATTGTAACATGCGCATTTTGAGCATTAACTTAAATTCTTTTCGTTGAAAATATTTTTAGTTATTAATTGACAATGTTAAGTATATGATTGGTGTTAAACCGTCAAGTTTAATTACACAAGCTAACCACTTGTGAATGGTCAACCGTAACAAACTTAAAACAGCTCAAACACTAATGCAATTAAGATCAGAGGAATATAATGGATTCCTGGGTCGTTAAGTCCCACGGAGGATGAATTGGTGTATAAACACTTGATCAGATGATAGAATGATCACTAAGGATAGTGATCAGTAAGGATATTGATGGAAAATTACCTAAAGAAAAGATTAACAAATTACAGCGACTTGAATGCAAATTAAGAAAATTAAAAAGTTAAAATATATTAAATAAACGCTATCACTATTTTTACAGATCGATGAACGTTTATTTTATAAAACAAAATAACTTAAATAAACTATTTTAATTAAAACGTAAACCTAAATAAACTTAAAACGTAACCTAAAATGAAAACAAGCGTTACGTGTAAAAATAACGCTGGAGCGCAAGCAAAAACGTAAAATTATTGAAATAAAAGGCCTACGAGTGTAAAACTAATTTTATTACGTACTATATGATAAAAGAAAATTTTAGAAAAAAGATTTATATTTTTTAGACTTTTATATTTTTTATTATGAATTAAATAAAATTTTACACTAATTAAATGTTTAAAAATACTAAAACTAATGAGAAAAATCTGAAACTTTTTTATAAAATACTTAATAACATTACAAAGCTAAGAAAAATGCAAAACATGAAAAAGCTGGCTTCAATAAGCTATAAATAAGCTAATTATCTCGTATAAGCTAAACTGGGAAAGTGTAGTTAATTATTTGATTATGCAAGATATGACCAAGACAAGACCCAAGGGCAATTGGCATACAGGTACTCACTATCACTCTCTTGAGGTGGGAGGTCTCGAGTTCGAGCCTGCCTTCCCACCTTTTTGCTACACATTTTATTTTTGGATTTTTATTTTTGCAACTTATTAAGAACAATTAAATAAGCACTTTTTACAACTAAAACTTTTTATGAAATCTACTAATAAGCTCTGAAAAAGCTTATTTGTCTTAACAGTGGTCTAAGATTTGAAATAAGCACAAGGTTAGAGCCAAATGGCTTATAAGCTACTTAATAAGCAAAAATGAAAAATGAAAATAAGCTAAATACTTATAATAAGCTAGTATGACTACTGAGAAAATATTTTGACTTAAAAATAAGCATTTAAACAAACTCTAAATAAGCTAAATGGCTAACTGTTAACAGAACAATATTTAGTTTACTAGGCACCTATAAGCTACTTATTAAGCACTGAATTAAGCTGGAAATTGAAAATAAGCACTTGGCTTAACAAGCTGGGTTGGTGGGCTATCCAAAAAGCCAAAGCTCACACTGTGGGTACCACTGTGGAGCTTATAAGGAGCTTAAGAAAAAGCTTGTTATCCACTGAGTAATTATGTAAAGCAGAAATGGGACAAAAATAAAGTCACTAGCAGCCCTAGAGAATAAGCTACAAAATGGAAAATTGAACTTGGGACCTTAAGAGGGCTTGGTTAGCTATCCAAAGAACCAAGAATGACAAGCTATGGTGCACTTGAGAGCTTTTTACAAGCTCTTGAAAATGACCAGTTCACTTGTGCACAGGACACAATTTGACTTTTTAAGAAAACTACAAGTTTGACTTTTATGAACTTGGTATTGATTCTATTGATTGAATATGTTGTATTAAGATGTAATAAGACTGATTTAAGCTAGAGTACTGAATTATAAGCTAATTTGATGAGAATTGCATTCCTAAATTTCCACAGTAAACTGCTAATTGAGAATAGAAACTATTTTGACTTTTTTACTAAATAAGTACTGGTTTTACTTAGTTGAACTGAGATATTAGGACCTATTATAACTTATAGCAATCAAGAACTAAGACTGCAACAACCTTTAATGCAGTAAACTACACAAATCCAAACATACCTTATGAAACTGTTTTAGATCTTTTTCAAAGCTTAACAAAGATTTAGACTATGAACTAGATTGCAAACCTTAAATAATAATATATTAGGACTAAATAAATATAAAATAACAGTTATAGCAACATAAAACTTTGGATTGAGACTTATGCTAATATGACTTATGAAAATGAGATTTTTATTATCTATCAACTAAAAAGAACAAGCTTCTGGTTTAAAGGTTTAAATACACTTAACTATAACTCATGAACATAAAGGAACAGAGATTCAAGCTAATGAACAACTACAACAGTAAAATGCCAAAATGATCAAAATGGCTTACAAGATGGATTTGAGCACAAACTGAGAATTGAGGACTGAGAACAGATCCTATAGCTTACCAATAAGCACTACACCCAAAAGCAATCCAAACATGACCCTGCTTCAATCTCTGGTATCATCTTCACTTGATTTTTGAATTTTTCACTAATTTATTAGAATTTTTCTTTTTTTAAACTAAACTGAGTGTGAAGGTTTCTAAAAGCTTAGAAAAGCTTTAATAGAAGCTATTATGAGCTTATAAGTCCTAAACAACAACTAAAAACATCATTCAAATCATCATGAAATTTTGCATAAATATGAAATTTGGCATAAACTGAATTTGTATATAAAACTTGAAATTGAAACTGTAAACAAACTTTTATTACACTAAAATAAGATTACAAGGTACTTGAAATCTTAAACTTGCACTGGAAAACTAAAATTAACTAAGTCGACATTTTCTAAACTAAAACTACACTACTTGCTTCTTTTCTCAGCTTCTCATCCTTTCTTTATAGATCTATTCTGTTCCTTGTCGACATATGAGACTTTCCCACTTGATTGCAGCCCTTGGATCACTTGAAATCATCAAAATTACACTTGTCATTTTTTTGGCGGGAAAAGTCTTTGAAGCAGGTTATGTGCATTAATTGGATTTTGGTTGAATGTGAAGGTGTTAGAGAGTTGGTAGATAGGTGGAAAGGTGAAAATGAGGTGGAAAGACAGGTGGTGGTGAAAGGTGTGGAGGAATAGCTGGTAACAGGTGTTGGATTGGGAGGGATGAACAGTGATGGCGGGGGTGTTTTATTTTAAACACTGGTTTGGGTTTGGTCTAGATATGGGCCAGCTGGGGTTTAGTGGATTTGGATTGGGATAATAATACAAGGGTCCATATGGTTTATTTAATAACAAGGACCAATCATGTAATATTCTGAAAGTATAGGGACTGAAATTATAACTTTTCCAAACTTATCACAAGGGTGAATTTTGCCAAGTTTCATTTACCAAGGACCATAAATGTATTTATTATCCAATTTTATACGTCCAAGGGTAATTTTTGTCAATTTTGAAACTTGAGGGACCTAACATGTAATTTCTCCAAAGTTTACCATAAGGACCAATTTTGTCATTTATTAATAGTACAAGGTTAAAATTTGATAATTTTCACTTTTTAAATTAACCAAGGACTATTTTTGACAATTTTCAAAGTTAAAGGACTAAAGTTGTCAATTTGTGATTTTTAAACTTTGAAGGGTTTATTTTGACAACTTTTGAATCACATGGATCTTAAATGATATTTTACAAGTTTTTGAATTACCAGGGACTAATTTTGACAACTTTTATAACTTGGGGGACTAAAACTGCCAATTATGCAAACTTGATACGTTTTTCATCAGATTTTGATGTTTTTGCATTTAAAACATATAAAACACTTGTTTGTGATATTTTCATCATTTTGATGCATTTCTGAGTGTTTTCAGATGTTTTTGGCATTCTAACAGTACAAAAATGATGAGTATTTAGACACTCATCAATCCCCCACACTAAACTATTGCTAGTCCCTAGCAATCTTTTATGAAAAACTTAATGGATTTTATCTCTTTACCAAAAGCCATTACTTCTGGAGTAGCCAATTGTTTCAGTTCAAGTAAGAACTTTGGTACAATGATAACCAAATGATTTTGAGCAAATCATAAGCTTTCAACGGATTTGATTTGTCTTTACCAGAAGCCGTTTGCTCTGGACTAGCCAACTCTTAGATAATTTATCAATATTATCTTTGGTGAGCCGATTACCAATTATGGATTTTCAACTGCCTTTACCACAAGCCATAAACTTGCGGGCTAGCCAACTCTTCACTAATTAAAGATATGGTGAGCTGAACACCATACAATTTTGGGCAAATTGCAAGCCATAAACGGATTTGAGATATCTTTACCAAGAGTCGTTTGCTCCTGGATTAGCCAATCCTTATGTGGGTTAGACATGGTGGACTGATTACCATTTGTTGTGTTTAGTACATAGTACTTCCACTAAATAAAAAAAATTTAAAATTTGGCCATTTTGGGGGAAAAAGGGACTAAAAGGGTACATTTATGAACAAATTCGCCAGAATTTCCCCCCCACACTTAGAAATGAATATTGTCCTCAATATTCAAAGTACCGGCTGTTATGCCGAAACTTAGAACGTAAAAAGATAACATTACTAGCTAAGTGTAGAAACACAACAATTATTCTCTTTTTCAATATTTACAAATTTCATTCATTTATAAGGTCTATATACAACATGTGGGGCATCTCCCCCACACTAAGGTGGTACACACGGGTGAAAACCCATGTTTAACTACTGTTTTTGATTACCGAGTCGCTAGCTTGACTCGACCCCGAATTAATTTGTTCATGGGGAAGTAAGTGGAAGAGACAATCTCCATCGGACTTTCATTGAAGATGTTTGTATAAACATTTAAATACGTGAAAGTTCCACACCGATGAGATATACAGAGAACCGGCTCAAAAATGATTAATGAAAATGCCGGGGTCAAAGATAATGTCTTCATTCCCGAAGGAGTGAAGAACATGAGAAGCCACGGGATAGGTGAAGAAGAGAAAGAAAATCATGATAAACATCATGACTAACTCATCATCATCAGAAGAAGAATTCATGATTTCTGGATCATGAATCTCATCATTTAAGCTCATTTGATTGAGACATATTCTGGGCGGGAGGGATGGGATTTTGATATCAATCAGGTTCTCATAGTTGAGAACATTTCCCTCTGGAACACATAGATCATTTATGTCTAGATCAAAGTGGAAGTTATCATACTCTGGTAGAGATATGATATGAGTGAGTTCAAAGGAGAACTCCTCGTAAAGAGAATCATTCACATGATGTAAGTCTGTGAAACCTTGTTCCATTATGGGCTCATCCTATCCTCATCAAAGATTGGATTGTTAGAAATCCAAGTGAATTCAGATTCGAATTCAAATAGAGGATTGGTGAAAGTAGCTTTGAATGCTTCGGGAACAAGGTGATTACCATTCTCTATTGGACTGTTAGGGTGAGAAGTGAGTGAACGATCATTATAAAGGAGACTTTCAGTTTCTCCTAGGTTGGCTTTGAAATCAAAGAGATCATCATCATTTTCTGATGAAAGTGGAATGAAATCTGAGAAAGTCTCAAAATGATCTTTTGAACACTCAAGAGGGGAAAGGATATCACACAAATGCTCGAGAATTCCCTGTGACTCTCTCGGGATTGGGACAAGGTCCTCAACACTAGACTTTATGAATTCGTCCGATTCCTTTTCAGGAACAGTGTCAAGATGATCGTCTCCCATGTTCAGAGAGTGAGTGGGAGTTTCGGGTGTGATGGCAGTTGCTTGAGAATGAATCTCAACTGCTGGAATATCCACTGATGAACTTGATGAATCTTCAAATGTATCCTCATCATCACTGTCATCAGGAATAAAACGAAATTGAGAGCTAGATCTGGCTGCTTTTTCTTTTGCAATTAATTCCCTAATAGACTTTTCAAAAGCAATTTGGGAATTTATTTTAGCAACCTGCTCTTCAGCTAGCAATTCTTCCATGGATTTCTCATGTGAATTTTGAATGACGGGACATTGTGGGAGTGGAGATTTGTCAAAACCGGAAGGTTGACATTGATAATCATCATGAGGACCCCCACAATATACACAAGAAAAACTGGGAACATTATGAAATGCTGTCTTACTCAACTCCTCAGTTCTTTTCACTGACTCCAGAAGCTCTAGATAAGTGTCTTGTTGGGTTTGCTGAGGAGTTTGAGTCATTTGGCACTGTGGAGATTGGTCGTGATTTGGATAGTCATAATTGTTACAAGGAAATGGATTCCCTGTTTGACAATCAGAGCTGAAATGGGGACCTCCACAGTTCTCACAACAGTAAAACTGTTGAGCCTGGATTGGTGAATCATATGGATATTGGTCATAGCCAAAGTTCTGAGTTTCACTGGAAAACTGTTCATAGACAAACGTGTTTCCGGGTTGACACTCAAATCCTTGGTGAGGACCTCCACAAAATTCACAGCAGTATTGTTGATTATATGAAGATAAGTCGGGCTGTGGTGGGTAGTTAGAAAAATTTGAGGGGTCGTTAAATGAGTTCGTATTAGGATCATAATCAAATGAATTCCTCGAACCACAAAACAAACAACTCCCGTTCCGAATATCATTACCACACTGTACACACGTACACCAGTGACATGGTGAACCAAAAAGAGGCTCACCACAACCGACACAAGGAATAAACGATTCTATTTGAGAGTTATGAGAAGGAATCGGTTCATTCAAAGAATCAACAAAACCAACATGGTGATCTGAATGACTAATAAGACTCAAAGAACATTTTGAAAAATCCGGAGGTGGGACAAGTGGTGTGCTCTGAGAGCTAGCAATTTTCACCACTTCCGTTATGGATTCTGGTTCTGGTTCTTGGGAAACGTGAAGATTAGGCAAGTCATTCTTGCTAGTCACCGGTCTAAATTCTGCATTTTGCTTTTAACCGTAAATAGTGAAAGTGTAGGATCAATTTTAGACGGCTTAGGAGCAATCGAGGGGTTAGATCTTTGGATAACCGTAGGTTGGACGTATTTAGCACCTCCATTATTAGAGGGAAGTACCTGGTCCTTTGTCACCCCGATTTCTCGTTCTATTTCCCTACGCATAATCAATGGATCATCACGAACCACACAAATTCTTGACATTTGTGATAAAATAGGAAGTTTTTCAACTTCGTTCCAGATTTCGTCGTAGTCGAGAGATTCCATGAGAATAGAAGAAGTTAGAATCAAATGGATAGAGGGTAAAGGAATAAAGAATCAAAAAGGGTAAGAGGTTAAAGATGAATATTTTTGGATTTTTTTGATAAATATCTTGTAAAAACAAGGAATGAAAATATTTTTGGTGTTGTTAACACTTTAGAAAAAGTGTTAATGAACTTTTTGATTTTTAAAAACTGTTTACAAAAAGATGGTATATGTGCAAGAATGGATCTGGAAATGCTTAAAACACGCTTACAGCCTCCCCGGCAGCGGCGCCAAAATTTGATTGGTGTTAAACCGTCAAGTTTAATTACACAAGCTAACCACTTGTGAATGGTCAACCGTAACAAACTTAAAACAGCTCAAACACTAATGCAATTAAGATCAGAGGAATATAATGGATTCCTGGGTCGTTAAGTCCCACGGAGGATGAATTGGTGTATAAACACTTGATCAGATGATAGAATGATCACTAAGGATAGTGATCAGTAAGGATATTGATGGAAAATTACCTAAAGAAAAGATTAACAAATTACAGCGACTTGAATGCAAATTAAGAAAATTAAAAAGTTAAAATATATTAAATAAACGCTATCACTATTTTTACAGATCGATGAACGTTTATTTTATAAAACAAAATAACTTAAATAAACTATTTTAATTAAAACGTAAACCTAAATAAACTTAAAACGTAACCTAAAATGAAAACAAGCGTTACGTGTAAAAATAACGCTGGAGCGCAAGCAAAAACGTAAAATTATTGAAATAAAAGGCCTACGAGTGTAAAACTAATTTTATTACGTACTATATGATAAAAGAAAATTTTAGAAAAAAGATTTATATTTTTTAGACTTTTATATTTTTTATTATGAATTAAATAAAATTTTACACTAATTAAATGTTTAAAAATACTAAAACTAATGAGAAAAATCTGAAACTTTTTTATAAAATACTTAATAACATTACAAAGCTAAGAAAAATGCAAAACATGAAAAAGCTGGTTTCAATAAGCTATAAATAAGCTAATTATCTCGTATAAGCTAAACTGGGAAAGTGTAGTTAATTATTTGATTATGCAAGATATGACCAAGACAAGACCCAAGGGCAATTGGCATACAGGTACTCACTATCACTCTCTTGAGGTGGGAGGTCTCAGGTTCGAGCCTGCCTTCCCACCTTTTTGCTACACATTTTATTTTTGGATTTTTATTTTTGCAACTTATTAAGAACAATTAAATAAGCACTTTTTACAACTAAAACTTTTTATGAAATCTACTAATAAGCTCTGAAAAAGCTTATTTGTCTTAACAGTGGTCTAAGATTTGAAATAAGCACAAGGTTAGAGCCAAATGGCTTATAAGCTACTTAATAAGCAAAAATGAAAAATGAAAATAAGCTAAATACTTATAATAAGCTAGTATGACTACTGAGAAAATATTTTGACTTAAAAATAAGCATTTAAACAAACTCTAAATAAGCTAAATGGCTAACTGTTAACAGAACAATATTTAGTTTACTAGGCACCTATAAGCTACTTATTAAGCACTGAATTAAGCTGGAAATTGAAAATAAGCACTTGGCTTAACAAGCTGGGTTGGTGGGCTATCCAAAAAGCCAAAGCTCACACTGTGGGTACCACTGTGGAGCTTATAAGGAGCTTAAGAAAAAGCTTGTTATCCACTGAGTAATTATGTAAAGCAGAAATGGGACAAAAATAAAGTCACTAGCAGCCCTAGAGAATAAGCTACAAAATGGAAAATTGAACTTGGGACCTTAAGAGGGCTTGGTTAGCTATCCAAAGAACCAAGAATGACAAGCTATGGTGCACTTGAGAGCTTTTTACAAGCTCTTGAAAATGACCAGTTCACTTGTGCACAGGACACAATTTGACTTTTTAAGAAAACTACAAGTTTGACTTTTATGAACTTGGTATTGATTCTATTGATTGAATATGTTGTATTAAGATGTAATAAGACTGATTTAAGCTAGAGTACTGAATTATAAGCTAATTTGATGAGAATTGCATTCCTAAATTTCCACAGTAAACTGCTAATTGAGAATAGAAACTATTTTGACTTTTTTACTAAATAAGTACTGGTTTTACTTAGTTGAACTGAGATATTAGGACCTATTATAACTTATAGCAATCAAGAACTAAGACTGCAACAACCTTTAATGCAGTAAACTACACAAATCCAAACATACCTTATGAAACTGTTTTAGATCTTTTTCAAAGCTTAACAAAGATTTAGACTATGAACTAGATTGCAAACCTTAAATAATCATATATTAGGACTAAATAAATATAAAATAACAGTTATAGCAACATAAAACTTTGGATTGAGACTTATGCTAATATGACTTATGAAAATGAGATTTTTATTATCTATCAACTAAAAAGAACAAGCTTCTGGTTTAAAGGTTTAAATACACTTAACTATAACTCATGAACATAAAGGAACAGAGATTCAAGCTAATGAACAACTACAACAGTAAAATGCCAAAATGATCAAAATGGCTTACAAGATGGATTTGAGCACAAACTGAGAATTGAGGACTGAGAACAGATCCTATAGCTTACCAATAAGCACTACACCCAAAAGCAATCCAAACATGACCCTGCTTCAATCTCTGGTATCATCTTCACTTGATTTTTGAATTTTTCACTAATTTATTAGAATTTTTCTTTTTTAAACTAAACTGAGTGTGAAGGTTTCTAAAAGCTTAGAAAAGCTTTAATAGAAGCTATTATGAGCTTATAAGTCCTAAACAACAACTAAAAACATCATTCAAATCATCATGAAATTTTGCATAAATATGAAATTTGGCATAAACTGAATTTGTATATAAAACTTGAAATTGAAACTGTAAACAAACTTTTATTACACTAAAATAAGATTACAAGGTACTTGAAATCTTAAACTTGCACTGGAAAACTAAAATTAACTAAGTCGACATTTTCTAAACTAAAACTACACTACTTGCTTCTTTTCTCAGCTTCTCATCCTTTCTTTATAGATCTATTCTGTTCCTTGTCGACATATGAGACTTTCCCACTTGATTGCAGCCCTTGGATCACTTGAAATCATCAAAATTACACTTGTCATTTTTTTGGCGGGAAAAGTCTTTGAAGCAGGTTATGTGCATTAATTGGATTTTGGTTGAATGTGAAGGTGTTAGAGAGTTGGTAGATAGGTGGAAAGGTGAAAATGAGGTGGAAAGACAGGTGGTGGTGAAAGGTGTGGAGGAATAGCTGGTAACAGGTGTTGGATTGGGAGGGATGAACAGTGATGGCGGGGGTGTTTTATTTTAAACACTGGTTTGGGTTTGGTCTAGATATGGGCCAGCTGGGGTTTAGTGGATTTGGATTGGGATAATAATACAAGGGTCCATATGGTTTATTTAATAACAAGGACCAATCATGTAATATTCTGAAAGTATAGGGACTGAAATTATAACTTTTCCAAACTTATCACAAGGGTGAATTTTGCCAAGTTTCATTTACCAAGGACCATAAATGTATTTATTATCCAATTTTATACGTCCAAGGGTAATTTTTGTCAATTTTGAAACTTGAGGGACCTAACATGTAATTTCTACAAAGTTTACCATAAGGACCAATTTTGTCATTTATTAATAGTACAAGGTTAAAATTTGATAATTTTCACTTTTTAAATTAACCAAGGACTATTTTTGACAATTTTCAAAGTTAAAGGACTAAAGTTGTCAATTTGTGATTTTTAAACTTTGAAAGGTTTATTTTGACAACTTTTGAATCACATGGATCTTAAATGATATTTTACAAGTTTTTGAATTACCAGGGACTAATTTTGACAACTTTTATAACTTGGGGGACTAAAACTGCCAATTATGCAAACTTGATACGTTTTTCATCAGATTTTGATGTTTTTGCATTTAAAACATATAAAACACTTGTTTGTGATATTTTCATCATTTTGATGCATTTCTGAGTGTTTTCAGATGTTTTTGGCATTCTAACAGTACAAAAATGATGAGTATTTAGACACTCATCAGTATACTATAAAATATTTCACTTTTTCGCAGTATCATCGTATTGACAGTGATAGTTTATAAAATGGTGAAGATGTTTAAAAACATGAGAGTATAACATATCGACAATATATGACTACTTAAGAGGTCAAATTACGATACAATTTTCTTAAATGTTTAGTTTTAACACATTTTATTTCCACTTTGCTATATGTGTTTATTTTATGATTTTGTTGTTCTATATAATGTTTATAACGTTCATGTATTTTAAGAATGAAACTACATTATATTTATATCATTCAGACATCTTTTTACAAAAAAAGAAAACAATATTATTTCATTCAGATTCAGACATTTACGCATCAAATTCAGATTCAAATATGCGAGTCAGATTCAGATTCAGATCCACTTAATAAACATCGGAGTAAAATACACGGTTCGTCCCTAATCTTGTACATACGCATCATGATGGGACAAAAGTTCCCTTTTTCATCTCCGTGTGTCCAAAAACAAGGAGTTTATATGCTAAACTCGTCCCTTGACCATTAACGCCGAGGTCAACGTCTGATTTATGTTAGTTAGTCGAGGGTATTATAGTCCATACACATTTATACCACACCTTAGTGAATTCTAACCCAAGAAAATTCCACCAACACATAAAGGGGTGATTGTTTGAGTGAATTATACCATTACACCTGACATGTTAAGTATGACTTTATAAAAGTCAATTGCTAAATAATGTATGATCTCACAGAATTTAACCCATAGGACAAACAAAAAAATTTGTACATAACCAACTATTTAGCAAGTTGACTTATAACAGTCAACTATATGTTCAATGTTTGATGCAACTTGAAAATAACTGAAACTACAGAGTCATTTTCTGATACATGGTTCTACTGACATTTCACAAAATATAAAACATGATGCAGTTTCCACTTCAAAACGATCAACTGCTGAAACTTCAAATGATCTACACATTAGTCATCGATATCCATAAACTGATGAACCCACAAAACATGAACCTTAAAGTGATGATGCTACTGCTACCTTGTCTGCAAAAACAAGTATGCAAACAACAAACATATAATTTAGGTACTATACTATTACAGCTTAAAAGAATTAAACATGACATGGTATTCATCATTGAAACATCACCTAGGATGGCCTTTGGGCGAAAAGTGCAAGGACGCAGTTTGTAATCCTTTCTCTGCTTCTAAAGGGTGTCTTAACACCGCTAGAAACATCAGCAGCAGCACCACCAACCCTTTTAGCCTTCCCCTTCCCATCAAAACCAGCCAAGTTTTCAACATCAAAACCTGTAAACTCAACCATTTTAGCCTTCCCTTTCCCATATAAACCTCGCTTAAATTGTTGAACAACTTCTTTCCTTTTTTTTGTGTGCAAAACATCCTCTTCCTCAAGCAGCTTTCCTTTTCTTTTTCCTTTAATTTTCTCCCTTTTTTTTTATCTACAACCCCTTCTTCCTCTCTGATTACAACACCACCTTTCACTGTTGGTGTCTTGGTTCCACTCCCCTAAATTTTTTTCCTATCTATCCCCTGCCATTTACGTCTAGTCCTAAAAGGTGTTGGACTAACCATTCGAAAGTTAGCATCTTCCTCTACCCAACCCACAACTTCAAAACTTATGTTTTTTAAGTAAAATTGTGCTAACTTTTGGGGCTTGTGTGCAACAAAGATATCAACTGACTCATGTGTTTCAGCCAGTGCAAACAAAGTATGAACATCATTGATGCGCTCGGAAGGCGCGTTCGGGGTGAAGGAAACTTCCTTTTCGTCGAGCAAGTTTTTCAACCTCCTAGGCAGTGAACCTAATCGTTGTAGTGTAGTATTGGGTAATCCTCGGGGATTGATATCGTTCTTTAGGGGAATAGGAATGCTAGTAAGAAATGTATGACGAGAAGGTGGGGTTGAGAATGATTATTTTTTTTTAAATCTTTTTCAGGTTTTTTTTAGAAAGCTAAGGTAAAATCTCGGGGCAATTGGTTGGGGGGTGATACTTCTACCGATTACTCTACTTTATCTAATTATCTAATTACTACGGGTAGCTTATGTCTAATTGAGGTGTGCTCGTATGATGATTAAAAATGTGTTCACCTAGATACTATTACTCCCTAGTTATCTGTTATTGGTCGGTTGAGTTGTCACGTCCTATCTTAACGCGTTGTATTCCTAAAGGTCGTAGTGTATGCGTAGTCCCTAGTTCTTTGAGGTTATCTCTCGTATATGACCTACGAAATCCGCAAGCCTTGGCTATTTCATCCATAAACCATATCATCATAACTCATACTCAAGCTATAAATACAACTAAGATGCCTAGTTGCACTCCTAAGCCAATTTCAATTAAGATAAGAAACAACCTAACAATAATCAATAACTAGGTTTCACAGATCTAAGCAAACATACAAGAAATTTAGCTAGACATGATAGACAAGCAAGCATACACACAATCAATCGAATACGGGATAGACATAATGATACTTTGGATTAAAATACTTATCTCGATGTGTAAAATAGGGTATGGGACCCTAAGATACTGTCCAATTCGGGCTACAAATGATTTAGGGTTTTTTCTCCAAAAGTCTACCTCCCTAAATACAGAAAAACCGAATTCTATATATAGATTTACAACTGTGACGGCGTCACCTTTTGCATGGGACGCCGTCAGCTCGCCGTCATTAGGGTTTCATCTGGGCCAAGTCATCGATGGGACGGCGTCACCTTAGAGTTGTGACGCCGTCGGTCTTCAGTTGGGACTTCGTCTTATTCTAGATCTGGGCCGTCTGGAGTGAAAACTGTGAGTGACGCCCTCCATTATTAAAGCGTGACGTCGTCAGGTTATGTGACCAAAATTTTCACTGAGTCGTCGCGTGCATGTTTTGATCAAGTCATCATAGAGGGACGGCGTTGCCCTTTGGTTGGGACGCTGTCAGGTACCGTTGATCAGTCTTGTGAGGCTTTGATCTTGACTTTGCTATTTTCTTCATGTATTTGCTCCTTTTTGTCCAAATGTGCTTCATTCCAGCATTTTGCTTCCAAAAGACCTAAAAAGTGAAAATGAGCGAAATTAAGTACTAACGGATATAAAATATGTCGAAATAGGGCTTAAATGACCCCCTAAAAGCGTACGTTTTAAATCCTTATCAAATGTCCCTACACTTGGTATTTGCTTGTCCTCATGCAAATGTGCTTTTGACCAATCAATTTTTAAGTTATGGGGCATGAAGCATCGGTTTAAAATATTTTACAACAATTAAAAGCACCGCAATAGTCATAACAAGCACAAAAATTATATACTAGCACCTCACAAGTGGTGTTTGGATTCTCTCATCTCTCGGGGTTTATATGAAATATAATACGAATGGAAATGGAAGATAAACACTCATTACTTAGCATAGTACATAGATTATTATAAGCTTAAGACTAGATCAAACCTCCACCGCTTTGGTGTAAGCACCTAGGAACAACTATCTAAGAGGTCTTTACAAGGGTTGTAACGTTAAGCTTACGGTAGGGAAACAAACGGTTTTGTTGGATAGGGATATTTAGTGGTGGCAAGTCAAAAATCTTATGTTACAAGCATGTAAAGCGTGGCGTTGCTAAGCCAAGAATCGACTCACTAACTCTAGATAACTTGAAACAAAACAAACATAAATTTAAAAACATAAACATAAAGATAGATGTAGGATGGTAGCTCGTATGTTTTTTTCATTTTTTTAATAATTTTTTTTGAAAACTCTCTTTTTTCGATTTTTTTTTATACATTTTTACTCTACCATCCTTTACGATAACATCAAAATATAAGGGATTTATAGGAGCATCCCTACACTTGAGTTTTTATTTCTCTAACACTAATTGACCCGATTTGAAAATATCAAAACACTTGGAGTATTTAATTACGTAGACAAAGGGAATTTGAATTTATCGTTCTTTCCCGTTACTCCATAAAACATTACTTTTTTTTCATGAGTCCCAATCATCCCAAAACTGTGTACAAAAGATATGACTCGACTTAGCAACCATGCAAGTAACTAGATATTTGAACTAAGGGTTTAGTAATGATAAAAATAATGCACTAAAGATGAGTGCATAAAAGGTAGGCTAAGGCGATTTGGGTGTACATTTGGGGGTGGATTGTAAACAATGTTCTTCATTGATATTATGAAAAACTGAAACATCACGAGAACCGCAAAAATGATATGCTCTGAGGGGTTAACTAGGGGTATCGTGTACTAAAGATGAGTACATCGCAAGGGTGTGGGGTAATTACTCAACCGATGTGGAAGAAGTAATTATAATACAGGTTTCAAACAAGGGTTATCCTAATGCCTCTTTTCACTTAGTTATTCCTAACTACACAAGTGTAGTCTCACTAGCGATCTCGGAATGCATCACAAAACAAGTTCTAGAATCTATTATACTACCGGTACACTCTCTAAGCATTAAAGATGAATGCTTTTATTCCTAAAGATCTAGGGGCGAACCTCACATTTTTTGGGTGGAATTTGAGTGGTAAACGGTTTTTTGTGCTAGTCATATAATTCCTATCCATGAGACGCTTTATTAAGACTAAAGTTTAGCTCGTAAATGTCATAAAAAAATTTATATTTGGTGCTAAAATTGCCCTAACAATTATTTCTCATAGTTTATTACACAAATTACCAAGGACAGTACAAATGATCAAGTGAGTGAATAGTTTCTAAGTTCCCGTTTTATTCTCCCTCCTTACACTTAAACTGAACATTGTCCCCAATGTTCCCCGAAAGTATCAAAGTTATGATAAAGGAAGGTAAGTAAGGAAAAGAAACAAGTACTCCCCTGATTAGATCAGTAGGATACGTGTGAAGTTGCGGTTAAATTCTTTTCCAAGAAGAATGCATGAGTAATAAGCTTCATCCAATGAGTGTTTCTTCTTCTTGCCAAATATAACCTGCACACTTATAAGAAAACAAATGAAACCTTCGTGTAAAATCAGCGGTAAAACTATATATGACACACAACTACACTAGAAAGCAAGTATGATATAATGCTTGTGGAATGGATGTTTGCAGTTTTTCTGGAAAATTAAGACCTGGGAATTTCCAAAAATTTATAAGTAGCACAGAAACCGAAAAACTGATAATATGTTTCTGCATAGCCTGACGCCGTCAAGTTGTCCTGACAGAAAGTGGTCTGCTGCGTTTTTCTGAAAAAATTCTGGAAAAATTACATCTTTAAAACCTGGAAAAATTCCTGCAAAACATCCATTATGACTCGATACAAGCATTTGACTCTAACAAACACACATATACATCAATTTCACTAATTGTTATTCTCATGTTCATGTTCTTCAAAAAAACGTATGTGATCTTCCCTACACTTATCTTTTTGTAAAATACCTTTATATGTAATTAAGACGAAGTTGAAGACAAAATAAAGCATTTTCACAAAATCAAACATGTGAATGAACAACAATGAAAAAGATATAAGACACACAAAAACAAGCGAACAATCAAGCATTGGTTGCCTCCCACGAAGCGCTTTTCTTTATTTATGAGTCTTGTAGCTAGAATCGAAGTCGTGCTCCTACGTGACTTCCTTACCGTCATCATTTTCATTCACTAAGTGTTCATCATAGGGTTGTACACGTTGTATTCTTACCGTGAACTCCCTCCCATCTTCGTCTAATACGATAATGGTTTCACTTCTTTTATTAGTCTCTTTCACCGTATAGGGACCAAACCATTTTGGCCTATTCTTTCCTCTTAATGCTTTTAATTTTGATCTATACAAAAGTGTTGGGAATTATACGTTTGAGTTGATAAGACAAAAAGAATGAAACAAGAGGGACTTAATACGACAAGAAGGAAACCTACAAAAAGATGGAAGGACTTGCTTGCAAAAGAAGTTTTATTTATTAGTCATTTGTAGTAGTTTGTAAACCCTAATCCTCTAGTATATAAAGAGGACATAGGTGTAGGTTCTATATACAAGTCTTCCATTATATAGTCGACTAAAGGTGTGTGTGTGTCCTAGGCGTATTGTCTTGTAAACGCCTAGGTAAGTTAGTTAGTTAGTTTATGGTGATGAAAACCTTGTTCAATAACAAAGTATCGATTAGTTTATTCCGCTGTGCATTATAATCTTTGTTATTAATCCCTATCTGAGCTTATAAACGATTTTATCAATTGGTATTAGAGCGGGGAGCTCTTGATATAGGGATCTACAAGGTTTTTCGAAGAAAAGATGCAAAATTCGAAGCTGTTGCAAATTTTCGTATCTTTCTGCAGGGCTGTTTTCAAACAGCGATAACTTTTTCTTGAACCGTTGGATCGAGCTACAATTTTTGCTGGTGCATCTCAGTATATCCGTCTAACTTTTTACCGAAAGGATTATCAATTAGAGCTCTCAATTAAAAGTTATAAGCTGTCAAAGTCTGCTGCTGAAACTGAAAAAGTTTCGTAAGGTTACTACAGCACTGTTTTGAAACGATCATAAATTTTTCGTTAACTGTTGGATCGTGACGAAATTTTTGGTGGATGTTCTCTATATAGCCATCTAACTTTCCACCGAAGGGATCTTCGATCTGAACTTCCAGTAAAAAGATATAAGGCGTCGAAGTTGGCTGCTGTGAGTTTTCAAAGTACTGTTAGGGTTTATGCAAAGTACTGCCATGAATGCAAAGTAACTGCTCTATCCAAGTTGAAAGCACTGTTATTATTGAAAGTACTGCTGAAAGTACTGCTGTTATTCGAAAGTACTGCTAAACGAAGGTACTTTGGCTAAAGGTATTGCTTCTCATTCAAAGTACTGCTCTGCTCCTTCTCAAAGTACTGTTCAAAGTATTGTTCAAAGTACTGCTACTTGTCCAAGTGTTGCTAATAGGATTGTTTTGGATTTGAGGGGAAGTCGAGCGTGATAAGTGACACACAGTTATTGGTTTACACACACAAAGAGATTGGTTTATTTGTTCTTCAATGTTTTAAAAAGCTCGTTTTTGGAGATTTATTGGATTAGTTGATTACGAAGAAGGTTAAATATCATTAATTTGATGTTGTGGTTGAGTTACACAGGTTTGTGTTCTTATCATATCTCAAAGTGGGTGTTACACTTTGGAGATAACTTGTTCGTGCTTCAATGATTATGACAAACGAATTGACGAATAGTAGATGAAGGTTTTCGTCAAGAGATTGTGTTCTCCCTATACATAGGTTGTATACATTCGATGTCATCTATAGTACAAGACATAAGACACAAGTTTGGGTTATTCTACTTCTTTATCAAATTCGTTATATTTGGTTTTCTTCACAAGTGATCATTACAAGGAGCTTACAGATTTGAAGAATCATTGGATGTTCATGCGCCACTCAAGGGGAAGTGTTTGATTTTTACTACTATTGATCATTATTACTACTGCTAGTTGGAGTTTTCTACTGTTTTGGATTCATTTTTAGTAAGTATTTTGGTGTTCTTCATGGAGGGCAATTCGATACATTGGATGGCTTTGATTGGAAGTATGATATTGGTTCATGGTGGTCAAAATCATTATTTGCATACGTTCCCTATTTGGATAATAACAAAAAGGGGAAGAGATGTTTGAGTGGCATGACATGGATTAAGGGGAAGAAAAAGGAAGACATACTTGTTTCATTCATGGTGAGATCCCTGATCTTAATTTCTCTACTTTGTCTAGGGAAGTTCGTTCAAGAATGGTTTTGTCATTATCAACTAGGGGAAGATTGTTGGGAATTATACGTTTGAGTTGATAAGACAAAAAGAATGAAACAAGAGGGACTTAATACGACAATGTTGAAACGTTAGACCTTGATAGATCTTGAGCACTCGCAGATCGTTAGTATTGCTTATGTAATCACAAACAAACTAATAGACAATCTCTACGACTTATATTCTTTAGCGGAAATCAAATATAAGTACGAACACAAATAACTAAGAACAAGTTGATCCTCTATGGATCTTTATATTACTAAAACTTTGTTTTTCAACTCGTTACCTTCATCATACTATTGTGTTCCTTTTATAGACAAGGAACCCTAACTTGTTTCCTAAGAAACGTATAATAATAAAACTAAATAAGATATACAATATAACTTCCTAATAAAGCTCATGCATATCCTAACTAATTCTAGAAAACACGGAATATCTATTTCCGCAGAAACCAAATACACGATTTCACTACTTCAGCAGAAACTCTTCTTCAGCAGATTTCATGTTCTTCAGCAGAATCCATCGGCAGTAATATCAGCAGAATTCCTACTTAGCATAATTCCCAACAATCCTCCCCTAAACTGGAATTTGACTTGGTTAAGTTCCAGTTTCTTGATAGATCTTCAATGCTTCAGAGGATTAAACACAAACAGCAACAACAAAGAAACAAAACAATGACACCGCAATGATGACAAATCTTTAAAACACCAGTTCTTTGCAGCAACAAATGACATCATGTACATCAAACCAATTTAGTTTCATACTATTCTCATCACATCCAGGTGTGTTAACTCCTGTGAGAGGTGAATCATAGAAAATAATGGATTTGATGTCTCTTTACCAATAGCCATCACTACTGGAGTAGCCAAATGTTTAAGTTCGAAAACTATGGTACACTAATAACCATCTGATTTATTAGCAAATCAGCAACCATGAACGGATTTGATATGTCTTTACCTGTAGCTGTTTGCTCAGGACTAGTCAATTCTTAGGATTGGTGAACTGATTACCAAAGATGGTATTCCACTGCCTTTACCACAAGCCATATACATGTAGGCTAGTCAATTCTTGGATTCCAAAAAGGAATAAACCATGGTGAATTGATGACCATACAACCCTCAGCAATTAAGCATGGGTGGTTGCAGACCCTATGATTTTGAGCAAACCATTACAGCTATCAACAGATTTGATGTGTCTTTACCAAAGTTGTACCCCTTGGACTAGCCAACTCTTTGATATACACAAGGCACATCTTGTGAGTTAAAAACCATCAAAAGTATACAACAAACCTGCAATAAAAGTTAGACAAAAAAAAAAATTTGTTTTTTTTTTGTTTTTTTTTAACTATAAAAATATAACACAAAACAAATATATTACAAACTATACACAATACCATAATCAAGATGAAGTGGTATGTTGCAGAAGTTGAGTCTTGATGATGCCAACACATTGTTCAGCATGCAACTTATCATTACCAACCGGATCCGGAGGAACTTTCAACTTCTGTCTAAGCATTCTTTCCATCAGCCTCATAGGAAAGGGATAAATCTTATCAGCAAACATACAAACCGTAATTCCACTCTTTGTCTCCACCACATGTACACAAGGCAAAGGATAAAATCTCCAAGTCTCAACCTTCCATAGATGTGAATTCTTCCAAATATGATACCCTTTACCATTTGGAGATTGAGAATCAAACAACACTTGAAGATCACCCAACAACAATAAACCTGAACCCAGTGGTGTATGAATATTGTAATACTTAGTGACAATGCCATACAAAGTATTCAAATCTGCCCTATCTACCAAATGAAGTATCTCCTTCAAAAAGTTGAACTTCACAGTAGTATAATCCAGACGATAAATAGTATTAAGCTCCCCATCAGTCAATGTCCAATTAATCAACACATCATGATATCCTTCAGGAAAAACAGCAGCAGATCCTTCTTTAATAAAAGTTGAATCATCAGCTTTAAGATCCACATAACTACCTCTGAGAGACTTATGAATCCTAGAAGTATAAGTCCCATCTGATCGCACAGATCGCCTTAGAGCAGTATGACTTCTTTTAGACATTCGTTTCATCCTTCTACCAGGTATATAAATCTCCATAGATGAGACATCCTCAGATATTTCTGGAACATCTTTAGCTTGATTTGAAGAAGGAGAAGAAGACTTAACTGGAGCAATACCTCTCAATAGATACATTCTCTCAAGTATCACTCTAGCATTCTTAGCTTTAGCAGCTGCTCTTTCAGCTTTCTTACCCAGATCTTCTTCCTCTAGATCAATTAGTATTCTGACCGTCTTAACACTAGGTGATGCAGGAGAAGAATTTGTTTGAGGTTCAGGAGATTGAACCCTTTCAGCTGAAGATATAGCGACAGTAGATGCTTCAGAAGTAAGAACAGGAGAATCCATCCTTGGTGAAACATCATCAAAATTATCTACAATCTCAACTGTTTTAGGCCTCTTTGCCTGTGGATCATCTGAATGAACAATACTTCTTTTTCTAGAAGATGATGCAGTCTGCTTCATAATCCTTTGATATAGTCTATTCAATTCATCATCAGGTAAATTCCAGACTTGACTTTTCTTCAAACCAGAATTAAAAATAGCAGAACTCTGATAAAGAAAAATTTTCCTTTTGTATGCTTTCTTTTGAGCTTCAGTAGGTGGTTTTTCCCTTTTTGCCTTATTCTTTTGAGCAACAAGAGCTTTCTTTCTGTCAGCTGCCTCTTGTTTTCGTTTTTGTCCAAGATTGACCATTTTGTCAACAAAATTCTCACTGTCAAAGTCAGCACCTAATATACTCTGAGCAAGTGTAGGATTAGAAACAACATGTTGAGTATAAACATCCCATTGTGCACCAGACATCTTAGTACGCAATTCATCCAGTTCTCTTTGTCTCTCAGGAGGCAAATTTGAAGTAGACTGAGCTGCAATCTGTTTAGCCAAATCCTCACTTTTCTTTCTCTCTGCACATTCAGCTATCATTCTTTCTTGCTCTTTCAACTCTTCTGCACTTACTAAATCTGGACCAAGCTCTGCATCAATCAATATTTCTTTCTCTGAAATAAAAGACTTTTCAGCAGAACAAGCTTGAGGAATATCCATAGGAGAAATTTCAGAAGAAACTCCCAAATTAGCATCAGAAGCAACATGTTGAGACAACTCTTCAACAGGTGTTGAAAAGACTTCAGCATTATGATCCAAATTAGAACTTCTTTCAGCAACAAATCCTTCCGGATTATCTGCTGAAGGTAGAGAACTTGGTTGTTCTTGTACACCTGAAGCTTGACCATGTACAGAAACAACATCCTCCATTGAAACATCAGCAGTTACATCATCAACACTTGGTTCTTTTGAAGCTTCAGTGGATTCCTTATTCAGATATTGTCTTCTCCTTTTTCTAGTAAATCGAATAGGTTCCTTTTTCTTTGAAGATTCAGCAGCAACAGGAGAAGAAACAGGAGCCTTTTGAGCAACATCATCCAAAATCTTAAGAGAACCAAACGGATTATCCTCTTGCTCTTCATCAGAAGAAACCACTAGCTTTCTTTTAGAATAATGCCCAAGTTGTTCTTCCAAACTCTTAACCTTATTCCTCAGCTCCACAATCTCACCACCAAGAGAAGACTTAGTCTCTGCAAGTTCCTTTTTGAGAGCATCCACCTCAACTACATACCTGTTCACTAAAGTAAAGAAAGATGTAAGTGTAATAGGGTCCTCAGCTCCACCATCTGATTGCTCAGTGGTAATGGGAACTTCATTGGACCTTTCAGGAGAAACATGGTCATGCTCAACATAAGGAAAACCTTCATTAAATGGTTCCCTGTGTGGACTAGGTGTGGTTAGTCGATTAGGTTCAGACTCAAATGAACCAAAACTAACCTGAGTAAGTGGTGGACTAGGACAAGGTCTAGGTGAAATTATAGGTGGAGGTTGGTCAGGAGAAACATTAGATGCTTCAGCAGTAGTAGAAGGGCCCTCATCAATGGCAACTGAAGGATTACCATCAGCAGTAACATTGGTAGAAGGTGGATTATTAACAACATTATCCTCATCAGCAGCCTCATTCCCCAGAGGTAACATAGCTGCTAGTAAAGGATGATGTGTCCCCTCATATTTAGTTCTTATTGAAGCAAATAGTTTAGAAGATAAAGCTCCTATGGGATAAAAGGCTTGGGCTCGGGTATTAGTGTCAATTATCATTTGCAAAAACCTAGGGTACATTAAAAACTTAAACTTTTTCTTATGAATATTCTCAACCATGTTATCAAAAATAAACTTAGAAAAATTATAAGTTAACCCCTGAGAAAGACAAACAATACCACAACCCAGTTGAGTAGAAAACTGGTCCCATCCTCCTGATTTATTGCTTAAGCACTGAAGCAATGTGTGAACTAAAAACCTCCACATCGGGCAAAGCTGATTCTTGAGCCACATGTCTGTTCGTTCACCTTGGTATCCAATAGCTCTCAGTCCATCTAGTATCGCCACTGAATTAGAATGATAAACCCCAATCTCATCATCCAAACGAAGTCAACTTCTGATCAACTCCTCTGTCACTACATACTCGACATCATCAACCATAGCCACGATCTCTGTTTCACTACGTTTTGAAGCAGATGCCCATAACTGAGTAACCAAAGATTCATATATAGCATTAGGAGAATGTGATAAAGCATAATGAATCTTGGACCTCTTTAAAAACTCCACCATAGGTTTATACAGATCATCACCCTTAGCCGTTCCCAGAAAAGCAACTTTATTATGATCGTGTTTGAATTGAAGCGCCAAGAGAAATTTCGATAATAGGTTACGATTTAATCGACTAAAGGTGTGTTTAAATCGAATAAAGAGGGAATCAGTTAATAATATACGATGATATGCGAATAGGGTATAAGTAGAAGTTTCCCAAATTTTGGTCAAAGATATTGACCAAAGCTGACGTGTAATGCAACCTTTTACCAAATTTTAAATGTCAACTTCAGCAGAAACAATGGTCATTCTGCTGAAGTCTTTCAATCAGTAGAAACACATCACGTATTCAAGAAGCTTCAGTAAATATCTTTTTACTGTTTCACCCAACTCGCATTTAATTTCATTAAGTCTTGAAACCGTCTATAAAACAACCCCAATGCATACTGATCTTTCATCAATTTTCCCCAAATATCATCACAACCCTAATTTCATCAATGAACCACAATCAACCACAATAAACCATGAATAATAAACCAGAGGTTGTTGATCCAACCTCTTCTCCATCATCATCATCATCCAGTGATCTCCTACAGTTTTTTCCATATCCATATGACCCACGACCATTGAAATCCCTATTTCTCAGTTCTTCAGATGATGATAGTGTAGTGAATCCAAGTGAATCTTCTGAGGACTCTGATGATTCCACTAAGAAGAAAACATCTTACTCCCAACCTTCAGCATCTCAACCTCAACAAAGGCCTCGTGCCGAAAGAGAGGTGGTTCTTGCTCTTCCTGCGCCATGGTTTGGTGCATCATCACATATCGTATAAGAGAAGGGCTACAGGAAGGTGGATGGATTGCTTTTTGGTGAAACCAAGTAGATGAAACACAAAGGACATGTGTATTCATCTTCATCATCATCGTTTGCATCAATCCATCCTTCCCATTTTGATCCTTAGCATCTTCATCATATTGGTCATGCATATCCAGCCATCGAGATAGAAGGAATGGGTGGTTATGCAAGACATCAAAAATGCATATCCAGCAGCTGAAATGGAAGATATGAGCGATCATTCATATCCAACAGCTGTTGGAATAGATGATATAAGCTAGAATAAGGTGTAGTAGATCATGTATAGAACTGTTCTTGTAGTTGCATTTGAAGTTGATTGTACTTTGTAAGCTGTAAGCTGTAAACTGTTTCTCTAATGAATGAACAATGAACTTCAGTACTTCTTCTTCAGTGGAAACAAATTGCTCACTTCAGTACTTTGATTTCAGAAGAAACAAGCTTTAAAGCTTACTTGACCATTTTCCATTTGACCAATCATGATGAACTTCAACTTAGATAAGCAATCTGCAAAACAAAACAAACACAGAAACACACAAACCAAACAAAGACAAACAAAAATATCATTACATTAGTGTTAGTAAACATAATTATACACAAAAATCTACAAACTTACATAAAAACATGCAAAGTGAACACAAATCCTCCCCTGAGGCATATGCCTCCCCTGAGGCCTATGCCTCCCCTTAAGATGACTTCTAGCCCAGATTCTGACTGAGAGGTGTGAGAGAAAGACAAGCAAGCCCTATCCCGTCCCCTCTAAATAAGTTAAGGGTTAAGCATACCAATATGGACCACAAGGTGTTGAAACCTTGGTCCATCAAAAGCCTTAGTTAACAAATCTGCCACATTATCATCAGTGTGAATTTTAACCACTTTTATCAAATGTTTTTCATATGCATCTCTTATAAAGTGGTGCCTGATTTCAATATGCTTAGTTCTACTGTGAAAAACTGGATTTTTTACAATGCATATGGTACTTTGATTATCAATAAAAATTGTTGTGTTCATGAAGTTATACCCATAATCCAACAACTGATTTTGTATCCAAAGAACCTGTCCACAGCAATTTGTAGCAACAACGTACTCTGCTTCAGTAGATGAGGTAGCCACAATAGTTTGTTTCTTGCATTGCCAAGAAATCAATCTCTTTCCAAGGAATTGGCAACCTCCAGTGGTGGACCTCCTATCTAGATTTGCACCAGCATAGTCACTATCACTATATGCTTCCAGCTTAAATGGAGAATCTTTTGGGTACCAAAGGCCTAAATGGGGTTGGCCTTTCAAATACTTAAAGATCTTCTTGACTGCATTCAGATGAGAAGCAAGTGGAGTGACTTGATGTCTAGAGCAAGCACTCACAGCAAATGTAATATCAGGCCTAGAAGCTGTTAGATACATCAATGAACCAATCATTGACCTGTATAAATGAACATTCACAGGTAGATCTGGTTCATTATTTGTCTTTGACTTTGGAGCTTCATAAGGTGTTGTGGCAGTCCTGACACTCTCCATACCAAACTTCTTCAAGATGTCCCTCACATATTTGTCCTGACTGATAAAGATACCATCAGGTTTCTGCTGAACTTGAAGACCCAAAAAGAAATTAAGCTCCCCCATAGCACTCATCTGAAACTCTCCCTTCATCATCTCCTCAAACTCCCTGCACCAAGCTTCTTTATTGGATCCAAATATGATATCATCCACATAAACTTGCACAAGAATAATGTCTATGGAATTCTTCTTCAGGAAAAATGTTTTATCAATAGCACCTCTTCTATAGCCATGCTTCGGCAGAAAAGATGAAAGCCTAGCATACCAAGCTCTAGGTGCCTGATGTAGTCCATAGAGAGCCTTAACAACCTTATAAACATGATTTGGGTGATCCGGATCTTCAAATCCTTTAGGTTGAGTGACATAAACCTCCTCTTCTATCTCACCATACAGAAATGCACCTTTAACATCCATTTGATATACCATAAAACCCATGTAAGATGCATAGGCCAAGAAAATACGAATGGCCTCAACTCTAGCAACCGGTGCAAACACTTCATCATAATCAATCCGCTCCTCTTTTCTGAACCCCTAAGCCACTAATCTTGCTTTATTTTTAATCACAACACTGCACCCCTTGCATCTCTTTTATTTTTCAATATCCATTTGGTCCCAATCGCATACTTCCCTTCAGGTAGTGGGACCAATATCCAAACCTGCTGATTTTGGAACTGTTGCATCTCTTCTTGCATTGCTTCAAGCCAACTTGAATCATCCAGGGCTTGAGTAACACTGGTTGGCTCCACTTGAGAGAGGAAACAAGCAAACAAACAATGCTCAAAATCAGTATGATTGTCCCTTTGCTGGTTTGAGACATAAGAGATAAATGCTACTTGACCATATTTAGAACTTGTTACAGTGCCCCTAGTTCTAACAGGTGCATTAGGATCACCAATAATATTGGACTGTGGATGAGTAATGTTGATCCGTTTAGTAGCAGTGGTGTTGACATCAATGGAGGTATCAAGATTAGTCACAGTTTGCTCAAAATTACTATCATAGGAAGGTGAGGTAAAGACTCCATCTTTGGGTTGATGATTACCAAGATCTGAAGGTCTTGGAAAACGTGTATAAGGTTCCCCAAAGTCTGTGGACACTCTAGTAGAATTGGGAGTAGAAACCGCATAACCGTCAGCAGAATTGGTGATAATAGGAGAAATAGGATCACTTTCAGCAGAATTGTGATTTCCACTTATTGCTTCTCTTGCAGACTCCTCATCATTCCTCTCAGCTTCTAGATTAGCTGCATACTCTTGTTTCTTAAGCCTAGCAAGGTCCTCTGCATAGTTGGACTCATCTTCACTGTCATCAGTAGTAACTTTGGAAGTGTCACCTGAAAAGTTATTAGGGGAGAAAGAAGGTACAATAATTGGATGTTCATCATCCTCAAACTCACTATCAGAATCAGCATCAATGGTTGCAGTTCTGTCAGTAGGTGACTCTTGTGAACCTGCATTTGGTTAGCCACATGTCTAGAATAACCCAAATAATCAGTTAAGTAATCAAGGTCAAAAGACCAAACATGACCTTGGCCTTGAACATTAGGCTTGTCTTCAAGAAATCTCAGGTTCAAAGTCTCCTCAATCTTCTTAGCATTCAAATTGTATACCCGATACGCCTTACTATGAGCCGAATACCCCACTATATAACCTTCATCTGCCTTCTCATCAAATTTACCCAGTGGATCACTAGTATTTAAAATAGTCACTTGACAGCCAAAAGGTTTAAGGTAGTGTATAGCAGGAACTTTCCCATAAAGAAGTTCATAAGGTGTCTTAGAATGAGGTCTAGTAATAGATACCATGTTCAGAACATAACAAGCTGTGCCAACTGCTTCAGTCCAAAACATTGTGGGTAACTTAGAGTCTGCAAGCATAGATCTTGCTGCCTCTATAAGGGTCCTATTCTTTCTTTCAGCTACCCCATTTTGTTGAGGGGTTCTTGGAGTGCAATAGTCCCTTTTTATGCCTTTAGACCTACAGAGTTCTATCAATACTGCATTCTTGAACTCTGTCCCATTATCACACCTGATTCCCTTAACCTTTTTATTCAGCTGATTTTCAACAAGGGTAATAAACTCTCTTAAAACTGGAGATGTTTCATCTTTTTTTCTCAAAAAGAACACCCAACAAAATCTGCTAAATCCATCAGTGATGACCAGACAAAAGTATTTGTGATCAATACTACGTACTTGAGTTGGACCAAAAAGATCCATGTGAAGTAACTGAAGAGGTTCAGTAATAAGGCTCACTGCATTAATTGCTTTGTATGAGGCTCTGTGTTGCTTTCCTTTGTTGCAGGCAACACAATTATGTTCATTGGTGAAAACCTTTGAAGGAAGCCCTTCAACAAGACCCATTTTGGATAGCTTGTTAATGGTCTTGAAGTTCACATGAGCAATCCTTCTATGCCACTTTGTAGACTCATCCAGGGATGCTTTCGCCACCAAACAAGTTAAGTCACCTTCTGGTTGAACATCATTCAAGTTGAATGTGTATAAATTGTAAGTACGAGGAACTCTCAGCAAAATAGATGTATCTTCTGGAAGTTTGAAGTCTTTAGACAGGACAAGACATTCATCCTCAGAGAAGAGTACTTTGTTCTTTGTGTCACAGATTTGTGAGACTGAGAACAAGTTGAAGTGTTGTAGTTCCTTGACACAGTACACATTCTCAAAGTCCAGTTGAGGTGTTTTGATGGTCCCTTTCCCAGTGATTCTACCATCACTTCCACCAAAAGTCACATTGCCTCCACCTTCTATGGGTACGAAATTATGCATCATATCTCTGTTTCCTGACATACTTCTTGAGCAACCACTATCAACAATTCCAACTTCCTTGTGCTTAAGAGGATGATCCTACAACAACAACAAAAAAATATATACAAAAATTAGTACACTATTGAGGCTCAAGTCATTACTGACTTGAACCTGCCTTGTGGATCTTTAGATTGAGGCCGTGTAGATTTATAAGATCCACTATTGTTCTTGGGTTTCCATTGAAATTTAGGTCCCCTTTGTTTCCAAGAACAATCTGCTGAGGGCTTCACAGCAGCATTCCTATAACCCTTCCCATCATTCATTGAGTCAACATATCCAGGCCAATAACCATTTTTAAAATATTAACTTGTTGGTTGCACATATGGTCTAGCAACTGAGCTTCTCCAAGTAAAAGGAGGAGATGCATAGTTTGCTTGTGGTACAAAAGGTGGTATAGCATTAACATTAGTCCACATTGGTCTAGATTTCTCAGCACATGCACCCATTCTTTGTTCATGAAAATCACAATCCTTAATTAAATGAAATTTACTTCCACACACAAAACATGTCTTCTGTTTAGAAGATTTATTCAACCCAAAAGATGTTCTATTACAAGCAGAAGTATTCAAACCAAAACCATGAAAAGAATTGTTTTTAACAGAATTATTATTTAAAGAATGAAAAGACAAGTCTTCAGAGGAAACTGGCTTGGAAGAGGATTCCTTAGCAGTAACTCTAATAGGCTTGAAGGTAGGCTTGGGTGCAGGCTTGGGTGAGGTCTTGGGTAGGTCTGACTTATCACTTGAATCACAGCTGGCATAAGAAGTAGACCCTTGATCAGAAGATTTGTCACTGTCAGAGCAAGAGACAAAATCATTAGATGAAGAATCAGGGTCAGGCAAGTCTTTTGACTTTTTGCCATACAGATGATGTGATCCATCAAAGTCAACAGTAAGGGAAAGGTCAACAGGCATAGGTATTCCTCTAATAGATCCACGTACTGCATGTAAATCACCTTATTTTACAACGTTAGATAATCCTGCTGGTGTTGATTTACGTGTGTCCTCTCTAGCTTCTAGTCCTACATATTTCTTAAAGCCTAAACCTACTGAAATATTAGGAGTTTGACTAGAATAGAGCTCTTGAGCTAGATTTAGACCAGATTTTATCCAAGAATTATGTCTAGCTATTTCTTTTTCTAATTTTTCTTTCAACACACTATTTTCAGACACCACATCAGCTTTCAATTTCTCAGACATTTTTAAGTCATTTTGAGTACATTCTAGATCACTTTCTAACACTCTAATCTTCTCATCATAAGCTATTTGATTCTTCTGAAACCAAACCTTTTGTCTTTCTAATGTTTTTAATGCCTGTTTATAAGCTTCAACATCAACATAGCATTCATTATATTTAGGTTTCAGAATATCATAGGCTTCTTTAAGTTCATTATAACGTTCACTACAACCAAACAAACAATTTTATACCTGAGAGAGACCCATCAAGGCAATCTGATCATGCCTATCCTCCGAAATACAGCTAGCCAGCAAACCAATATTATCAGCACCAGAACTTTCATCATTCTCCTTATCATGCAGCGTCCAGTCTACATTGGCATCCATAGTAACTAGAGCAGTTGAGGATCTAGGCTTCGAGTTTCCAGCTTTCCTCTGATTCTGCTGATAGGAAGAGTATCTCACCTCATCACCAGCTTTCCTATCCTTGCATTCTCTGGAGAAGTGACCCATCTGCTGACATGTAAAGCACTTGACCTTCTTTTTGTCAAACCTTGTTGGATCTCTTCCCTGAAAGCCAAACTTCCTCCCAGACTTACGCTCAAATCTCTTGATGTTCATAGAAAGCATAGCCATTTGCCACTTTAGCTTCATCTCCTCCATATCCAGTGGGTCAACCTGTTCAAGATCCTCATATGCAAGTTCCTGCTGAGGATCATAATCAGCAACGAAGGATCCAAGCACATCCTCTATTACACCACTAGATTTAGAGTGAGAGCTTGAAGGAGTGGTAATGTAAGATGATGATGAGTAAGTGGGACTTGGAGCATGAATCAATTTGGGGGTAGAGGCCCCTACAAATGATGTGTGACTAGCAGTGGAGGATGAACGGAAAGGACTTCTCACATCATGCTCAAGAGCTTTAAGTTTGTTGTACCGCTCATCAAAAGTAAGCATATCAAGCCCACCTTTAGTTTTGAAAGCAATGCTCACTTGTAGCCAGGATTGAGGTAAAGATCTCAAGAACTTAGAATTACAATCATCATTATCTGGCTTTGCCTTTAGTTGGTTCAACTGACTTAAAATCTTGTGAAATCTGTCATAGCCCTTGTGAATTCCTTCCTCTTCAGAGACTTGAAAGTCTTCAAACTGTTGTCTCAGCATCGATTTTTTCATTCTTCTAGACTCCTCATTCCCTCCAAACTTGGCTTTAATTGCCAACCATATATCCTTAGCATCCTGCATAAAGTGAAAATCACTCAAGTGATCCTCAGGAATAGCTTGAAGAAGAATCGTTCTAACTTTGGTTTCTCTCTGAACCACCAGTAACTCTTCAGCAGTTTGGGAGGTACGTTAGACATGTTACCTTCAGCATCTGTGGTTGTCCTCTTCAAACTATTTCCCTTCCTTACAATCTCCCACATATGCCAATCAATGTTGGAAATCCAGTCTTGCATCTTCATTGCCCATAAGTCATATTCTTCCTTCTTTAGGTAAGGAAACTTAGCGTTGTTGTTTGAAAGACTTAGTTGTTGCATATGGGTGGTGTTGTGGTTGTTGGTCATATCCATACCGTCTTCAGATCCAGGCATGGTGTATGTTGTTTTGGTTGTATGAGTGATTAGAAAAGATTGTTCTTAGTATCGTAGAGACTCTCTCGAGGCTCTGATACCACTTGTTGAAACGTTAGACCTTGATAGATCTTGAGCACTCGCAAATCGTTAGTATTGCTTATGTAATCACAAACAAACTAATAGACAATCTCTACGACTTATATTCTTTATCGGAAATCAAATATAAGTACGAACACAAATAACTAAGAACAATTTGATCCTCTATGGATCTTTATATTACTAAATAACGTTACCTTCATCATACTATTGTGTTCCTTTTATAGACAAGGAACCCTAACTTGTTTCCTAAGAAATGTATAATAATAAAACTAAATAAGATATACAATATAACTCCTAATAAAGCTCATGCATATCCTAACTAATTCTAGAAAACACGGAATATCTATTTCCGCAGAAACCAAATACACGATTTCACTACTTCAGCAGAAACTCTTCTTCAGCAGATTTCATGTTCTTCAGCAGAATCCATTGGCAGTAATATCATCAGAATTCCTACTTAGCATAATTCCCAACAGACAAGAAGGAAACCTACAAAAAGATGGAAGGACTTTGTTGGAATCACTCTTAAACCATAATCAAGTGTTAGTAATTATTATGTAATAGTTAGCTTTATTATGGCCTTTATGTTTGTTATTAGCCTTAAGCTTATGTAGAAGGCCCATGAGCTTAGGCCCAAGCCCATTTAAGAAAGGATGGAAACTAGGAGTGTTGCCCTAGCTTTCCTCCTATAAATACCTTATGTAAACCTTCATTTGAACGCAGGTTGTTCTATTTTCTATTTCACTCTTTCCTTTAACCTTTCTCTCTATATTTCGTGTGTTTGGATAAGGGTTCAACCGATCTCTCTTCTCTATCTCTTCTCTTGATGCTTGTGTTGTAAAACTAGTGACCTAACAGTGGTATCAATCGCCTAATAGTTGAGTGAACGTATTGTTTGAAGTGAGTTTTGGTCTCACGCTTAACTTGCGTATCCATCACTTTGGCTTGATCAAAAACGTATTTTTTACACTTTTTAATCCAAGATTCTTGTCCTTTCAACGTTATAAGGTGTTAAACTTACTGTTTCTGGCAAAAATTTTGGAACTTTATGTGTGGATCATTGTTTTTCTACTAGTTTTTGAACGAGGGTTTCATCCTACTCATAACTGTTTTAAGAGCTTTGGATCATCAAGTTTCACACTTTTGTGTCTTTTGGTGTTATTGAAGCTATTTTATCACACAAAAACTGGTTTAGAAACATCTTTGGGCAAAATCAAAATTACGAGTAATTGATTCAGCCTGAAACGGTCAGTCCAAAACAACCACGGATGTGGTAAGGATGAACAGACTGCCTAGGGCCAAATTCTCCGAGGAGTACAGAGTCTTCCCTGGTCGTTATGTCCCAACGAGCTGTGCAATCGAATTAGAAACGTATAGTGATCGAGTGAGAATGAACAGAAAAGGAGAGAGATTCGGATTGGTTAAACGATTTTGGATTTTGATTTCGATATTCTACAAATTAAGGAACGGGAATGGAATTAAGGCAAGGGAAACCTAATAAACTACACATTAACTGTTACTAAGCCTAAGGAATGATAAAACGAAGCTAAACTAAGTCCTAAGGGGCGAAAACTAAAAAACGCAAAAACCGGGAACCACCCGAGCCATAAACGTAAAAGTTTTGCAATTTAAGGGCTACGGGTGTGAAATCAAATTTCCTACGTTCTATATGACCAAAAATGGTTTTTGGAAAAAGCCGGATAATTTTTGACTTTTATTTTATTTTCTACGAATTAAAAACTATATTAAACTAATTAAATGATTAAAAATATGAAACTAATTTATAAAAATGTGCAAAAATCACAGAAACTACTTTACACTACGGGGGACCTAAGAAAAATAAATTGGGACCAGCAGCTTCTACGAATAAGCTGTTAAAAATAAGCTAAGCTTAATTAGCTAAACTACCAAATGCCATTAAGTATTTAATGTTGCAAACTATGACCAATAAAAGACCCAAGGGCGACTGGCATACAGGTACACAACTATCACTCTTATAAGGGGGAGGTCTCAAGTTCGACCCCTGCCTCCCCTTTTTGTTATTTTTATTTTATTTTATATATTTTTTTTTAGACTTTTCTTTTGGAAAACCAAAGTGAGCTTAAGACCAAGGCTTTTTAATGAAAACTTTTTGAAAGAAATGCTTAAATAAGCTGTTTTCACAGCTTATCACCAATCAGCTTAATAACAAGAAAAACTAACTAGCTCCCCTTTTAAATAAGCAACTACCAAACACCCCTTAAGCACTATGTAACCATAGGATAAGCAGTTTTAACCAAGGAACTAAGCTAGGATTCAAACTAAACAACTATGATCACCTTAAAGTATAACAAAAAAAATCAGTTAACTTGGGTAAATAAGCAGTTGGCAAAAGGATTTGGGAATCCTAAAACTGATAAAGGGAATAAGCGCTAAACCTAAAAAGCATTAACTAACTACTGAATACACTATAGCTATCCTGATAAGCACCTCACAAATCTACTTAAGCTGAGATATCTAATAATAAGCTAAAGAATGAATGAGTGACCTGTGCTACTGGTTGCTTCAGTGCAGGCTGAAAGACAGCCCAAGGTGGCCTGTTGGAGCTTATTTGTAAGCTGAAAAGTGGACTTCCAAACCAAGCACAAGCTATAAAGGTAGAGTTAGCATAACACAGATTAACAAGAAACTGATTGGGCCCAAGAAAGAGGCGTATAACAGCCCAAAAATAAACTGTTATCAGCTTATATTGGTCTTTTATATGCTGATGCAGTTTCAAAAATTTGGTGAGGGACAGTTTTGGAAACCAATTTAAACTGAGCTAAAGAGATCCGAGATGCACATAAATTGGAAAAGAGCTAAGTTGAGCTTATGAAGATTAAGGAAAAACCAAATTTGCAAGATTGGAGTACCCAATAAGCTGTAAAATTTGCACATGAACAGCAGCTCAAGCTGCTGTTCTTGAACCTTTTTTTTTTCTTTCTTTTTCAAAACCAACCTCTTCAAAAGCTTTTAGAAACTAATTCTAACTTTTATAACTAGCTAATAACTCTAAAAAGAGTTTGACCCTGAAGGTAAAACGAGTAAAAAAAGTGGTGTTGGACTAATTGGAAACCTTGACTTGGGATTGTTTTGAAAACTGGAATGACCCCCTTTACTAAAACTACTAAAAACAATTTAAGATTAGCAACTGAATATTAAGTACTAATAGATAAAAATAACTTGGAAATATTTCATTACTTGAAAAACAGATTACATGAAAAAAAGAAGACTAATTTTTTAAAACTAAACTAGGGGGTGCCTCACATGGCTTACATAAGTCCTATATTTATACTACTAATCCTATCTCTTCAAGTTCTTGGTTGTGTTTGATTCTTGTAAGAGAAACAGCCTTGGTGCTTTCTTCAAATGCATCTCAGCCCTTGAATAGAAGTAGGTAAGAGATGAAGTAATCATGGCCGTCCTTTGAAGAGTGATGAGGGGGGAAACAGTTGGTGGGTTTGGGATTTGGGTGTACCTGGGTAAAAGGAGGGAAAGAGGGTTTGGTTGATTTGTTCAAACTGGGTAATGGGGTAAATGGGGGTGGAGTGTTTGGGGAGAAGAAAAAGAAGGGTAGGGTTTATGGGGGAGGGAAAAAGAGATGGGTAGCTGGTATTTTTGGGGGAAGAGGATGAAGAAAGTCAAAAAGGAGGGAAAAAAGGATTTTGGTCGTGGGGTTAAGGTTTTGACCGGGTTGGGTTTGGGTTGACCGGGTAAGGGTTTTGGACCTTGGATTGTTTTTGGGGCCAATGTGTATTGGTATTAATAACAAGGACCAAAATTGCAATTCCACAAAAATCAAGGGATCGAAACTGTCATTATCCAATATTCATCATAGGGACCAATTATGACAAGTTTAATTTTCCCAAGGACCAAAAATAATAATTTTCAAATTAAAATGTCCTAGGGTAATTTCTGTCAATCTTTGAAATTTCAGGGACTAAAGTTGCCATTTTGCAAAATTGAATTTTATAAGGCTAATTTTGACAACCCTGAGGGCCTTTTATGAAAAATTAACTTGTTTTGAATAACCAGGGACTAGATTTGACAATTTATGCATAAAATACAGTCTAAATATTTTTTCTGTCTTTTCAAGACTTTTCAAAGTGTTTTTGACTGTTTTTGCAGTGTAGAAGGAACAAAAATGATGAGTATTTACACACTCATCAATCCCCCACACTAAAACATTGCTAGTCCCTAGCAATCTTTTGAGAAAACTTAATGGATTTGAATCTCTTTACCAAAAGCCATTACTTCTGGAGTAGCCAATTGTTTCAGTTCAAGTAAGAACCTTGGTACAATGATAACCAAATGATTTTGAGCAAACCACCAGCTTTCAACGGTTTTGATTTGTCTTTACCAGAAGCCGTTTGCTTCTGGACTAGCCAACTCTTAGATAAAATATCTTTGGTGAGTCGATTACCAATTATGGTTTTCCAACTGCCTTTACCACAAGCCATAAACTTGCGGGCTAGCCAACTCTTCACTAATTAAAGATATGGTGAGTTGAACACCATACAATTTTGGGCAAATTGCAAGCCATCAACGGATTTGAGATATCTTTACCAAGAGCCGTTTGCTCCTGGATTAGCCAATCCTTTTGTTTATTAGACATGGCGGACTGATAACCGTAAGTTGAGTAAGTGCAAAACACTTACTCCAAAAAAAATTTGGCCAAAAATGGGGGAATAGGGTGGTATAATTACATGATAAAATTCGTGAGAATCCCCCCCCCCCCACACTAGAAATGAATATTGCCCTCAATGTTCAAAGTACCGGCGGTTATGCCGAAACATAGAACGTAAAAGGGAAATACTACGGCCATTATTTGAATTTATTTATTTATTTTTTTTTAGAAAACTTTATATACAACAGCGGGGGGCAACTCCCCCACACTAGGGTGGTAGAAAATAGAAAGAAGTCAGAAATACGGGTGAAAACCCATATAGTGTGCTACTGTTTTTGATTCCCGAGTCGCTAGCTTGACTCGACCCCGTATTCATTTGTTCTTGGGGAAGCAACGTGGAAAACCAATCTCGATCGGACTTTCGTTCACAGTGTTAATAAACATATGAACATCAGAAAGTTCCACACCGACGAGATACAACCGCGGTATTGTTAATAGTAGAAACTGTAAAGGATGATACCGGGGTCAAAGATGGTGTCCTCATTCCCGAAAGAGAAAAGGGAAAGAGCAACCACACCATCTGTGAAGAATGGAATAAAGATGTGCATGAGAATGCAAGTCCATTCCTCATCAGTAAAAAGCAAATCACCATTTTTGACATTTTTAAGCTTAGTCTTGAAGTTTGTGTGGTGATTGTCAACAGAATTTCCGGTAGGGAGGGTTGGAAACGGTTCTTCAATCAACAGATTTTCCAGAAAAAGGATGTCCTCCTCCGAATCAAAGTAAGTATTATCAATTCCTGTTGGAATCGACTCATCACTAATAAGGGCATCGACTTCATTCCAAAAGTTGTCATCTTCCTCATCCGGAGTGAGAGAAGGGATGGAAGAGTCGGAAATAATAAGACTAGGGGATGATGGATCATTTTTGAGCAATTCTTCAATGGGAAGAATGTCTCCCATTGGATCACAAACATCATCATCCAATCCAGATGAAACTGAAGAGAGTTTGGTTTCATTCACAGAGTTAACAAACTCAATACGATAAACTGATTCCGGAGGTGGGACAAGTGGTGTGCTCTTAGAGCTAGCAATTTCCACCACTTCTGATAAAGTCTCCGATTCTAGATCATCATCATCAAGAACACTCTTGACTTCCTTGGTACAACTTTCAAACCATTTGTTTGAACCAGGGTTGATTTTCAAAGCTTTTAGCTCAGCACGTTTTTGGTGACTCCTCTTAACCGTGAAATTTGAGAGTGTTGCATTGATTCTTTCAGATTTTTGATCAATTGTGGCAACACTATGTTTGTATAGAGGTTTGGAGTTCTGGTTGATATTAAACGTGAGTTCTTCGTTGTCAACCCGTATGGTCAACTCTTCAGCAAATACATCAATTAGAGCACGGCTCGTTCTCAAGAAAGCTCTCCCTAAGATGAGGGGAACTCTAGGATCTGCATCAAAGTCTACTACAACAAAGTCAGTAGGAAAGTGAAACTTTCCTACTTTCACCACGACATCCTCGGCTATCCCAAGTGGACGAGTTTTGGTATGGTCCGCTAGCTCGAGTGTCATACAAGTGGATGTAAGTTTAGGAAGAGACAGTTTCTTCCATACTGAGAGTGGCATGAGGTTAATGCTTGCGCCAAGATCGGCCAAGGCGGAGCATTGAACCATCCCCAAGAAATCACACGGGATTAAAAACCGGCCGGGGTCTTCAAGCTTTTTGGGAAGCTTCTTGAGAAGGACCACTGAGCATTGCTCATTTAGAGGGGTTTTAGCCATCTCAGATAACTTATCTTTGTTGCTCAGTAAGCCTTTAAGCGTGGATGCAAATTTGGGCATTAGAACGAGAGCATCAACGAAGCTTATATCAAAGTGCAGTTCATTGAAAATTTGGAAAACATTTTCCATTTGCTCTTTGGTTTTGTCTTTGAGCTTCTCATCATGCAATCTTGATGGGTAAGGAAGCTGACTAGACTTTTGAGCTGGGACGGAAGTCATTTCTGGCTCAGAATTTATCTTTGAAACTTCGGGTTCCGGACTTAAAGCTTGGACTACCGAAGGTGGGACGTGTGCGGTACTTCGTGGGCTTGAGAAATGCACCTTGTCCGTTGTATCCTTGGAAACTTGACTCATTGCTCCTGGTGGAGGAGGCATTGGAGTCGAAGGTCCATTGTGCGTCTTACCACTACGAGTGGTGACGGCTTTCAACTCGGCATTTGGATTTGGAACTGTATTGCTTGGGAGTCCTCCAGAAGATGACGAAGCTTTGTTCATATTCATGTTCATGAAACTGCTCATCATATTCTTCAACTCATCTGTCTGCCGAGACATTGTGGTATCAATTTCCTTTTTTAGCTCAACTCTCATGTTATTGATCTGAGTTTGCATTGAACGAATGCTTGACTCAGTAATTTTCATGAAGTCATTTGGTAGGGGAGCTTGTTGATAACTTTGTTGATTTGGAGCTTGATATGGTTGGTTGAAATTGTTCCGGTTCTGATTGAAATTTTGAGAGTTATTGAAGTTTTGTCCTTGATTCGGAACAAAGCGATTTTGATTGCCATGGTTTTGCACAGGAGGAAAACCAGGTGGTGTCATACCGCTAGGTGCACGGTAGTGAGGATCAGCTTGTGGTCGGTATTGATTGTGGTTTACAGAAGCTACGGGAGCTTGGTAAAAAGAAGCATCGGTTGCTTGACAATCATAATACGCGTGTGTACCACTACAAGTTTCACACACCTTGTTCACGGCTTTGATTGGTTCCGGCTTATGAATTTCGCTTTTGATTTCCTTTACCTTTTTCATCATACAACGGATGACGTCCGTTAGAGCGGCTAACGGAGCGGCTAACTCGGAAGAGTTACCGGATGAAGAAGCAGGAGTGTTCGGAATATTGACTTTGTTGCGAGAAATAGGAACTTTTGATTTTTTCTCGCAAATCTCAATCACATCTTTAGGCTTACGATTCAAGATATTGCCACCGGCGGCTGCGTTCAAAGAATCTTGATCGTTACCGTTCAACCCATTATAAAAGATATTAACTTGTTGAAGCTCCGTAAATTCATGATGGGGTCATTTCCTGAGGAGATCTTTGAATCTCTCCCATGCCTCTCCAAAGTTTTCATCGAAATTTTGACGAAATCCAGAAATTTCATTTTTAAGATTAGTCGTCTTTGATGGAGGAAAGAAATAATTGACAAACTTTTGAACAAGATCCTCCCAAGCTTCGATGGTTCGAGGGGGTTCTTTTTCCAGCCAAATCCGGGCTGCCCCCTCAAGTGAGAACGGAAATAGCATCAGTTTGATCACTTTTTGTGGCACATCCTTGTAATTGATAGTTGAGGTCAACTTTTTAAACCAACGGATGTGTGCATACGGGTCTTCTCGATCAAACCCGTGGAATTGATTCGTAGACACAAGTTGGATCAAATGCGTCTTCAATTCAAAGTGATCAGAATTGATTGGTGGTAAAACGATGGCATCTCCATAACCCTCGGTGGGTGCCTGGAGCATTTCTGCCATAGTTCGTTCGTCTGCCATATTGTTGTTTGGAATAGTACGAATCTCGGGTTCGACTATTTGGGCAGCACGTCTATGAGAACGTCTTCTAGGAATTTCTGCTAGATCACGAAAAGGGCTCAATGATCTAGAAGAACGAGTGCGCATGCACTAGACGTAACTCGAAGAAACAAGAGAATTATGAAAATGGGGAAAGAAGAATCTTTTTGGGTTTTATTGTTTTTTTGAAAAGTAAAAGATAATAACAAATCCAATTAAAACAATATCGAGGCAAAACGACAGTGAACTTAAACCAATAATCACAAGATGAATGGCTTCTTTGAAAAAGGTACACCACTCACAAGGACACAAAGGCAAGTTTTAATCTTTTGTTCGGGAACTTATTATGGTCGTACCCCCAGTTAGGTAGTACTCTGTCTTGGTTCTCGATGGTAAATTTTTATTGTTGTTATTATTAAACAAAGAAAACGACAAATCTTTTTGTATTTTTATCTTTTATATATATAGAAACAAAAGAAAAATATTTTTGTGTTTTATACGTTTTGTGATTTTTTTTTTTTTTTTTTTTTTTTTTGAATTTTTGGAATTTTTATAAGAAAATATAAATATATATATATATATAAGGATGGTATGAACAAAGAGTGGATATTCAAATATCACTAATCTGCTAAACGTACAACTACTTGCTCAGCACAGCTCCCCGGCAGCGGCGCCAAAATTTGATTCAGCCTGAAACGGTCAGTCCAAAACAGCCACGGGTGTGGTAAGGATGAACAGACTGCCTAGGGCCAAATTCTCCGAGGAGTACAGAGTCTTCCCAGGTCGTTATGTCCCAACGAGCTGTGCAATCGAATTAGAAACGTGTAGTGATCGAGTGAGAATGAACAGAAAAGGAGAGAGATTCGGATTAGTTAAACGATTTTGGATTTTGATTTCGATATTCTACAAATTAAGGAACGGGAATGGAATTAAGGCAAGGGAAACCTAATAAACTACACATTAACTGTTACTAAGCCTAAGGAATGATAAAACGAAGCTAAACTAAGTCCTAAGGGGCTAAAACTAAAAAACGCAAAAACCGAGAACCACCCGAGCCATAAACGTAAAAGTTTTGCAATTTAAGGGCTACGGGTGTGAAATCAATTTTCCTACGTTCTATATGACCAAAAATGATTTTTGGAAAAAGCCGGATATTTTTTTAACTTTTATTTTATTTTCTACGAATTAAAAACTATATTAAACTAATTAAATGATTAAAAATATGAAACTAATTTATAAAAATGTGCAAAAATCACAGAAACTACTTTACACTACGGGGGACCTAAGAAAAATAAATTGGGACCAGCAGCTTCTACGAATAAGCTGTTAAAAATAAGCTAAGCTTAATTAGCTAAACTACCAAATGCCATTAAGTATTTAATGTTGCAAACTATGACCAATAAAAGACCCAATGGCGACTGGCATACAGGTACACAACTATCACTCTTATAAGGGGGAGGTCTCAAGTTTGACCCCTGCCTCCCCTTTTTGTTATTTTTATTTTATTTTATATATTTTTTTTTTAGACTTTTCTTTTGGAAAACCAAAGTGAGGTTAAGACCAAGGCTTTTTAATGAAAACTTTTTGAAAGAAATGCTTAAATAAGCTGTTTTCACAGCTTATCACCAATCAGCTTAATAACAAGAAAAACTAACTAGCTCCCTTTTTAAATAAGCAACTACCAAACACCCCTTAAGCACTATGTAACCATAGGATAAGCAGTTTTAACCAAGGAACTAAGCTAGGATTCAAACTAAACAACTATGATCACCTTAAAGTATAACAAAAAAAATCAGTTAACTTGGGTAAATAAGCAGTTGGCAAAAGGATTTGGGAATCCTAAAACTGATAAAGGGAATAAGCGCTAAACCTAAAAAGCATTAACTAACTACTGAATACACTATAGCTATCCTGATAAGCACCTCACAAATCTACTTAAGCTGAGATATCTAATAATAAGCTAAAGAATGAATGAGTGACCTGTGCTACTGGTTGCTTTAGTGCAGGCTGAAAGACAGCCCAAGGTGGCCTGTTGGAGCTTATTTGTAAGCTGAAAAGTGGACTTCCAAACCAAGCACAAGCTACAAAGGTAGAGTTAGCATAACACAGATTAACAAGAAACTGATTGGGCCCAAGAAAGAGGCGTATAACAGCCCAAAAATAAACTGTTATCAGCTTATATTGGTCTTTTATATGCTGATGCAGTTTCAAAAATTTGGTGAGGGACAGTTTTGGAAACCAATTTAAACTGAGCTAAAGAGATCCGAGATGCACATAAATTGGACAAGAGCTAAGTTGAGCTTATGAAGATTAAGGAAAAACCAAATTTGCAAGATTGGAGTACCCAATAAGCTGTAAAATTTGCACATGAACAGCAGCTCAAGCTGCTGTTCTTGAACCCTTTTTTTTTCCTTCTTTTTCAAAACCAACCTCTTCAAAAGCTTTTAGAAACTAATTCTAACTTTTATAACTAGCTAATAACTCTAAAAAGAGTTTGACCCTGAAGGTAAAACGAGTAAAAAAAGTGGTGTTGGACTAATTGGAAACCTTGACTTGGATTGTTTTGAAAACTGGAATGACCCCCTTTACTAAAACTACTAAAAACAATTTAAGATTAGCAACTGAATATTAAGTACTAATAGATAAAAATAACTTGGAAATATTTCATTACTTGAAAAACAGATTACATGAAAAAAAGAAGACTAATTTTTTAAAACTAAACTAGGGGGTGCCTCACATGGCTTACATAAGTCCTATATTTATACTACTAATCCTATCTCTTCAAGTTCTTGGTTGTGTTTGATTCTTGTAAGAGAAACAGCCTTGGTGCTTTCTTCAAATGCATCTCAGCCCTTGAATAGAAGTAGGTAAGAGATGAAGTAATCATGGCCGTCCTTTGAAGAGTGATGAGGGGGGAAACAGTTGGTGGGTTTGGGATTTGGGTGTACCTGGGTAAAAGGAGGGAAAGAGGGTTTGGTTGATTTGTTCAAACTGGGTAATGGGGTAAATGGGGGTGGAGTGTTTGGGGAGAAGAAAAAGAAGGGTAGGGTTTATGGGGGAGGGAAAAAGAGATGGGTAGCTGGTATTTTTGGGGGAAGAGGATGAAGAAAGTCAAAAAGGAGGGAAAAAAGGATTTTGGTCGTGGGGTTAAGGTTTTGACCGGGTTGGGTTTGGGTTGACCGGGTAAGGGTTTTGGACCTTGGATTGTTTTTGGGGCCAATGTGTATTGGTATTAATAACAAGGACCAAAATTGCAATTCCACAAAAATCAAGGGATCGAAACTGTAATTATCCAATATTCATCATAGGGACCAATTATGACAAGTTTAATTTTCCCAAGGACCAAAAATAATAATTTTCAAATTAAAAATGTCCTGGGGTAATTTCTGTCAATCTTTGAAATTTCAGGGACTAAAGTTGCCATTTTGCAAAATTGAATTTTATAAGGCTAATTTTGACAACTTGAAAATCCCTGAGGGCCTTTTATGAAAAATTAACTTGTTTTGAATAACCAGGGACTAGATTTGACAATTTATGCATAAAATACAGTCTAAATATTTTTTCTGTCTTTTCAAGACTTTTCAAAGTGTTTTTGACTGTTTTTGCAGTGTAGAAGGAACAAAAATGATGAGTATTTACACACTCATCAGTAATCATACGCGTAGCAAAACCCTAATACTACACGTAAGTATTTCCTTGGTTTGATCTTCGTTTTCGTGGTTTACTCCGTGTTTTCTTGCTTGGATAAGCCTGAAAATACGTCGACTTTGGATATCTTTTGCACTGTGATAGTGTAAAAGATCACTTGGGATAAAACCCTAAACTTACGCATAAGCTTAAGCTTACGCGTAGAAAATCCTACGCCTAAGATTCTTCTTACGCGTAAACCTAGTCTTACGCATAAGGGAATCCTACGCCTAACTTTCTACGCCTAACTTACTGTTTACGCATAACTTTAGTCTTTTTTCCCTGCTTACGCGTAAGCTAAACCTACGCGTAACTCTTGATTGTTACGCGTAACTTTGGTGTTTTTTACGCATAAGTGCTACTTGGTTTATTGTGTTTTCTACGCCTAAGGATACTTCATCAACAAAGGTTCATTCGACTACAAAGATCCATCAACACAAGTTATCAAAAAAAAATAAAAAAAAATAATAATAATAATTTTTCGAGGAGACTAAACGTTCAATTTTTACGCGAGATTCTAATTTTGGTTTAACCGTGAAAATTTTGGTCAAAAATTCAAATTTTTGGGCCCAAATTCAAATTTTTCGGGTAAAATTTGGCGTCAAAATTGTCATAACTCAAAATTTTCTTTCAACCTTAGAATTGAATTTTATAGTGAATTTCAAATTTTGAGAGTCAAAATTTTTCAAAATTATTTTTGGAGGGAAATTGCAATTCACTAAATCGACCTTCTGTGTGCTATATCGACTTCGCACCTTTTCTTCTCTTTGACTCTTATGCAGGGGAGTGAAATGGATTCTGATCATAAAGATCCATTTGTGGCATTGAAAGAAGGATTCATGGCTATTCAACTGGCATTGAAGCGTTAGACATCATTAAATTCCCGATATCCCGCAGTCGTGCTAGGTGAAAGAGTTGATGTACATGAAAGGAATGCTCAAATGAACGTTGAGAATGTTGTGATTACTGCATCCGTCGGTAATGCGGACAATGAGGTTATAGCATTGGAAAAGCAGGATGACAGCAGCAGATCTGGAGAAGATATCATACTTAACTACGACACCGAGCCCAACTGTGACGAAGAACAAATGGTTGAGGAAGATATCTTACCCACCTATGATACTGACACAGAACAGATGGTCGAGGTACAATCTACTGTTGATCATATTCTGCCTGCAAATGCGATACAACAAACTGAGCAACCTGAATTCAGTAATGAAGGAGAGGTTGACCAGTGTGTTGCACAATGTCCAGACAACTTTCTCATGTCTGAGCCCTTACTTGTTAACAATTCAACTGAAACGTCAAATCAAACTCTTGAATCTGAAAACATTCTTCTCAAAAATACCATTGCTCAGTTTCATAAAGATTTTTCAAAACTAGAGGCACATTGCATCTCTCTTGAACTTAAACTTCAAAACAAATCTTTTTCTTCAGAACACAATGGTCAGTCTTCAAATGAACAAAGTAATCGTGTGGATACATTAGTAAAAGAAAATGAGCATTTAAAGGCTCAAATTCAAGCAAAGGGGCTTGCACATGTTGCTTTACAAAACAAACTGAGAAGATTAACTGACAAGAGTGTGGATACTCATTTTGCAAAACCAACAACCTTGGGGAAATCGTCTCTAAAACCAATCAGAAACTAATCAGTTGTCAGACATCCAACTGCTTTTAAATCTGAACGTTCAAAATCGTCAAAACCACGGTTTCCCTCCCAAGTTGTTGAGAATAATCATTTGATAAAACCAGTTACTCCACATTTCTGGCCTAAGAATAATCCTTCTGTTTCTGTTAAATATGTTTCTGTTAAACCTGTTTCTGTTATACCTGTTTCTGTTAAACCTCAACTTGTGGCTGCTCCTGGTAAATCTAGGATTAGTTCGAACACTGTGTCTAAATTGAGCATTAAAAGTAAAGATTCATATGATTCACATGACACGTACAAGAACTGTGATCTAGAAAAGGCTAGGAAAAGGGCACTTCTTCAAAAGGATGGAATCTTAGGTTCACGACCTAGTGTATCACCTTCGAGTGTATTACTAAACACTACCTGTAGTAGCAAACCAAAACCTAAGTTAACTCAACAAACAGTTAGAAATAAACCCGTTGATCTAAATGTAAACTGTCAGAAACCTAATAGGTGGATCCATATAGGACGCAGACTCTTCCCAAAAGAAGTTTCAACATCCCCTAGATCTAACCTTAGATGGATACCAACAGGTAGGATTTTCAAAACTGTTAGTCTTAGGTGGATTCCTACAGGCAAGATACTAAGTAGTTGCACCAATACATGTGGGATACCAACACCATCCATCCCTGAGGCAGGAAAGGAAATCATCAAAATAGCATGTTCAGGTGTCAAGAAGATAATTGACACTACATCTTTATGCTTCTAACATCTGGAACCCAGTTACACTTGGGGATCCATGTTTTTCTGTTTCGTGCCCCCCTTCTATTTTTCTATGCAGGTACAACAGCTATGGCTCCTACTGCAAAACAGCGTAGGACCCGTTTCTCACCGTCAAAAATATCATGATCCATCAGCTGTTCCACCATTGTACTTAATCGTCATGAATTGGAAACAATGCTTGCTCCTCTGGTTAAAGATTCTGCCAAAAGTCGTGCTTCAGATGTATCGAATGTTTCCGTTGCACAACCGATAATACTCTAATTTCAGATACACCTGAATCTACAACAACAACCGAATCTTCTATAACAGAAGATCAAACTGCTTCCAACAACAATGACACAGCTGATGATCAACATAATGAACTGAGAAGTTATATCAGTAGTTGATTCTCTCAAAATATTTTTGGTACTTCACACTTGTTCGATCAATTGGACATACACGGTTTCGCTGTCTCCTTATACATGGTTTCACTGTCTTCAATTCATCATCAACATACGTGGTGTATGATTCTGAATCATTGAAAACATCGATGGGGAGAGAGTGTGTAGGTGGTCATTGCTTCCTTGTTCTTCTACATGCTTCTTTGCAAAAACGCAATGCCTTCTTGAATTCCTTCAATTAGGGGGAAGAAATAAGACGATCTGTGGCTCAAACGTCTCAATTTGGTGTTATCGTCTCAATTTCACGGGTGATCTTGTGTGAAGTTACCCAAATATGATGTTATGATGCCTCACACACGGTCTTGGTATCTAAACATGGAATATTCACAGGTGATTAGTATTCCGAAAGACCACAACATTCAGGGGAAAGTCGTATCATTTCGTCTTTCATGGTTTGTTTGGTGTGATGCGTCTACATACGTGAGAAGATCTTGTTGATTTCTGGCATGTTACCCTCGAACGGATCTTCCGCAATTAGTTAGATTTTCTTTGTGTGGTTTACTGCTCATCTACAAATTCCGCTGCATACTGAAACCTTCAAAAGTTAGAGGAAATGTAGACTTCATCAAAGTTTCAAATATGCTAAAGACAGTTGTCAGTTTGGGGGGAAGCTGATTCTGAAACTTCTTCACTATGGCTTCTGAGTACAACAGCTTAGAACCTGGTCACAACCGTTTAAACTTCCCCCAACCTCCATCATCAGCTGAACAAAGCCCCCAGCTCACTCGTCAACTAATGGAAAGGTTATTTGCTCCTCTGTTCAGTGACGATATTGATGAACGTGCTCCAGGTGTATCCGCTGTTTCCGCTGCATAACCTGATAATATTCCTATACCTGATACACCTGCTACAACAACTACTGTTGAAGATGCACCTACACCAGTTGACTCCAACACAACAGTTGAACACACCGCTTCCAACAATGATGAACCAGCTGATGATATTCTGAATGAAGTACCCCCACCTGCAGATTTTGATCCAAATGCGTTCTTTAACCCGTTTGCTAATGAGTCTGCTGCACCAGATGTCGCGGAATCTTCAACAAACAATTTGAATCCTCAGAATCTGCACAATGTATACCAACATCAACCCTCTACACATCGATGGACAAAAGACCATCCTCTGGCTAATATTATTGGCAACCCGAATTAACCAGTCGTTACGAGACAACATCTTCACACAGATGGTGAACATTGCATTTATGCACTCACTGTCTGCCAATATGAGCCTAAAAACATTAAAGACACAATGACAAAAGACAACTGGATTGGATCCATGCAAGAAGAACTCAACCAATTCAAACGTCTTGAAGTATGGGAACTGGTTGAAAGACCAACAGGAGTCTACGTCATTGGTCTAAAATGGATTTGGAAAAACAAATTGGATGCTGAAGGGAACGTCATCTGAAACAAGTCACGTCTAGTTGCTAAGGGTTATCGTCAGGAAGAGGGAATAGACTTTGAAGAATCTTTTGCTCCGGTTGCTCGTCTTGAGGCTGTTCGGATATTTCTCGCGTTCGCGGCTCATATGAATATAACGGTCTTTCAAATGGATGTCAAAACTGCGTTTCTCAACGGACAACTGAAAGAAACGGTTTATGTCAGCCAACTCGAAGGATTCGTTGATCCAGAGTGCCCGAACCATGTATACAAACTGAACAAAGCTCTTTATGGTCTCAAACAAGCCCCTCGGGCATGGTACGATAAGCTATCATCTTTCCTCATTGCTAATAATTTCACCAAAGGTTCGGTTGACCCAACTTTTTTTTATACAATATCACGGGGCACATATCTTAATTGTTTAAATTTACGTGGATGACATCATTTTTGGGTCTACACATAAAAAGTTTTCAACCGCTTTTGCAAAACTAATGAAGAAAATTTTTGAAATGTCCATGATGGGTGAACTCACGTTCTTTCTAGGACTGCAAGTTCATCAATCACCCCGTGGTATTTTCTTGAGTCAGTCCAAATATGCCCTTGAACTGTTAAACAAATTTGGAATGACAACCTGTGACACTTATGCCACACCAATGGCTCATACCAAGAAGCTAGATGCTGATTTACATGGGAAATTAGTTGACCCTACCAAATACCGAAGTATTATTGGGTCTCTCATGTATCTAACAGCTAGCAGACCTGCTATTGTCTTTGCCGTTTATCTATGCTCCCGTTATCAGTCGCGACCAACTGAAACCCACCTCTCTGAGGCTAAAAGAATCCTCCGATACATCAAGGGAACCATTAACTTGGGGATCTGGTATCCGAAGGATTCTGGTTTTGAACTAATCGCTTTTTCAGACGCTGATCACGCAGGATGCTTAGAATCAAGGAAAAGTACTTCAGGAGCTCTACAATTTCTCGGTGATAAACTGGTGTCTTGGCAATCTAAGAAGCAGGATTGTACATCGCTGTCATCAACCGAAGTAGAATATGTAGCCATGTCCGCGTGTTGTGCTCAAGTCATCTGGATGAGAACACAACTCAAAGACTATGGTTACGTATTTGACAGAATCCCGATGTACTGCGACAATCGGAGTGCCATTGCGATCTCGTGCAACTCAGTTCAGCACTCGAAATCAAAGCACATCGATCTTCGCTATCATTTCATCAAAGATCACATGGAACAGGGTACCGTTGAATTATACTTTGTGGGTACAGAATACCAATTGGCAGATCTTCTCACCAAAGCCTTGCCTCCCGCTAGGTTTAATGAGTTGGTCCGCCGGATTGGTATGAGGTGTTTGACTCAAGAGGAATTGGATGACCTCCTAAAACAGTCTTAAAAACCTGTCAAACACCAAAACCTCCTTTGTAAATATTTTCAAAAACAAAATACAAAATTATAAAATCTGATAAAACAACAAAAATATTCTTCTATCTATATTTCTTTTAACCTGGCAAGTACAAATCTTCAGTCAACACGTTGTTCTATCAAACCTTTCATTATTTTCCCGAACAAGTGTTGAGGGGGAGAAAGTAAATATTTTTCGGTTTCATAAAACCTTGTACTTGCATGTTTTCAAAAATATGTTGTTTCTTCTAAAATGGTGGACACTTTTCTTGTCAATTACTCTCCTCGGACTCAAATGTTTTAACCATTTCATTATTTCAAAAGTCGAGGGGGAGTATCGTTAAGTTTCTTGCCTTACATGTGTCTTGTCTAACCTAAACGGATGTTAAAGGATCTTGGTTGGAACCTCTTTAAGGTTGAAGGACTGAATGTGTCAACTTGGCTAATTAATTTTAACAAAATCAGATACTCCTAAACCACCAAGATCAAACGGCCCAAATCAAATCTTCTAAATCCGTTCAAGTTTTTCATAATCTATAAGTTCTAAACTGTTTTGATCAAGATGATAAACAAGGGTTTCTAAAATTCTTTCAAATCCAACGGTTAAAACTCTTTAAACTGATTTTGGAAAATTGTTCACTCGAACGAACTGGGTGATTATGCATGAAAGTGTTTGGATTAAAATAAGTTGTGTTAAAACCTTTCTTAGTGTCTATTAAACTTGTTTCAATTGTCCAAAACCATCCAGAATCTTAAATTTCACTAATATGATTTCTAGGGTTCTTGCGCTCATTTAGGGTTTGTCTATTCTGTGATATGTTATTAGGTGGTCAAGAAAGTGTTAGAATAAGTATATATGCATGTTTTGAACCTTGAAATTAGCCCAGAAACATCTAAACTGTAAGAATTTAAGTTTTAGGCTTTTAGGGTTCATATCCCAGGAATCCTCTGATTCTATGGTGTAAATGTGTTATATCTTGTTCCATTGCACCCATATGACATCTAGGACACTCCAGAAACATTCTTGTTTTATTTGTGTAGCTATATCTCATGCGCGTAGATTAAGGGTTTAGGGTTTAAGTAATTTTACGCCTAAGTCTTTCTGTGTGTATCTGATATGTTCTTATGCTTGTTTTGTGATCTAAAAGATGTCTGGAGTTAACTGCAATCAAGTTTTCATGTTTATATTTAACAGGTTAATTATTCGTAATGTCAGAATCTTTAGGTGTTCAAACCGTTACGATTAAGGAATACTTTATGCGTAAAGGTTAGGCCTAAGAGAAATCTTACGCGTAACTCTTACGCATAAGGGGTCTACAGTGGATTACGTGTATCTTGGAAAGATATTCGTAAACAAGGCTTGTTACGCATAAGCTTTACTCTTACGAGTAAACTGTACGCGTAACATCTAGCTTATCCCTACGCGTAAGCTTAAAGCTTTTGAACTTGTCTTACACGTAAGAAACTCTTACGCATAAGCTAGGTCTTACGCTTTAGCTTACTCCTATGCATAAGCTCCTTTCTTACGCATAAGGATCCTTGTTACTCTTAACCCACTGTTCACTACATTTTGGCCTGTTACGGATATGTTACTTGTTAAATGTTACTCATAAGTCACAAATACCTGATGTTTCGTATAAGCTTACAAATGTTTATATGTTGTGTGTTAAGTGAAAAATTGGACTTTGAAATTTCAAAAGTAACATGTTCACATAACTTATCACATCAACTTCAATCAATTGGAACAATGTGACTTAGGACTTGTAACTAACATAAACACGTTACCATCATACAAGTAATTAGATAATAAATCAGACTAATACAAACACATTGTGTTTCCATATGTCTGTCTCTTTGTCTAATGACTTTCAGATCATGAAATGGCTACAAATCAAGCAAACATCAATGCCTCAGCTGAGCTCTCGATGGAAAACACATTCCACGATGGATACGACAAAACAATTGGCAAGAACTATCTCCGTGTCATCTTCAACAACTTCATATGCTCATAATCATCTTGCAGAATTGCTGTGGACATCCTTCTGCAACATCCATTCAAAACTCATGCTCAATGAGTAAGATTCAATGGATGAGGTAATACAATTTCATAAGAAATTAAAGCAGAAAAGGATGGAATACCATGCTTCAATCTTTTCCGGTTAATCAACCCGGTGGGGCAAGAGGGTCAAGTAGTAGTCCTCCACTTATGGAAGATCCATTGCAAACATCTCTTACCCCATCCGATCCGGTTAATCAACCCGGTGAGGATCAGGGTGTCACTGTCACTACTACTGTTGAAATGAAGAAAACACAACTAAAACAACCGCAAGAAGAAAAGCATGGTGAAGATGGGGAAATATATGACGAAGGAGATTACGATCATGATAAGGATGAAAGAGTCCATGATGATGATAATTTGGCGACTGAAGAGGAAATGATTCGAAAAGAGGCAAAAGAAGCTGCTAGAGCTGAGGAGGAAAAGTTTAAGAAGGAATCAGACAACTACATAGTTGACAATCCAATACACAAACCTCAACAGTCTTCTGAACCATCTATTGACACTTCCACCAAGCCAAATCATCATCTCAATCATCACCTCCATCAACATAAGAAACACCTATGTCAACAACAGAATCTGTTAAGAAGGCAACTCTATCCAATGATTCGACAAATGGTTAAACAGGTTATCACCACTACACAACAGGCTACACAGCCACCACCATCTGATCAACCAAGGGATTTAGAAACCACACCACCAATGGAGAAAACTGTTGAGCACATTACATACAATGGTGGTGAGGAACACGACATACCTGAGCCCAAACCAGAACCTCAACCGAAATTCAGATCAAGTACATTACTGCACTCCTTGTTTTCATACGCTTCAAATCATAGAGCGTGTTGAAGTTCTCCACCTCGGGGTCGAATCTTACCCAAATTCTACACATTCATCGGAATCAATCAAGAACCTCAGTACAAAATCGTTTTTAAACAAAAGTTTGGGTTTGTCTACCAAAGTGAAAATCATCATACTTGCTTCATGGCTTTCGATGAAATTCACTAAGTTCTATGACGCCACCCTGGAGATGGTTCGAGATGGATTGGCATATCAATTGAAGGACATTGAGTTGGGTATAATTCAGACGAAGAGATGGAATTCAAAGGATTGCAAGGATGTTGGTTGATTTACACTAAGATTGATGAATGTTTGATTCGTCGGGATCAGATGCAACGGTTGGAGAGCTATGTGGGAGGATAACCAAACTTTCCGATTCTGACTTTCCAACGTCCTCAGAAAGTAGCTGATCGGTCGTAATCATTGGGTATTCTCTTGATTGTGATTTTGCTTGTTTGATTATCTGACGATGGCTTGTGCACACATAACAGTGTACAACCCGTAATTTACAAGAAAGGACCCTGTGGTACGCTTCAGTGCCACAATCCTTATAAAAGGAGCGAAAGCTTCTTACTTTTGAGTAAAACCTATCAAACCTTTCACTTTTCAAGGTTTTGCTCAAAAGGACAAGTACTTCCCCATATGATTTTCAAAACCTCAACCGTTTATATCACTTGTTGAGGGGGAGTATTTGCGTTAAAACTTTGTTCACAAATTGTCCCTAGTGGTCATCTTCCCGCAACACTCGAAATGGTCATATTTATTGTCAACTTTTCAAAAATAACATTTGATATGCCATTTTTGTGGGGGAGAAAATTGTGTGATAAGAAATATGTTGTGCAAAATGCAAATGAAAACTGTGTACTTCAGACTTAACCAACGAATTGACGGTACTAAACTGTTAGTAACTCGAAAAGACTTGTCCTGGACGGGTAATAATTTCAAGCTAGTTCGCTAGTAATGTAAACGTGTCTCGCAAAGGACTTGTCCAAGTAGAAAGTACCATTCGAGACACTCTTGGTAGACATGAACTCTGACGGGTATGACAACCTTTCGAGGTTTGTCTACACCTTCAAGGTAGTTATTAGAGCTAGTTGTCACCTAAAAGCTGACAATGTAACTCTTTAACTATGCAACGTAACCGTGTCTCGCGGGGGATTGTCTATCTCCAGTGGATCAATTCAAAATGTGCGCGCTCTTTCCTCACTATGCATTTAAACCATTAAAACTCTTAAGCACATGTGGAGGGGGAGTATTTATGCAAAATCCTATCTCTCACAGTGGTTCAAACATGATTTTCATTAACAAACCCTTTGAGAGATTTTTCACATAACAGTGGTTTTAATGGAAACATAGGTTAGTCATGGAGTTATAAGGTGACCAAGGTTAGGAATAACCGTCCTATGATCCGCCAGAGTCGGAGGGATCTACCCAAGGACATCACGAATAGTTAGTACTTAGAAGTCCTTAGGTATGATTATAAAAAGGAGAAAATGAGAATCGGAGAAAGAAGGAGTTGAAGAATCAAAAAGAAATGCAAAGAAAAGGGTGAAAAGAAATAGCCCTCCAGATTATTCAACTTAGGGCAGACACCGGGTTCAATTCATATGCTACTGGTTGTCACTTAGTGACACCGGTATTGAAGATTAAAAGTCGTCATGGACCCAGTGACGCATGCACTAAACCTTCTTAGCCACTCAAGTTTTTCTCAACAGAAGCTTGTTTCATTCTCACAGGGAACCCTACGTAAACTATTGGCTTTCTCTTAGAGATCGCTAGTATTGAAGAAGGAGACCCTCTCCCTAGTCTCCGCACAGGAAAACCAAAACGCACTATTGAGTCTAGAGCCACGAGATTCATCAAAAGATCTCTTAGGTACACTTGACATTTTATCACTTGATGATCAACAAATACGATCATCAGTGGTTAATATCGAGTCCTTCACAGATCTTAGCAATCTGTCGAGAACATTTATGAGAGGTTCACAACTGTGATCCTCAGTGATTGAATGGAAACTCCTGCCAGGGTCAACATCAATCAGCCCTAACAGCAGGTCACTTCGGTAACTCCCCGTGGATTACGCGGGGTATGTCTCAAACGATCTACAGTCGTGAGGTGATGCTTCGGTGTACCTCAGCGACTCATCTGAACTGTAGATGTACTTCGGTACATCGCGTTATCTCACTTGTGGGACTCCAGTTCAGGAACGGCCTTTGTAAGAATTAGAGTTGTGTTTTCACACTATGCTGTTAACACTCTCGAAGTTCAAACTTGTAAGTGCCGGAATCCGCTTATTACTAACCGTTTGAAATGTTTTCTTCTTATGGAAGCTCCGGAGCGGGATGATCGTGCTGATTCTTCTCATGCTCACGCCAACATCATCACTAATGGAAGTTCTATCCTAAAGCAACACAACCGTCAGAATGATTCTTCATCAAACCAAAGAATCTACAAAGTTAAAGACTTAAAGAACTTCATCAGTATCGAATTCCAACGTCAAAGAGCGTGTGAGCATGTTGAAGAATGACGTGGAGACACTGGAGCAGCGAAGCAGACCTGAGACAGAATTGATGCTGACAACAACATACTATCACTTTCACCACAAAGAACAATGATCAAAGAACAAAGTTAAAGATGACGTCAAAACATAACCGTTCAAAGAAGACAATTTCTCTACACTGGGGAGATTGTACAAATCAAGGCAATTCTTCTCACAAGAAAGAAAAATGTCAGAAGACGTCAGAGCTACTATTACATCAACGCCTTCACCGTTCATCACCAACACTTGAGGGGGAGATTGTTGGAATCACTCCTAAACCATAATCAAGTGTTAGTAATTATTATGTAATAGTTAGCTTTATTATGGCCTTTATGTTTGTTATTAGCCTTAAGCTTATGTAGAAGGCCCATGAGCTTAGGCCCAAGCCCATTTAAGAAAGGATGGAAACTAGGAGTGTTGCCCTAGCTTTCCTCCTATAAATACCTTATGTAAACCTTCATTTGAAGGCTGGTTGTTCTCTTTTCTATTTCACTCTTTCCTTTAACCTTTCTTTCTATATTTCGTGTGTTTGGATAAGGGTTCAACCGATCTCTCTTCTCTATCTCTTCTCTTGATGCTTGTGTTGTAAAACTAGTGACCTAACAGACTTGCTTGCAAAAGAAGTTTTATTTATTAGTCCTTTGTAGTATTTTGTAAACCCTAATCCTCTAGTATATAAAGAGGACATGGGTGTAGGTTCTATATACAAGTCTTCCATTATGTAGTCGACTAAAGGTGTGTGTGTGTCCTAGGCGTATTGTCTTGTAAACGCCTAGGTAAGTTAGTTAGTTAGTTTATGGTGATGAAAACCTTGTTCAATAACAAAGTATCGATTAGTTTATTCCGCTGTGCATTATAATCTTTGTTATTAATCCCTAGCTGAGCTTATAAACGATTTTATCAAAAAGCACCTTGTCTCCTTCCAAAAATTCTTTTTTAGGGAGTGTTTCCGTGGGGTAGTTGTACCCTATGTTTTTATCATGTTTCCACAATTTAGAACCCATCCCCTCACTCACGAAATCCCTAATCCTTTTTTTCCCATTCAACAATTTTCCTCTTATTCTTTATCTTCTCCTTAATCTTCAAAGGATATCTCGGAGCAATAGGTATCCTAACTTTTTCTTTGCCACTTTTGAGTATCATGACACCCTCACCGCATTTGATTGTTGCCTTGGCGGTGGCCAGGAAAGGTGTTCCAAGGATTAATGGCATGTGTTCATCTTCCTCAATGTCTACAATTGCAAAGTCCACCGGATAGATAACACTTACAACCTCAATTAAAAAATCCTCTGCTATTCCTAAGGGATAAACATATGAATGATTTGCTAACGAAAGTCTAAGATTGGTTTTAGTTGGCTCCTCCTTAGTCAACTTACTATAGACTGATAGCGGCATTATGTTTACATCGGATCCCTGATCGGCTAAGGCTTTAATATTCTCTAAGTCACCAATATTACATGGTATTATGAAGTTCTCGCAAATCTCTTGTTTCTTAGTTATTGGTTTCCTCAGAATTGCCTCATACAAAGGTCCCATAGGCATGGTGTCATATTCTTCCTCTTTTATCTCACCTAAAGAGGGGTTTCCTAAGAGCATCATTATACCTAAAGTTGTTTACTTGGTTAACAATTGTTTTTTTTATTGATCTCATGCTTAAGGTACTGTTCAATGATTTTGAGTTTATCATCATTCTGAGCCTTATCTTCGTCCTTATTATTCTTGCTGTTCTTGGTAGTCTCAATATCCTTTTTCTCAACTATCCCACCCTTATCAGGAGAAATGGAAATGGTGTTAACAAACAAAGTGGGGGTAGCGCGGTCATCATTTCTCACTAACACCTTCTCGGGAACCTTCGTCTTAGTGTACTATTTCACTAAGTTCATCATCTCTGCCATTTTTGCCTGCATTTCTTCCCTTTGCCTATAAACATCTTCCTCAAATTTGGCTAATCTTTCCGAATGGGTTGCCATGTATTCTCTCATTTGCGTTTTGAAGCTTGGTGAGAGTGGTATTGGAGAGGTAGAACGAAAGCGTCGTACGGAATTAGGATTTTTTTCATGGCTAGGTGATTCAGAGAGGGGTGTTGGGCTGTTGGCATAGTCAGTGAAATTAACCGTTGCTCGATGGATTGGTCCAGGTGCTTTCTTTTGCCTCTCAACTAGATAGTTGATCCTTTTCTTAAGAGCACTAACTTGCTCTTCGGTGATGATGGAAGGCCCATGAGGTATTGATATGGCATTTACCGTTCTTTTGGGGGTTTCATGAGATTCATTCCAATCTTCGTAGCTCTGACTGGCGAGCTCTTCTATGATATCCGATGATTCTCCTGCATTGAGATTGCTGAGCCTTCCACCGGCCACTTGGTCAATGGATCGCTTGGTGAGGAAGTTGGCATGATCGTAAAAGATTTGGACTTGAAGCCAAAGATCGATGCTGTGATGAGGGACTTTATGGAGTAAGTCCTTGAATCGAGTCCACGCCTCGTAGAGAGTTTCGCCTTGACGTTGCTGGAACATCAAGATGTTGTTCCTTAGTTTGGTAGTTCTCCCTAGTGGAAAAAATTGGGCGAGGAAATGAGTGGTGAGATCATCCAACTTGAGATGGATCCGACGGGAAGTCGCTCAAGCCAATTACTAACTTGGTCCCGTAGAGAGAATTGGAAGAGACGCAAGCGCATGGTCTCCCGAGTGGTAGCGTCAAGGTCGATAGAGTCAATGATTTTAAGAAAGTCCTTGAGATGCTGATTAGGATCTTCAGAACGAAGTCCATCGAATGCACATCCGTTTTGCACCAACCGGATGGTGTTGGATCGCAGGGCTGTAGTTTGAGCTTGATCATGGAGCTCAATGGTGTTCCTATAGCCTTGATGGCTCGATCTACAGAATTCACCAAGAGTACGGCCTCTTGGTGGGTCAATTGGTGGTGGGTTGATGGGAAGTGGTTGATTTGGTGGGTTATCACCTTTCATGATGAAAAGTGATAAGGTTACGAACAAAAACACGAAGGGGATAGACTACAAGGAAGCTAATGAAAATGACAAAAAATCTTACTTGATAGGAATCAAGCAAGGGAACCTAAACGAGATAGAGATCTAACTAGCTATTCTATTCCCCGGCGGCGGCGCCAAAAACTTGATGCGCGCGGAAGGCGCGTTCTGGGTGAAGGAAACTTCCTTTTCGTCTAGCAAGTTTTTCAACCTCCTAGGCAGTGAACCTAATCGTTGTAGTATAGTATTAGGTAAGCCTCATGGATTGATATCGTTCTATAGGGGAATAGGAATGCTAGTAAGAAACGTATGATGAGAAGGTGGGGTTGAAGATGATTCTTTTTTTTATCTTTTTTAGATTTTTTTAGAAAGTTCAGGTAAAATCTCGGGGCAATTGGTTGGGAGGTGGTACTTCTACCGATTACTCTACTTTATCTAATTATCTAAATATCTAATTACTACGGGTTTATGTCTAATTGAGGTGTGCTCGTATGATGATTAAAAATGTGTTCACCTAGATACTATTACTCCCTAGTTATATTTTATTGGTCAGTTGAGTTGTCACGTCCTATCTTAACGCGTTATATTCCTAAAGGTCGTAGGGTATGCGTAGTCCCTAGTTCTTTGAGGTTATCTCTCGTATATGACCTACGGAATCGACAAGCCTTGGCTATTTCATCCATAAACCATATCATCATAAAGCATACTCAAGCATTAAATACGACTAAGATGTCTAGTTGCACTCCTAAGCCAATTTCAATTTAGATAAGAAACAACCTAACAATAATCAATAACTAGGTTTCACAGATCTAAGCAAACACACAAGAAATTTAGCTAGACATGATAGACAAGCAAGCATACACACAATCAATCGAATACGGGATAGACATTATGATACTTTGGATTAAAATACTTATCTCGATGTGTAAAATAGGGTATGGGACCCTAAGATAATGTCCAATTCGGACTACAAACGATTTAGGATTTTTTTCTCCAAAAGTCTACCTCTTAAAATAAAGAAAAATCGAATTCTATATATAGATTTACAACTGAGACGGCGTCACCTTTTGCATGGGACGCCGTCAGCTCGCCATCATTAGGGTTTCGTCTGGGCCAAGTCATCGATGGGACGGCGTCACCTTAGAGTTGTGACGTCATCGGTCTTCAGTTGGGACGTCGTCTTGATTCTAGATCTGGGCCGTCTGGAGTGAAAACTGTGAGTGACACCCTCCTTATTTAAAGCGTGACGCCGTCAGGTTATGTGACCAAAATTTCCATTGAGCCGTCGCGTGCATGTTTTGATCAAGTCATCATAGAGGGACGGTGTCGCCCTTTGGTCGGGACGCCGTCAGATACTGTTGATCAGTCTTGTGAGGCTTTGATCTTGACTTTGCTATTTTCTTCATGTATTTGCTACTTTTCGTCCAAATGTGATTCTTTCTAGCATTTTGCTTTCAAAAGACCTAAAAAGTGAAAACAAACGAAATTAAGCAGTAACGGATATAAAATGTGTCGAAATAGAGCTTAAATGACCCCCTAAAAGTGTACGTTTTAAATCCTTATCACATACCAAGTTCATACACCAAATATCATTTAAACCAATTCTACACTTAAATAAATATCACAAGTTTACAGCTTTTTCAAATTTCTTACACAACCAACTCTCTTCTCTTTTCATACACAAACCCACGCCTCCCCCTTATCCTCCCTTTCATTTCACCCTTGATTTATGAATCTTGTCCCTATATATTTTACCAAGTTACATTTCTTTTCTTTTATATACACTTCTACTAATTTACTTCTCTTTTATAACATCACAAAAACTAACAACCACTTTTATATACTAACCGTGTCATACAAAATTTTCAAAATGCTCTAGCATCCAAAAGTCAAGAACAACTTTCCTTTTTATTCTCTTTCACTTCAAAAGCCATCCTCACCATCACCTTCATTAATTTTTATGTTTCCATGTTCCCTAGATACTTCCATAAGTCTTGCATTCTTTTATCTATAAAACACTACTTTTCTTTCTCATTTCAGCTACAACAAAACACGCACAACTCATTATTTTCTCTCCTTGGTTCAAGAGCAGCAAATAGGGCAGAAAGAGAGCAAGAAACTTGGGTTTTATCTTGGGTTCTAGTCACTTGGTTAAGTATTCTAAGGTGTTATAGCAAGGATTTATCAAGGTGTTTTGATTAGGTGTTCATTTTGTTCTTGGATTTTCTTTGTTCTTCAATCATCCACACATCTTGTCGCGTTTAGGTTTTTCCGCCATTATTCGCGTTATACCATTCCAAGTAATTTGATCACTTGAGTTGAGTTTCATAGCCCCGTTTTTACATGGTTGTACATATTTTGAAATAATCGAGGTGAGAATACATTGCGTGCTTTTACATACGGGCACAAGTGCATAAAACAATTACATATTTCCTAAGTTACCACATTAGCCATAAGGTTCTCATTTATCATGAACCGTTAATTACTTGTAAGTGTAAATGTTGTGAATAGATCTATTGGGTTTACACCCCTGTCCGGGTTGGTCGCACCAACTAGGCAAACGAAAGCGTATCATTTGGGAATGTTAGGTGTTTGGTTAGATACCTACAGGGGCAATCATATATATGTACAAATCGCATACATAACACGTTATGCTTCGGGGTCATGAGCTTAGTGTAATAGTAATAGTTTTTTTACATTATATTTGTTACAATGGTCACTAAATACCTTTCATGATAATGTATGTGTACAATAGTCACAGGAATCTTGTGGTCCGCACTTTGACAATTACATTTACATTTACTTAAACCTATGAACTCACCAGCATTATTGTTGACATTTTAGCATGTATTTCTCAGGTTCTTAGACGTACATGCCTGGTTTGGATATGGAGCATCATTAATAGAATCATTTTGCGGTCTCATCATTTCAAAGATTTTTGCGCATTACTAATAGCGTTTGATTATGTATAAAAATCTCTTTCATTTTGTTGTGAACTCAAAACTTTGCCCTTTTGTAAACTTTTACGTTGTAATCAAACGTGTATTTTTCCAAAACAGCTCATATAGAGGTCGTTCGATGTAACTGTAACTTCTTTCCATGAAAGTCATGCCCCGATAGCTTTCGATGCGATATTTTAAGGGTGTGACAACCCTAGACACTCTAAGATCCTTTTTCAAACATGCTCCAATTTCGAGTCAAGAGATAGATAAATAGACATCCCATTTGATTTCAGCTTTATCCAAAACTCGGGGAAAACCATGAGAGAAAAGGCTCGAATGGCATGACCCCTCCATCACCCCATAATGAAAGGGGTAATCTCATAGTTCTTGGTATGGAAGATACGTTGTTAGGTGCTCAAATTTATTTTTTCATTGAGGCCGAACCTAAACATGTGCTAGAGATAGTTGTCCATACACCGATAAGGGATGTATGGATTCTCGAGAAGAGAGGAGCCATGGTGCCCCCCCTGCGGACCACCTGAATCCCATGAGTGAATCGACATTGGATCTCACCTGAATTGCCCCATCTATCCTCCTCAAGTTTGGTTTCAAATCCCGGTTCAGGAAGAGTACGGCATGCTAATGTGCCTTGGATGATCCACATCTCAAGGTCAGGCGCCAATGAACACACTGAGCTAATAGCCCGTCGTGCGGGGCCCCCACTGGGAGCCCACTATGCCAAAAGCGAGAGAAACCCCATCCCTCCCTTCCTTTTTTCGCCCCCATGTAGACGGATATGTAAAATTAAAAACCGAAACCGAACTGTGATAAGCGAGTTTTTTCGGTTTTGTATTGAGCGGTTCAGCTCGGTTTGTCGGCTTCTTAGGCTTTTTGAACTCCCGTAGCCTTTTTCGCATATGAAAATACTTAGAAAGCCATCACTTTCACCCACCAACACCACGACCACTTCCGCCCGTCAACATTACCACCACCACCAATTTCAGAGGTGTAAATTGATAATTTTAAAAAACGCCGTTAAGCATCGTACTTGTCACTTTTTGTGGTTGTGTATACTGAACTTTTTTCTTTTTTATTGTGTGTACTGAACTTTTAAATTTCGATTATTCTTTTATTTTGTGACTATCTTGCCATGTAAAATTACCATTTTACCCTTCAAAATTTGAAAAAATTTAGGGTAAAATGGTCATAAAATACACACAATGATTGAATTTAAAAATTCAGTACGCACATGAAAAAAAAAAGTTCAATACACACCACAAAAAGTGACAAATACAATGATTTTTTTTATTATCCCTAAGTTTTTGAATTCAGAGATGGATAAACAAAAATAAGACATGAAAAATATAAATTTGTAGCAAACATTTACCAGTCATATATCATACTCGTGAGGATCAAAAACATATAATTTTGTCCATTTTACATAATGCGACTTGCTTAAAATTAAATTAAACAATGTAAGGGCAATTGCATATATACTTATTAAAACTTGCATATTTGTATAGGAATGTCTAACCAATGCCCTTAGGGCATTGGTTAAGATTTGTCTTTTTGTGATTTTTAATTACACAAATAGTCCTTGTAGTTGACATAAAATTGCAAATTTGGACGGGGACCCACATAAATAGTTGTTAAAAACCACAAGAAGACAAATCTTAACCAATGCCCTTAGGGCATTGGTTAGACATTCCCTATTTGTATATATACCCAAAACATGTTTAAGTTGCATTGTATATTATACATTAAAAACTTTTACGTATTATGACAAAATATGCAAATTTTTAAGTTTTAGTAACTACATATGCAATTCTCCCAACAATGTAAGCTAAATAGAGAGGTTAAATAGCTTCAACAAGATCGGTTGTGGACCACTCTATATGAGGGGTCTATCTATTTAATACTATGATTAGAACTAAAAAAGAGGCGTTCTGTTTGATATGTTGTCTTTATCATTGAATAAAAAGATCGGATGACAACCGATCTATCTAATAATTTCGTTTTAAAATAAAGAGTAAATTGCAAAAATCGTCTTTAAAGTTTGGCCAAATTGCAAGTTTCGTCCCAAATGTTTAGAAAGTGCAAAGATCATCCCCGTGAGAAACTTTTGGAGCAAAAATCGTCCCTGGCCAACAACAAATGACTAAAATGCCCTTTCTAAACGTTTGGGACGAAACTTGCAATTTGGCCAAACTTTAAGGACGATTTTTGCAATTTACTCATTTCTATATTATTTTCAGTTTTCTTACATAAATGATCCATGTGTTGTACAAAGTTTGACAATGTTAGTCCCGATTTTTTTTTTAACCATCGCCACCCACTGCGACCCACTACCACCGCCACCCGCCACCACCACCATCTCCACCCCACCAACCAACCACCATCACCTACTACCACCACCCCCATCCACCACCACTCATAGCTACCACCGTCATCCACTAGCACAACCTCATCCACCACCACTCACAACCACCACCGACACTGACCACCACCACCATCGCCACCCCACCACCGCCACCCACCGCGACCCACTACCACCCCCACCCGCCACCATCGCCATCTCCACCCCACCACCGTCACCAACTACCACCGCCACCATCTCCACCCCACCCACCGCCACTGACCACCACCACCATCGCCACCCCACTACCACCACCACTCACAGCCACCGCCGCCACCCACCGCCACTGACCACACCACCATCGCCACCCCACCACCGCCACCCAATGCCACAACCCCATCCACCACCACTCACAGCCACCACCGCCACTGACCACCACCACCATCACCACCCCACCACCGCCACCCACTACCACCGCCATCTCCACCCCACCACCGTCACCCACTACCACCGCCACCCGCCACTGCCACCATCTCTACCCCACCACTGCCACCCACCATGACCCACTACCACCGCCATCTCCACCCCACCACCGTCACCCACTACCACCGCCACCCGCCACCACCACCATCTCCACCCCACCACCGCCACCCACTACCACAACCTCATACACCACAACGCACAACCACCACCGCCACTCTGCGTGGTAGTGTATGAGGTTGTGGTAGTGGGTGGTGGTGGTAGTGGGTCGCGGTGGGCGGCGATGGTTAAAAAAAAGAAAAAAAAAAATCGGGACTAACATCGTTAAACTTTGTACAATACAGGGATCATTTATTTAAGAAAACTGAAAATAATATAGAAAATAGTAAATTGCAAAAATCGTCCTTAAAGTTTGGCCAAATTTCAAGTTTCGTCCCCAAACGTTTAGAAAGGGCATTATAGTCATTTGTTGTTGGCCAGGGACGATTTTTGCCCCACAAGTTTCCCACAAGGACGATCCTTGTACTTTCTAAACCTTTGGGACGAAACTTGCAATTTGACCAAACTTTAAGGACGATTTTTGCAATTTACTCTAAAATAAATTAGAAAATTTTGATTTTTCCAGATTTTAATCATACCAAAATGCAGATTTTTTCCAGAATTCAATGGATCACTCTCCATTAATTAAGCTTTTGTTTGAACTTACAATATCTTAATTTATGTACAAAGACTTTGGGGAGTACCAAGTTAGCTCACCCATCAGATTGTCATGTGAATATTTTACATTTAAGAGTGTTTATTTTACAGGGAAAATGACAAAAAAAATATCATACTTGTAATCATTTGTTTTTGTGGGTAGCGAACAAATTTTTTTTGCTTTTGTGGGTACTATATTTTCAAATTCATCCTCTTTATGGTACTATGTGACATTTTTGCCCTTCTCGAAAAAAAAATTCTATTAGCTAAGAGGGGCAAAAATGTCCAAAAATTTCGCAAAATACCCTAAAGAGGATGAATTTGAAAGTATAGTACCCACGAAAGCAAAAGAATTTGTTCGCTACCCACAAGAGCAAATGGTGTCAAGTATAATACTTTTTTTTATAATTTGCCCTTATTTTACTTGGTGTGGATACAACTCCGCTTGTATCATATACATTACGCAGACAAAGGAATGGGATAAAGCCGTGCGACAGGAACACAAACCAAAGGGTTCGCTCTAGGAAGTGTGAGACCTTTACCCTCTTCCATATCAACGCTATTTAGATTTCCATTTTTTCCGGCATTCCAGTCAAAGCATTGAATCATAGAACCAAGACTCACATGTACCACCATCAACGCTAGCGATGTCCCTGGACACATCCTTCTCCCGCCCCCAAATGGTACCAGCTGAAAGTGTTGTCCTCTAACATCCAACTATTTGTTTTCAAGTCTTTCAGGCATGAATTCAAGTGGATTTTCCCAATGAGTCGGGTCTCGCCCAACCTCCCAAACGTTTATGAAAGTAGTAGTATTTGCTGGAATATGGTAACCGCCCAGAGTGCAATCTTCATTTGATAGTCTATGAATCAACCGGTGTAGGATCATAATATTTATGTTGTTTGATGATTCGGGTGGTCTAGGACAATGATTAAATAAGAAAGCCATTTTAGAGAGATGAAGAGAGTTGAGAGGAGGTTCCTTGAAGAGAGTTGCTTAAGAAAATGAAAGGTTTATTCAAAGAAGCCACACCCCTTCCATGGATGGAAGGGGTATTTATACTTACAAACAATACGTCCTCCTATCGGACTGTGGATCAGGCATACAGTGGGTAAAGACCCGTCCTTCCTCCACGGTGTTGCACTAAACTAAACTACGCTAATAACTAACTAATAAACTAACAAATAACGTAACTAATGATATGTCTACGAGCTAACTTATGCTAGATAATACTTGGGGTGACCGACACTTCACTATGGAATTTTCTAATTCCTAACAATCTCCCCCTAAGGGAGGTCACCCCATGTTTTACATTTCGAATCCTAGCATTCTATTTTATCTTCAGTCTTGAGCTCGTAGACTTTAATTCTTCACTTTCGCAATCTTTGTGCTTAAGTAGTGCAACTTCAAAGTCCGCATTGATTTGTACTTTTTGTGGAGGCCTTAACTGATCCACATCTTTGATGATCTTCGAGCTTTCATTGAGATCATCAGCCATAGTAAATCTCTGGATCACCCTTTATTGTGTTGCCATCATGTGAAGTTGTGACTTTTGGACCGACATGTTCACACTTTTGAATCATGACATCTTTCCATCAGAGTAGTGGAAGCCTTACTGGTTCATGATATTTGCAGCAGCGTAGCAGAAGCATAGTATAAAAATATCAGAACCAGGTTATGTAGATATGCACCAGTCATGATTTCTTCAATTAAGTGTGGTTGCTGTGAACATGCGGCTTTGGATTGACTCCTCAATTCTGATCAGCTGCAATCGTCGGTGTGTACCTGCATACGACAGTTAGCAATAAAGCGTACGAAAGTGTCTTTGAACACTTTTGTTGAATTGAGGTACACGGCCCACGGTTCCCCGTTGATCAGTACAAGTACTGCCTGTGATCAGGTAGGATTCCTAAGAATCTCCTTGACAGGGTTTCGCAGTTGTTCTAGCTGTTCTCAAACCGGAACGTCTCAAAGAAGACAACACGGAGTGAGTGAACCAGCAAATTGAGATTCATTGATTGATGAAAAATGATTTGAAAAACAATCGCGTATTGCTTGAAGACAGAGTTTTGCAATACGACGAAGGTTTTATGAGAAAGGTCAATTTTCAATCAAAATACTTTTTGTGTTAGATAATGAGTACACATTCGACGTGCTAGCGAAAAGAAGAGATTCGCACATCGAACGGTTTTTCTAAAAGTATTTTTCAATCAGAGATAATTTTTGAATTTGAAATGAATACACATTCGACGTGCTAGAGAAAAGAAGGTTTGCACATCGAACGGTTTTTCCAAAAGTATTCGTCAATTCCATTCCTGGACCAAGGTTGATTCAAGAATGAATCTCCCCATCATTTCTATCCAGTTGTCACAAGCTTGATCTTACGAGAAGATCTCACATGTCACCCACCAAGAGCTTGTTTGATGTTGGCTCTAGAAGGATTTCCATCTTCATCGCGAATACTTTTACATACCACTCAGATGTTCTGGCAATACCACAAGGATAATGCGTAGGACTCATAATATATACTTACTTTCCACATTGTGTGAAACAGCAAGTCTTCATGAATTTAGTGTCCTAACGAGATATTGTGGATGATCTCTTGGCTCTAAACTCAATTGTGCATATTTAGTTCCTGTACCGGAGACTAGGGAGAGGGTCTCCTTCTTCAATATCAACAATCTCTAAGAGAAAGTCGATAGATTATGTCGGTTCCCCGTGAGAATGAAACAAGCCCTTTTAAGAGGAACTTGAGTAGCTTGGGAAGTTAGTGCAGTGCGTCACTGGGTCCATGACGTCTTGTCTTCAATACCAGTGTTACCTTAGTAACAACCAGTAGCATATGTATTGAACCCGGTTACTGCCCTAAGGTTGAATTATTGGAGGGCTATTTCTTTTCACCCTTTTTCACATTCCTTTCTTTTTCATTCTTTAACCCCTTCAGTGCTTACCAAGACTTCATAACTAGAACCTTGTTGGGTTTATTCCAGTACTAGCTCAGTCTCAGTCCGCACTCTTCCCATTTCTCATTTTTCTCCTTTTTCATCATACCTAAGGACTCTACACTATCTAGTGGATTGTCCCTGGGTAGATCCCTCCGGTTCTGGCGGATCGTGGGAACAAATACCTAACCTCACCAGCCTTATAACTCCATGCATAAAGTAAAATGGTCGGTCTTTTGGTACAGTTTATTCTTCCTTGAAACCAATTGAAAAATCATTTGGAAAAACAATCAAGGTACCTGTGATACGAGATCAAAGCATTTTGTACCCTAATAGTTTTGATCATTTAGAAAACCTCCGCCTCAACATGTGCGTATGATTTAGAAATTGTTTAGCACAAGGAGGCAAGAGGACTTTGAAATATTTTCTTTGATCACAATTTTCATACGAAAAAGCCATTTGATTTTCATGGTAAAATTCTCCCCCTCATTATGTGCATAGGATAAGTGAAATCATTTTATCACATAGAGGAAAGAGTTCTTTTGAAGCACAACCACGATCACAAAATCCATTAATAAAACCATTTGTAAACTCAATCAAGGTACTTTATAAGTCTCTTTTAAAAAAAAACTTTTGTACCTCGATAGTTATGCTCCCCCTCAATATGTGCTTCGAGATTCGATAGCGTTTAGCACATATGAGAGAGCAGCCTGCATAATTAAATCAAAACGATCACCTTTTATCAAATTTCATTATTAAATCACAAATTCTCCCCCGATCAAAAATATCAAACCCTTTGAGATTTTGGATCCCAAGTGATTTAATAAGGTTTAGAAAACATGGGAGAAAATGTGGCCTTGTTTAAATACTCATCTGGTTTTTTTGATAGATCCTCCTCCTCAACATGTGCATTGTGTATTTGAAATCGTTTGGCACATGGAGGCAGGAGTGCCTATAAAGGACTAAAACCGATTCCATTAAAACAGATTTGAGATTTAAAACACGATCTCTCCCTCGATCAAAAATTTCAAACCTTTTGAGATTTGTGATCCCAATTGATTTAAATCATTTAAAAGAGTTTGGGGAAAGACGTGGCAAGATTTAATTTTTGAAAAATGACAGATAAGGACCAATTTAAGACATTAAAGATTGTTAGTGTCAGGTATGATAGTTTTTAAGAGATCTTTTAGTAAAATAAAACAATTTCACAATCAAACAAGAACAGAAAAAATTTCATTTTGAAAGACCTTGATTCTAAAGAAAAAAATCATACCATGACATAACATTAAATCTTTAGATCACCACTTATATTGTACAAAGCGGAACTTTTGTGAAGAAATATCGTTTGAAAATATTTTATTTTAAATCACTCTCCCCCTCAATCCATGACCGTAGTCGATAATTGAGTGACTCAAGTTTTGATAAAATGAAGTCCGGTGATTTTCAAAATTAAGTTCAATTAATTTTCAAAACAATGTTTTCCATTTTCAAAACAATTTAATCAAATTATTCAAAATTGTTTAAAAATGGAATCCTGCACAAAGATACGTTAGGTGGTTGAGAAGCTTCTGTTGTTGTTGCTGTAGGGTTTGGAAGAAAAACCGTCTGCAGATGCAGTGAGACTTCTTCTTACGTTGCATTTTGAATGCCAACTGAGGTCAAATTAAGCTCTATTTCTTCAATCACTTAGAAGAAAACCATCTGCTGATGCAGTGAGACCTCTTACGTTGCATTTATGCCAACTCTCCATAGAAGTCCAATTAAGCTTCGTTTCTTCATTTGTCAACCCAAGATATAGTTACCCTTTCCTTTCGGCATCCAATCATCTACAATTGTGGGATCCGGATCGGGAACATTCTTTTATACCAATATACCTGCATACGTTAGTGAACACACATACAAATATATGGTGGTCGACATCACCCAAAAAACAATCGACTAATAAAAGTCAATGCAACATATCAATCAGATCATATAAGATATGGGAATAATGTGTTTATCAAACTCTAATCATCTAATCCTAATAATCTTATCCTAGGCACCTAGTCCTTCAACGTAGGTTAACATCATTTTTCAGTTTAAGCATTTAGGATAATTAAGAAAGCCCGTTAGATGATATAGATTTGAAAACATTCTCCCCCTCAATCAATGACTCATTTTTCTGAAAAGTTTAAAAGCGCTGAAGTCATTGATTGAGTTTTTAATTTTTACAAATACTTTGAAACTGATTGATTTTCAAGCAACTCATTTACCACCATTATTGAAAACACCAAATATTTTTCTGAAGAATTTTAGACGGAAAAACATTTGTGTAGGAACAGCAGTCCTTCGACATACTTTCCTTGTTTTGTTTTAGGATAAGTGCGCGAAATATTTGAAAAATTGTTTAGCGCAACACTTTCCTTCCTTTAAAGAGCGGGTTGCTATCTGAAATAATAGCAAGCCATAGTTTAAGCACGGGTCACAGTCTGAAGTAACTGCAAGCCATATTTAGAGACATGTTTTGGAAAAAAATATTTACACCTCCTGCTCGAACTTCATCTAAAGTCCCGTGCCATTATTGAATGACATTTCTAAGACCGTAGATGTTATCGATACCAGAAGACATGTCTTGAGAAAACATATTTTTGGTATTTTTTTTTTGAAATTTTCTGATTTTTATGGGTTTTTGTAGATTTTATATTTTTCTATTTTGTTTTTGTTGGTTTTATATTTTTGTATTTGGTTTTCTGAAAAATATTTACAAAGATAGAATAGATGATATAGTTTAAGAAGATGATGATACGAGTACCGAGATAAGGATATCGAGCAGCCCCGTTGTAGAAGATAGAAGTCATCATCCCTAAAACTTTCACCACCAAAGCTTTCGAGGCTCTTCCATAGAAGAAAGAAATTGAACCATCTGAAAGTGAGACTCTGGCAGCTTCCCCCCAAACCGAAAATCCTTTAGCTGAGCAGATTCAAAGCTTTCTTACAAGCTTCCCTTAGCCAGGTGCACAAAGAAGCACACCATTATCATCAATCCCGCTGCTCCATTTAAGAACGATAATCGAGGCTCTCCGTTCGGGGTTATATCATCAAGAAGAAGAACAACAACGTATCATCCCACTCTTTAAATTTCTTCTCATATTTCATTACCACTGAAGTCTGAAGCGATGCATCCCCAAAAGGTGTCAAGAGAACAATTCCTCCAAGTAGTTGAATTGATGTAGACAGTCTCTTTGTATAATGCTCAAGAACTCTCCCGAATACACATCATGAGGGGAATGAAAACACCTTCCCATGTTCACATTTTTCTTCCCGGATGATCGTGTATGAAGCTCAAGAACCCGAAGTACACCAATACCCAAGAGCTCTCCCGAATACACATCATGAGGGGAATGAAAACACCTCCTCATGTTCACATTTTTCTTCCCTGATGATCGTGTATGAAGCTCAAGTATCCGAAGTATACCAATACCCAAGGAAGGAAAAACTGATAACATTGAAAACGCAGGCCAAGTCACTGATTATCTCTGCGGATGACAATCTCTGCGGATGTAAACTCTGGAATAAGTGATTATATCTCTGAATCACTGATTAAGCCCTCAAGTGAGACAGCTGAGCGCCCCCAATGTACACAATTCTCTCTCCCCTGATGATTGCGATAACATCGAGATCATCACACACCAGTGTACCTCTTTTATCTTCAGAAACTTTCATTTACATCACTTCCCCCACGACATTGGAATAAGAACACTAAACGCTTTGATGAGTAAAACCTCGAGTTTCTCTGCGGTCATGACATTTGTTTTCCCGGGATATCTTCAATCACTTAGAAGAGTTAAGTTCATCAAGTTTACTTGCCATGAGTCAAACCTTGAGTTTCTCTGCGGTCATAACATTTGTCTTCCCGGGATATCTTCAATTACTTAGAAGTATTAAGCTCATCAAGTTTACTCGCGTTTAGGTGCTTGTCTCCTTCCCCCTTGCTGGTTTTGACACTTCAGAATCAGCAAAACATTATAAGCCCAAATACTTGAAATCTGTTGAGAAGATCGCTTGAAGTCTTTGTGAGAATCAACATGCTGAATAATGTGAGCAAGTCTAATTGGGGATTAAATTCGACATATCACTCTCCCCCAATTAGTGCTCTCCCCTAAACCGACAATCTGTTTGATAAATGCCCAGATTAAGAAGAAGTCTTTAGATCGTTAAATTGCAACTCGTCTTTAGTCTTCTATCATGTAGCAGGAAATGTAGAACAGACTGTAGACTCGACCTTCTTCAAGATTGTCCAGTTGGGGAATAGATAGTTAACATCTTCAACTCACCAAAAACAAGAACATCACCAAAAAGCATCCCAATCAACTTACATCTTGCAAATCCCCTTAACTAAAATCCCTCTCAATCAAACAAGAACAGAAAGATGTTCATCAAGGAAATCAGCAATCAGGCCCCAACGAACACATAAGATGGTAACACCAAACTACCAATCACATCAAACAAGAACAGAGTGATTGTTCGGAATCATCATGTTGATGTATACGTGAAGCATTAACCGGAAGCACTTTGTCGATAAACTTATCAATCCGAGTGAAGATGTCAACCAACGGCTCTTAGAAGAACAACTCCATGTGAAGATAACCCGATAAGAAGAAGCTCGGTTCTTACATGAGTTAGGAGCCGTTTGACCATATATTCTCAAATATCAATCAACCATGCAGAATTATCATACTTCTTCTCCCCCTCAAGAATTGCAGACGAAATTGCCATTCTTGACTAAATAAGTGAAATCATCCAAATGTATTCTATTCACACTTCTATCCTGTAAAATTAGCACATGATGTCGCCATCGTCCTTATAGTAGAGCAAGTTGAATAAGAAAACAATCAATGGTAGCCCGGTTCACTTGATGACTAAAGCGCATGGAAAAAGTATGAAGCATGTTGATGAGAATGGTCATTAATAAGAAGATTTCTCTTCTTCAGAAGATAAAGCGCACTGAAACGTACACTTTTCTTTTCTTTAGAGAACGAGGCATGAACTGTTGTGTTCAAACGTCATTATGATGAAGTACGAGGCCTGAACTGATGTGAACAGACGTCATAAATCTCTCTCTTTTCATCTACTCTTGGCAAACTTGTAATTAACCCCATTATCATTCAGTAGGCTATTTGTCGTGACAGCTGCTGGAGAAAACCCAATATGATGAATTTGACCCTGAAGCAAACTAACTCGAACTCGTGACTTATACTTGCACATATGTAACAAAGAGCGGTGCCGATTTCCATTAGCATCTCTAAGTACTCTCTATGTACTCTATACTCTTCAACCAACCAACCATCAAGTATAAGACGTACATTACCTCTTGAAAATCCACAATTGAATGTGACACTGAGCACTACAACGTAACCCCTTAAAGTGATAGTTATTTTGTAGTGGTATGAGCCCAATTCCCCCAAGTGGTAAAAGAAAAGGTAAAAGACACCCAACAATAACTAGATTTCCAGGTCTTTGTTTTTGATAATAAGCTCGAACAAGGATCATGAAGAATCTTCATCCAACCATCCCCGATACCTTCAGATACTAAGTACACTCGCCCATGATAATTCACTTCAACCTCAAATAAATAATACTGAATTAACGCGGTTGTCACTTTTTCTGGTTAACTGCTCAAATCTAGCCTTCTTTGACATTTAAACGAACTTTGATAATGGTTTCATTCCGACCATGGTTAAAAGCACATAACCCCGTAAAACCAAGTAATAACCAAACTGCCATGACGAATATTCAAACACACATCCAATTCATGAAGTACACCCTTTTATCCCTTCTTCGAAGCAGAAACCGTAGCACCACCAGATTTACACTTTCTCTTCTCCAAGATGGTTCCATCATTACGGGATTTTACAACTCTATGGTTTAAAACGAGAAATGGTTTCTTTCGCGGGATTTTACAAAACCAAGAATAAACCGTAAGATAGATCCGGAAATGCACTTTACTAATACCAGGATGTTTCCATTGTCACAGGATTTTACAAGTCTATGATTTAAACCGAGAAATAGGTTCTTTCGCGGGATTTTACAAAATCAAGACAAAACCGTAAACAATGTCAGCTTGAATGTGTAATGACGACTTTGGTTTCAGTGAATATCTGTTTTAGGGGAACATGCAGCGGTTCATCAACGATTCATTATCCAACATCATCAACATCAACAACCATCCAATGAACACTCTGGAAAACACATCGTTCACAAATTCTGTCGGCTATTGTTGTGACCACATGGAGAAGTAGATCCGATATGCCAAACTTGATGATGAAGTAAAATTCCCCAGATTTGTTACTTAAACTTGTACTAATCCTTGTGAAAGAGAAACGGTGTACCCAATGTACAAACCTCTTGACGTATCCTCAACTGCGTGAGACACCGAAGTGATAGCTACGTTGTGGGTTAAGTGAGAAAGAATCACAAACGCAACTAAATAGCCAAGTCTTTATCACACTCAATAAACGTCCAAACAAGTCATCTTCGCGGAAGGGTAGAAAGAAAGAAGACGAGATAAGTAAACGCGCCCGAAAAACCTCACTTGAAAGTCAAATAAGAAATATCATACAAACAACCCCGTAGTCAATCTTTTCTAAAATCAATTAAAGCCGTGACATAATGTTATTCGTGGAAAGGTATAAACCAAAGTACCAAATCTCAAAACACAACAAATCTCATCATCATGCCCAATCTCATTATCAACTCTCATATCACCAATAATCATCTGATTTAAAATCCATTTTCGAGTCCATTATCATCATGAGTCTTTGTCAAATAATCAATTCTCAAAAATCCGATCCCAAATCATAAGTCCAAATGCAACATGATATTCGGCCCAATATATCTCATGAAATAAACGAATCACGTGGTTGTTATATTCAAAATAGTCACATACCCTCAATATATCCTATATATCAAAATCCAACTTCCAAGTTCAAATCATAGATCCATTGATCTCAAAGCTGAGACGAAACATAAGATAATATACAAATAAAGTTCAACATGACACCATTCGAGTACATTCGTCAAAATGATTTAGAATCCAAATAACGTTTCATCATATACAAGTATATCATTTCGGGCCCATGTGATAAAGTGTATGTTCGTGCCCCATTCTTAATCCATTATACAAACTCGTTGCAACCATGTGAGGCCCATAAGAAACACAATAATGTCCGGTTATTAGAAAGCATCAAGTCCAAGTCCAAATTAACACCATATTCGGCCTAAGTGAAACAGAAACAAGTCCTTCAATAACATTCGGCCCATAAAATGTCCGTTTCAACATTAGAGGCTTAGAGCACACAAACCCTAAACATTCGGGGTATTAATATTCCTTATCCCACAACAAACCCTAAACTTTCTCACCTCACTAACAAACGCAGTCACAAACTAATTTTGACAAACCCTAAAGTCTCTCTCAATTAGTATCCGCCCCTCATCAAATTATCACAATCTCTCACCACAGATTACACATTTAATCTCCATCAAACTTTAAATCAAACCCTAATCTCACCACATAATCAGTCCGCCCCATCTCTCACCAATATGTTTCAAATCTTATATCTATTGTAGCCACAGGGATGGTAAAGAGACGAGATATGACATAGCCACAGGGATGGCACGATTTTGACCGGCCTCGAGACCAAACTGAAGTTCAAGGTAGGTATATAATCTTTAATATGTGTTTTGTTTGAGGTCATAAACGAACCAATGGAATAAAGTAACAGATTTGTTACATTTATTTCATTATATTCGAAAAAGAAAGAGATGAATCTAGGCTTTACATGATCTTGATCTATGATGAGGTGGTGTTTATATACTTAGAACGATTTGAAGCAAATAATTTCGAACACCAATCTGAGATCTTTAGATGTTTTTATTTTGTTCTTTGATATGGGATTAATAGATTCGGACCTGATAAGGTGTTTTAGGGTCATTTTGTTGTTGGTATTGGATCAGTTGAAAACTATGGACTAATGAAGGTTACGGCTTGAGGTTCCTGAGTCTTTTGGTTTTGATGATGGTATTTGTGCTGAGTTGTATGGAATATGGTTTAAGTCTTATTGTGGTTGAGTAGTCTTGGTTTAGTCACACTTCTTACTTCATTTTCCTTTCTGTTAACACGCATCTGGTCACAAAACTTGCATCTTTTTAAAACAATGACAACACGCTTGACCCAACTAGCTTAATTAATCAACTCGCATTCATTACCATAGTTAACAACTCGCATTAAGTAATGCAAGTAGACAACTCGCTTTAGATTCTGACTCAACTCGCATCATTTGGGCAGCATAACAACTCGCTTTTGACATTAAATCAATAGCAACTCGCTCAATAGCAAAGTGCAATAAAACCAAATGCGAGTTAAGTAACTCGCATGAAACTGAACCAGTACCCAACTCGCATCTTTCTAAACTCGCATCTTTTTTACTCAACAACTCCGACCAACTCGCTTCATGACATAAAAAAATGACAACTCGCAACATGTTCAATGAATCTGGACGTTTTATCAGTCAACTCGCATTCAATAATGCGCTAACTCGCAAGCAAGAAAGACCAACTCGCATTAAAAAAACTTGACCATATTTTCTATTAGCATCAGACCCAGAAAAAGAAAGCTTAATAGGATATGCATTTTACCCATTTTGACCCAATATGACCATGATGACTTGACCACAAGACCACTGATATTACGATTTGGTACCAAAACCCATATAAAGAAGAACACAATCAGTGGACAAAATATTGAGCCAAAAACAGTGAATGATATTGAACGGACTATATGCCTTTTGACCAAAAGATACACAAACTTGCTAGAAACTGATATCACTAAAAGTTGGAAAACAAAATTTTTCGACACAAAAAATACACAAGACAGTTTTAACAAGATTCAAATGACATCAATAAATCAACACAACACACAAACCGCATTAAGAACCATACGAATCAACAAAACAACACAACCTTGGCTCTGGTACCAATTGTAGGATCATAATATTTATGTTGTTTGATGATTCGGGTGGTCTAGGACAATGATTAAATAAGAAAGCCATTTTAGAGAGATGAAGAGAGTTCAGAGGAGGTTCCTTGAAGAGAGTTTCTTAAGAAAATGAAAGGTTTATTCAAAGAAGCCACACCCCTTCCATGGATGGAAGGGGTATTTATACTTACAAACAATACGTCCTCCTATCAGACTGTGGATCAGGCATACAGTGGGTAAAGACCCGTCCTTCCTCCACGGTGTTGCACTAAACTAAACTACGCTAATAACTAACTAATAAACTAACAAATAACGTAACTAATGATATGTCTACGAGCTAACTTATGCTAGATAATACTTGGGGTGACCGACACTTCACTATGGAATTTTCTAATTCCTAACAACCGGCCAACGGGGTGCAGCCTTAATGATTCCTTGACTATTGTTTGAAGGTAAGGAAGGTTTGGAATGTCCGATTCCTGTTGTTAGGAATTAGAAAATTCCATAGTGAAGAGTCGGTCACCCCAAATATTATCTAGCATAAGTTAGCTCGTAGACTTGTAGTTATTTACGTTATGTAGTAGTTAATTAGTTAATTTGTAGCGTAGTTTAGTTTAGAGCAACACCGTGGAGGAAGGACGGGTCTTTACCCACTATATACCTGATCCACAGGCCGATAGGAGGTCGTGTATTGTGTAAGTATAAATGCCCCTTCCATCCATGGAAGGGGTGGTGCTTCATTTTCAATCTAACATTTCCTTTGAGTAACTCTCTACCAAGAAAACACCCAACTCTCTAACTTTCTCTCTCTAATGGCTAACATGTATTTTGATCTCCCAAGACCACCCGAATCATCAAACACATAAATATACGATCCTGCAATTGGTACCAGAGCCAAGGTTTTTGTGTATTGATGATTTATTGGTGCTTTGATACATGTTTCTAAACTGTTTTTGTGTCTTGTTTTTATGGTCGAAATTCTTATCCTTTGATAAACGGTTTTTATGGTCAATACAGATTGGTACTCAGTTTTTAAATAAAAAAGTTTGTGTATTGCTTTTGGTCAAATAAGTCTCATGATTTATCAACAGCTGCATATATGTCTTGTCTCTTTATTTGTTCCAAAAAGTGATATCAATCTGTAACCTGTCTTGTTCCATACCGTGACTTTTAATAGTCTAATGGTCATTCTTGCTGTGGTGATACACTGGTCAAACTGGTTCAAAACAGTCAAAAAAATATGCAGTTTTATGCAGTTTTCTATGTTTTCTGGGTAACTATGAAGGTGGTCGGATATATGGTCGGAATAACGCCGGAAAAACTAAGAAATCTTACTAGCGAATTGTCACTTTGTCCAGATTCATTGAATCTAGCTAGCAACTTATATTTACAAGTTAGCGGTTTGTAAATGAAAATGATAGCGACTTATGTTTATAAGTCGCTGATTTGTTGGCGACTTGTCATTACTATTTAGCGACTTGTTTTTTATAGAGTGTAGCGAGTTGTGTGAACATAAACTGACCTAGCGACTTGGTGACGGTTTGACTTTTGAGTCAAACTGAAAAATAAGTTAGCGACTTGTGAAAATAAGCTAGCGACTTGTTATCTAACAAGTTCTAGCGACTTGACACAATATATGCCATGGCAACTTGACACAAAGGTTGAAAAAGATATGACCTCAAGACCACAACCAATGCCTTTTACCAATATACATCAATCGACCTCAGCTTTTAACATCATTTGGTCCATGGTCAGCAATAACCGAAAGTCTCATCTGTTTCAGCTAAACAATCTTCAGCAAATTACAAATTAAAAGGAACTTGACACAAATCCAATGACAAATGGAAATGGTCTAACGACACAAAACAAATTTCACAACTCAATCAACTTGGAAACCACAAGACCCAATCTCAGATTTGTTTTAACGTGTCCCTTAATCTGTATAAGATTTTTTTCGTTAAACAATTATCTTCACTGATTTTATTTGAAGCTTTGCTTCTTAATCAATATCCGAACTTACAAGAAAAAGAGTGATAACAAATTTGCTATTCTCTCATCCTTTGTTCGTTTATTACATCAATTATCCTTTGTTCGGAGTTGAAAAACCTTACCCGAGACCTCTCAATAAGATCTTGAAGCCATTTGTTACTCATGTTACCATCTCTGTGGCATACATGATTCGCAAGAGAAAAACCAACCCTGTGGCGTTAATTTCGTCCCTCTGCCATCTCTGTGGCGATGATTTGACTAATCAAACTCATGAAAAAATTGGAAGGTTTTACATGTTTTCTTTTGGATTGTTTTCAGTAACGGCTATTCTATTATCGCTGGTGAAAGGAGAGTTGTGATTTACAGGAAGTTGGGAGGCCTATGTATTTGAGAGAGCATTTTTTTGAGTGGCGGATGTATAATTATCAAGTGGGATTAGGGTTTGAAGGAGTAAGTGAGCTTATGAGATAAGGGAGGCGATGTATTGAGATGTTTTAGGGTTATGTAATGCCTAATATTTAGGGTATTGATAAGGTTTTAAAAGGTACCTTTTTGAGGGGTCATTTAAGCCCTTATTCGATCACTTTTGTATCCGTTATTGCTTAATATCGTTCCTTTTCACTTTTTAGGTCTCTTGAAGGCAAAATGCTGGAATGATGCTTATTTGGACGACAAGGCGCGAATATATGAAGAAAATGGCCAAAGTCAGAATTGAGACACTCAAAGCTGCTGAAACATAAGGCGACGGCGTCACTGCATATCTGCGACGCCGTCGGGAAGGAATTTTGCGACGGGTCAGAGGCGAAATTGCATGTTTTCAAGGGACGACGTCAGGTTCTAAAGGAGTAGGCCGTCGCTACTCAGACGGCCTAGATGCAGCCAAGACGGCGTCAGAGCTGAAGGGGACGGCGTCACAGTCATAAGGTGACGCCGTCGAAAGGTTTACGTGGCCAAGACGAAACCCTAATGACGGCGACACGACGGCGTCACGAAACATGAGGTGACGCCGTCGCAGATGTAATCTTATATATAGAATCCGAATTTTTCAGTTTTTGTGTGTAGTCTTTTGGAGTAAAAACCTAAAACCGAACCAAGGCTTTCTTGTGCAGTATTTTAGGGTTCTAAACCCTATTATACATCAAGATAAGTATTTACTTCATTAATTTAATTATGTCTTTGATTATTTGTGTGTATGCTTGCATGTTCTCCATGTCCGGCTAATTTATTTGTGTGTTTGCTTAGGGAATATGAAACTTAATTATTGAATATTGATTGGTTGATACTTATCTTAGTTGACTAATGATCTAGAGTGCGCTAGATTATTCGTTGTGTACTTAATGCTTGACATTTCTTTGTGAACTTTAGAATATAATTATCTAGGTAATTGTAGGATAAAGTATTCAAGGACAACCGTAGAGTAGGCGTCTATAAATCACTAGAGGATTTGTAAACAAGACCCTTTGGTAATTTCAAAGAGTTAGGGAAATAAGCACGCCCTATAGCCTTAGAATCACAACGCAACTAGGAATAAGGACGTGACAAATCAACCATCAATAGGAGATAATTAAGGAGTAGTAAAACCTAAGTAAACACATCTTTAAACTATCATACGAGTACACATCAATTAGACATAGACTATCACAACCTTAGCTTAGATAATTAGATAATAGTAGAGTAATCGGTAGCAATACCAACCCCCCAAATCCAATACCCGAGATTCGTACCTTTTCAATTTCTAAAAAACATAAAAAGATAAAAAATAATCTTCCTCAACCTCAACCTTAGCGTAGTAACTTCTCACTAGCATTCCTATTCCCCTAGAGAACGATATCAATACCCGTGGCTTACCCTAATTACTACACTACAACGATTAGGTTCACTGCCTAGGGTGTTATAAAACTTGCTCGAAGAAAAGGAAGTTTCCTTGACCCCGAACGACGCGTGTAGCGTTATCAAGTTTTTGGCGCCGCTGCCGGGGAATAGAATAGCTAGTTAGTAGTCCACCTCGTTTAGGTTTCTTTGCTTGATTCATATCAAGTAAACTTTTTTCTCATTTTTTAGCTTTCTCTTAGTCTATCCCCCTTCTTCGTGACCTTTGTTCGTAACACCCATCACTTTTCACCATGGAAGGTGACAACCAACCACCACTCATCAACCCACCACCAAACAACCCGCCAAGAGCCCGTACTCTTGGTGAGTACTCGAGACCAAACCACCTAGGTTATAGGAACACCATTGAGCTTCCCGACCAAGCCCAAACTACGGCCCTGCGATCCGACACCATCCGGTTGGTGCAAAACGGATGTGCATTCCATGGACTTCGTTCCGAAGATCCAAATCAGCATCTGAGGGATTTCCTCAAAATTGTCGATTCCATCGACCTTGATGCTACTACTCGGGAGACCACGCGCTTGCGTCTCTTCCAATTCTCTCTACGGGACCAAGCTAGTAATTGGCTTGAGCGACTTCCCGCCGGCTCCATCTCAAGTTGGGATGATCTTACTTCTCGCTTCCTTGCTCAATTTTTCCCACCGGGGAGAACCACTAAGCTTAGGAATGACATCTTGATGTTCCAACAACGTCAAGGTGAATCTCTCTACGAAGCATGGACCCGATTCAAGGACTTACTTCATAAAGTCCCTCATCATGGCATTGATCTTTGGCTCCAAGTCCAAATCTTTTATGATCATGTCAACTTTCCCACTAAGCGATCCATTGACCAAGCGGCCGGTGGAAAACTTAGTGATTTCACCGCGGAAGAATCATGGGAAATAATAGAGGACCTTGCCCTCTATGACAACGAAAGTTGGGATGACCCCCGTGAACTTCCCAAAACCGTCAAGGCAATCTCCTTGCCTCCTCCCGACCGTAGGATGATTGAACTTGAAGATCAAGTCAAATTCCTCATGAGTTCCTACGAGAATCCTAAGTCCTCGCGCCATATAAACAAAGTTTCCTCTTCGTGCGAGCCGTTTTGTGATCCTCATAACACGCGCACTAGCACCCTATCCCCCGAACATGCTTCCGTTAAATACGCATCCTCGCGTAATAATGGAACGGGAGGAAGATTCCCTACAACGCCCGGACCTAGGAATTTCAATGAAACCCGGGAGGCATGGAAAAACAAGCCCGACTTTTACTGGGGACAAACCAAAGGATTCACCTCCAATGATTTCTCGTGGCCCCCACCTAACGGTCCTAACCAACAGAGTATTGAAGGGATGTTGCAAAACATAGTTGCGTCCCAAGAAACCCAAATGGCTAAGCTCTCGGACCGCTTTAACCATCAACAAGCCGAGATGGATAGGAAGATAGACAACCTGTTGAAAGCCATAAATAGTGATAAGAAGGTTAGTGCTATCTCGACTCCCGAGCCTCCAGGTGTAGACATTAAGGATCCAAGCAAGCTTATTAAGCACGTCCAATTCGTCAATGCCATCGCCTTAGTGGAACCGGATGAAACCGATGACGAAGAAGACCAAACATTTGTTGATGATGAAACACCCGAGGAAGAAGATGAAGTAGACAATGACTATTTCAACAAATTTCCTACGGAAGAAGAATTATCCCGCCACCCTCACTTAGTGCGTGACCTCCGTCACATGTATGTTAGGAAAAGCCCTAGAATCAAGTTTGGGAACCCTTGGAATCTTAACATACCATGTTGCATAGGACACCTTTTTGTGGCAAAGGCTTACATTGATCGTAAATCCCCAATTAACATAATGACTAGCACCTATTACAATTGGATAATGAAGAAGCCTATCCCAACTAGGCAAGACCTCGATAATCTTAGTGATAAGTGTAATTTTCTTGGTAGAGTTAAGGGATTGCCCGTCTATGTAGGTAGTTTCACATTCCCTACGGACTTCATAATTGTGGAAGATATTAGCACGGCCATAGACCCTAGCTTGTCCCACGTTATTCTAGGAAAACCTTTCGTAGAAAGCACCGGGATGACCTATGACCCATCGTTAGGAGTAGTGCGATTCAAGGATGAGACCGACGACGTAGCCTACCAAATGCCGTTTAAGATTGAGAAGTTTTCATCACTCTCCAATGATGAAAAGGAACTTAAACTGTCGGTCTATTACAGGAATGATAAGGATAGGGAAAAGGGAGTAGATTATGTTATGGCTAAGCTTTTCGGGTTCTATAAAGATTGTTTGAATTTAGGACCGAAATATAGGACCGAGTGGGGAGAGGGTGAACTCTTAGAAAGGAGTATCATGGGACACTTCTACAACATGGAACCCCCCGATAGAGACCGTCAAGAGGGCGGTGATGCAAAAACGTAGGGGTAGGACTACGAGTCTAGCTACAAGACTCTTAAATAAAGAAAAGCGCTTCGTGGGAGGCAACCCATGCTTAATTGTTTGCTTGTTAGTGTCATATATCTTTTATTAATTGTTTGTCCTCATGTTTGAAATTGTAAAAATGCTTTATTTTGTTTTTAACCTCGTCTTAATTACATATAAAGGTATTTTACATAAAGGATAAGTGTAGGGAGGATTACACACGTTTTCATAAGAAACGTGAACATGAGAATAACAATTAACTAAAAGATATATATGTTTGTTTGTTCGAGTCAAATGCTTGTATCGAGTCATAATGGATGTTTTTGCAGAAGTTTTTCCAGATTCTAAAGATGCAAATTTTCCAGAATTTTTTTCAGAAAATCGCAGACCAGTTTTTGTCAGGATAACCTGACGGCGTCAGGATTGCAACCTGACGGCGTCAGGAAGGAATAAAAACATCAGCTTACTTTTTCTCGTTTTCTGAGCTACTTGTAAAATTTTGGAATTTTCCAGATCTTAACTTTCAAAACAAATTCTGTAAACATCCATTCCACAAGCATTATATCCTAGTTTAAATCGAGTCTTATGTATATTATTACCGCCGATTTTACGCGAAGGTTTCGTTTGTTTTCTTCTAGTGTGCAGGTTTAGTTTATCAAGAAGAAGTTACACAAGTTTGGAAGGAGCCTTTCACGCAAAAATTCTTCTTGGAAAAGATTTAACCACCATTTTTTACGGATCCTACCGAGCTAATCAGGGGAGTATTAGTTTCTTTCGTTTTTAATTACCTTCTATTATCATAACTTTGATACTTTCGGGGAACATTGGGGACAATGTTCAGTTTAAGTGTAGGGAGGGAAAATAAAACGGGAACTTTGAAACTATGCTTATCCTTGACTATTTGCTTTGTCCAAGTGTATTTGTGTAATAAACCATGAGAAAATGTAGGTTAGGGTAATTTTAGCCAAATTTAAAATTTTTTCATGACGTATAAGAGTGGGCCATTAGTCTTAACAAAAGCGTCTCATGGATAGGAAGTTGCATGACTAGCACAAAAACCCTTACCACCTAAATTCCACCCAAAATGTGAGGATCGCCCTTAGATTAGTAGGAATTAAAGCATTCATCTTTAATGCTTAGAGTGTGAACCGGTAGTATATTAGATTCTAGAACTTGTTTTGTGATGCATTCCGAGATCGCTAGTGAGACTACACTTGTGTAGTTAGGAATAACTAAATGATAAGAGGCATTAGGATAAACCCTTGTTTGATACCTGTAATATAATTACTTCTTCCATATCGGTTGAGTAATTCCCCCACACCCTTTGCGCTGTACTCATCTTTAGTACACGATACCCCTAGTTAACCCCTCAGAGCCTATCCTTTTCGCGGTTCTCGTGATGTTTCGGTTTTTCCGGAATATCAATGAAGAGCATTGTTTACACCCCACCCCCAAATATACACCCAAATCGCCTTAGCCTACCTTTATTGCACTCACTTTTAGTGCAAATTTATGTTATCACCCAAAACCCTTAGTTCAATTATCTGGTTGCTTGCATGAGTTGCTAAGTCGAGTCATATCCTTTGTATACAGTTTTGGGATGATTGGGATTCATGGGAAAAGTTAAAGTTTATGAAACATAGGAAAGAGAACGTTAAACTCAAATTCCCTTTGTTTGCATAATAATGTACTCCAAGTGTTTTGATCTTTTCAATTCGGGTCAAATTAGTGTTAGAGTAATAAAAACTCAAGTGTAGGGATGTGTCTATAAATCCCTATCATTTTGATGTACCGTAGAGGATGGTAGAGTAAAAGTGTATGCAAAAAGAAAAAAAAAAAAAAAAAAAAAAAAAAAAAAAAAAAAAAAAAAAAAAAAATAGAAAAAAAAAAAAAAAAAAAAAAAAAAAAAAAAAGAGTGAAAAAAAAAAAAAAAAAAAAAAAAAAAAAAAAAAAAAACATACGGGCTACCATCCTACATCTATCTTTTAAATTATGTTTGTTTATTTTCGTTGCCTAGAGTTTTAGAGTGTCGAGTCTTGGCTTAGCAACGCCATTCTTCGTATACTTGCAACATAGAGATTTTTGACTATCCACCGCTATATAGCCTATCCCACCAAACCCTTATTTCCCTACCGTAAGCCTAACATTACAACCCTTTAAAAGACCTCTTTGATAGTCTTTCCTAGGTGCTTACGCCAAAGCGACGGAGGTTTGATCTATTCTCAAGCCTATGGTAATCTATGTACTAGGACCGGTTAATGAGTGTTTATCTTCCATTTCCGATTTGTTATATTTCATATATACACCCGAGAGAGATGTGAGTATCCAAACACCCCATGTGAGGTGCTAGTATGTAATTTCCGTGCTTGTTATGACTTTTGCGGGGCTTATATGTGTTGTGGACCGTTTTGAATGGATGCTTCATGACCCCTAACTTATAAATTAATTGGCTAAAAGCACATTTGCTTGAGGACAAGCAAATACCAAGTGTAGGGATATTTGATAAGGTTTTAAAAGGTACCTTTTTGAGGGGTCATTTAAGCCCTTATTCGATCACTTTTGTATCCGTTATTGCTTAATATCGTTCCTTTTCACTTTTTAGGTCTCTTGAAGGCAAAATGCTGGAATGATGCTTATTTGGACGAAAAGGCGCGAATATATGAAGAAAATGGCCAAAGTCAGAATCGAGACACTCAAAGCTGCTGAAACATAAGGCGACGGCGTCACTGCATATCTGCGACGCCGTCGGGAAGGAATTTTGCGACGGGTCAGAGGCGAAATTGCATGTTTTCAAGGGACGACGTCAGGTTCTAAAGGAGTAGGCCGTCGCTACTCAGACGGCCTAGATGCAGCCAAGACGGCGTCAGAGCTGAAGGGGACGGCGTCACAGTCATAAGGTGACGCCGTCGAAAGGTTTACGTGGCCAAGACGAAACCCTAATGACGGCGACACGACGGCGTCACGAAACATAAGGTGACGCCGTCGCAGATGTAATCTTATATATAGAATCTGAATTTTTCAGTTTTTGTGTGTAGTCTTTTGGAGTAAAAACCTAAAACCGAACCAAGGCTTTCTTGTGCAGTATTTTAGGGTTCTAAACCCTATTATACATCAAGATAAGTATTTACTTCATTAATTTAATTATGTCTTTGATTATTTGTGTGTATGCTTGCATGTTCTCCATGTCCGGCTAATTTATTTGTGTGTTTGCTTAGGGAATATGAAACTTAATTATTGAATATTGATTGGTTGATACTTATCTTAGTTGACTAATGATCTAGAGTGCGCTAGATTATTCGTTGTGTACTTAATGCTTGACATTTCTTTGTGAACTTTAGAATATAATTATCTAGGTAATTGTAGGATAAAGTATTCAAGGACAACCGTAGAGTAGGCGTCTATAAATCACTAGAGGATTTGTAAACAAGACCCTTTGGTAATTTCAAAGAGTTAGGGAAATAAGCACGCCCTATAGCCTTAGAATCACAACGCAACTAGGAATAAGGACGTGACAAATCAACCATCAATAGGAGATAATTAAGGAGTAGTAAAACCTAAGTAAACACATCTTTAAACTATCATACGAGTACACATCAATTAGACATAGACTATCACAACCTTAGCTTAGATAATTAGATAATAGTAGAGTAATCGGTAGCAATACCAACCCCCCAAATCCAATACCCGAGATTCGTACCTTTTCAATTTCTAAAAAACATAAAAAGATAAAAAATAATCTTCCTCAACCTCAACCTTAGCGTAGTAACTTCTCACTAGCATTCCTATTCCCCTAGAGAACGATATCAATCCCCGTGGCTTACCCTAATTACTACACTACAACGATTAGGTTCACTGCCTAGGGTGTTATAAAACTTGCTCGAAGAAAAGGAAGTTTCCTTGACCCCGAACGACGCGTGTAGCGTTATCAGGTATCATGACTTTATATAACCGGTTTACAAAGGGAGAATGGATCGGGCCTTGTGGTGACTGTATAGGCTTAGAATAGATCATGTGCTTATTCTTTCAAGATTGGGCCTTATATGATATGGTGATATCTACATTATGTCATAATCCCAGGGGAAATGTTGAATCTTATTTGATTTCATGAGATGGGCCGAACTGATTTTAATTCCTTTGCTCACGGGCCTATAACTTTTGTGTAGGACATTGGATTTGTTGTATCTTGATTGAGCATGAGATCTTGAAGCTGATTCGATTATTACTTTGGAGCAAATTCAAGTATTTGTCATGAACATTGTTTTTTTTAATCGTGGGTTCAATTCTAGGAGGATCGTGGCAAATATTTTGGCCGAGTTGTTTGGTATTTTATGGGATATGAACACACTGACTTGAGCCAAGGATATCTGTTAGCCTTAATAGTTTTTATTAGAAGTGATGGTCATTCACGATTAGGAACTTTGTAATGTGTGTTAGATATCGTGATAAATAGTCAACGGGCTCGTGGATTGGGCTAAGCTATATGGCTATAAGTTAAGATAAGCTAGCCTTATATCAAATCCAAGTCCAATCCAATCCCACGAAGCCCATATACGGCCCATGGCCAAGCCTTAGGGCATCTTCTTCTTGTACTATAAATACCCCTCAAGTATGTCATTTGAGGGGTGTGCTTGAGTGTGTGTGTGTGTGTTTTTCCTTTGAAGCAATATACAACTTATTGGTTCATCTTTCTTCTCTCTACCTCTCTAAACATATACACGAATTATACATCAAGTCACCATCTAATCTTAATCTTTCTTATTTACGCATAACAGTTTGTGTAACGTGGTATTTGTGTTGGGTTTGTGATAAGGTTGATATATCTAAGGTCCTACAATTGGTATCAATCGCCTAACAATGGTTTAGGAGTGTTTGTGTTTGTTTTGAAGTTTTGGTAAGATACATAAGGCTCACGTTTTACATCTTTGATACGCATAAAGCTTTAATTTTTGCACTTAAAAATTCAAGATTCTTGTGGTTTAAGGTTTATTTGGTGCTAAAGTTTCAGTTTTTTGAAAAAAGTTCGAAGCTTTACGTGTTTTTCTTCACTTTTGAACTCGTTTTTGGTTCATTGGTCATTTCTACTCGTAACTTTTCTAGCAACTTTGGGTGAAAAAGGTCGACATTTTTGGGTTATTCGAGTGTTTTTAAAGATATCTGTGCAAGAGAAATTGGTTGAATCATTGAAAAAATTTTACGAGTAAGTCAAAACCCTAGTTCTACTCGTAAGAAAGTCAACTACTCATAAGGTTTCTACTCGTAACTTTTTGGTGAAGAATCTTCGTGCTATAACTGTTACTCAGTGCTTCCCTCACTTGGATAAGTGTGTGGAACACTTCGACTTGTGGATATCTCTTACGCTGTGACAGTGTAAAGGATTTTTGGTTCTTAACCATAGTTTACGCATAAGCTAAAAGCTTACGAGTAACTCTACGCATAACTTCAAAATTACGCGTAAGGTTTACGAGTAACTTTTTGTCTACGCATAAGCTTAAGGTTACGCGTAAGATACTGTTTACGCATAAGAATTTCCTACGCTTAAGGTTTCTACGCATAAGGTTCCTACGCTTAAGGTTTCTACGCTTAAGGTTCCTACGCTTAAGGTTCCTACGCTTAAGGTTTCTACGCATAAGATCCTACGCATAAGCCTCGTCTACTCATAACCATATCCTACTCGTAACTTTGTGTTTCTACGCCTAAGCTCTTTCTACTCATAAGGTTTAAAAAAAAAAAAAAAAAAAAAAAAAAAAAAAAAAAAATTTAAATTTTTGAGGAGACTAAACGTTCAATTTTTACGCGAGATTCAAATTTTGGTATAACTTGGAAATTTTTGGTCAAAAATTTAAATTTTTGGGCCTAAATTCAAATTTTTCGGGTCAAATTTGGCGTCAAAATTGTCATAACTCAAATTTTTCATACGCCCTTAGAATTGATTTTTATAGTGAATTTCAAATTTTGGGCGAAATTTTTTTTAAGAACCGAGTTTACGAGTACGACCTTCGGATAAACCTCAACCGACCATAACTTCATCAACCACAACTCCTTTATCGTTGAATCGATCCTACATCAACTTTATCATCGCATACCTTCATCAATGGCAACTCAACAAGACATTCATGCAGCCGGTGCCGAAAACCGACCTCCTATGTTGGCAAAAGGTGGTTATCTTCAATGGACAAGTCGAATGCTCCGCTACATCAAGACCAAACCTAATGGGAAACTCATGATTAAATCCATTCAGGATGGACCCTTCCAACCTCGACAAGTTCATGTACCTGGAAATGCAGACGCAACACCTCCCATCCCACCATCCTCTCATCTTCAAACTGAATCAGAATACACTGAAGAGGATCAGAAACAAGTCAATGCAGATGACATGGCAATTCATATTATCCAACTGGGTTTACCAATAGACATCTTTGCTGCGGTAGACAGTTGTGAAACTGCTTTCGATATGTGGGAACGTGTTAGACGGCTATGTTTTGGAACAGAAATTGGTAAACAAGATATGGAGAACAAGCTGCTAACTGAATGGGAGAAGTTTACATCTACACCAGGAGAATCCATTGAATCCTACTATGGAAGGTTTTGCACTTTGATGAATGAGCTTATCAGAAACAAGTTGGCACCCAGAACAATCGTTCAAAACATCAAGTTCCTGAATAATCTTCCAGAAGAATGGGGACGATATGTCACTATTGTTAACCAAACAAAAGACTTACATCAGGTGAACTTTGATCAACTCAACGATTTTCTGAAACAAAACCAAGCTGAAGCGAATGCAGTCAGAAAAGAAAAATTGGAAAAATTGGCACTTATTGCTAAGACTCAAACTACAGTGAATACACAACAACAAGCTTCATCATCTTCCAACAACAACAACTTGCAGCAATACATTCCACAACCACAACAACAATTCTATCCAGATCAACAATACCAGGAACAAGGAATCACTGATCCTGAAGCTGAAGTAGAAGCGACCTTGCAACAGGTATTTTCTTTATTGGATAAAGCATTTAGCAGTCGCATGGGTAATCAGGCGGTTCCGAATCAGGGTAATCAGATGAGACAGAATGTTGGGAATAGAGCAGTGGGTAATCAGAATCGGAATGTTGCAGCTCCAGCCGTTGGGAATCATGGAAATGTGAATCAGGGTAATCAGGTTAAGTGTTATAACTGTCAAGGAGTGGGTCACATGGCAAGAAACTGTCCCCTAAGCCGCACAAAAAGAATGGTGATTTTCTTCGGAAAGCTGCTTTGTTAGCAGATAAGCAAGAAGCGGGGTTCCAGTTGAGTGCTGAGGAACATGACTTTTTCGCTATTATGGATGATTTGGAAGACCTCGAGGAACTCAATGCGAATTGCATCTTCATGGCAAATCTTCAGGAAGCTAAGTATGACACTGAGTCAGACTCACCTCCTGTCTATGACGCCAATACAGTATCTGAGGTACCAATCATTGATCCATGTTATAACAATGTCATATCTGATGTGTTTACTCATGACGAACAGAATTCTGTGACGCCAACACCCACTTATGATACATACCTGGACAATCCGAGTTGTAGCAATACGAACTCCGAAACTCCATATGTGGATCCTAATGGAGGCTGTGTGGCACAAAATACTGCGACTGATGAGGAAACACGTGCTTATTTTGAATCATTAATTAATCAATGTGGCATTGAAGTTGAGAAAGTTAGAACGGTCAATCGCGAAGTTAAGACCGCGAATGTTAAATTGACCGCTGAGCTTGAGAGTTACAAGGAGCACGCCAAAGCCTATGAATTTCATACAAACAAAATTTCCGAATTAGAAATTGGTTATCGAGATTCTGTTTTAAGAGAACAACAATTGCAACTCAAGTATGACACACTTGATGTGAATCTGAATTTGAAAATAAAATCTTTAAACAAGGAAATTTCTGATCTAAACAACCAACTTTCTAAACAAAAAGCACTGTTCTCTGATCTTGAAAAAGAGAAGAAACAGTTGATTGCAGATTTTTCAAAACGAGAAGATTCTCTTCTTGATGAAATTCTGGATAAAAATGAAACTATCAAAAAATTGGATAATTTGCTTCTTACAACGGGTCATTCCGCTAAATCAAACAAGATGCTTTCTAATCAAGTAAATCCGATTTTTCACACTTCACATAAAATGGCTCTTGGTAACTCACCTCCTTCGTTCCTCAAGAAAGCTCAGAAATCTCAGAATGTGTTGAACAATGGACAACCTTTGCATGAACCTATAATTGTTCGTGATTCTCTTGAAACGTTGGAACTAGCTGAGGAGAGTAGATCAAAAATGAAACAAAAGAATCCAGATCTTAAACCGATTGATTATAACAAATGGAACAAAATTAATGGGATTACTTTTGTTAATCAAAAAGAAACGTCAAAGTTTTCCATCACACCAAGTGTTTCAAACAAAGTGTCAACACCAGTTTCAAAACCAGTTTCAAAACCAGTTGTAGTTTCCAAATCTCTTTCGAAAATCGAGCAAATGTCTTCAAACAATCCTTTTAACACAAGTGATACTAGAAGCATTTTAGACGATGTTAAAACTAGAATTGGGAGTCTTCAAGAGACTGTTAAAACTAAAACCACTATGACACCTAACAACTGGTTCTCTACTTTTGATATCGAACAGAGAAAGTTTTTTGAAACTCAAATTGCCCCTCAGCTTAATAACATCAACTCAAGGGTAATTCATGTTGAACAAGCACTTTTGAAAGAAACAGCTGACTTTGTCAAGGACCATAAATCCCTGGTAAAGCAAGCTAATGAATGTTTTGAACACATCAAAGTTTTGGAAAATTTGAATGATTCTCTCTTCGAAGATGTTATGACTACCGATATCATGTCCATTATCTTACAAACATATTCTGTTGAAGATCATGAAAGACTCCAGGATGAGACCTCCGAAATTGTTTCAAAATACGAAAAAGCTCTTATGAAACTTGAAAAAGAAAACGTGTCCTATTTTAAACAGCTTGATCGAAAAACAGAGGAATGCAAGTATGACAAACTGTCGTATGAGCGTGCCTACAAGGACATGCAAGAGCAAAATGATCTTTTGAGAGCTCAGCTGGGATGTCTAAAAGGAAAGGCTGTGGATACTAAGTTTGCAAAACCATTGACTGAGGAGAATACAAATGTTCCAAAATCGGTTTTCAAACCAAAAATGTCTATTTCTCAGTCTCCTCCAAAAGTCAATGAGAAAAATGATTTGTCAAAAACAGTCACTCCACAGACTTTGCCTATTAAAAAGAGAATTATCAAAGCTTTTGAAAAACCAGTTTTTGATAAAGAAAAAGTGATTACAAATGGCACTTCTAGGAAAATTACACGGAATGTGACCGCAAATCCAGTTAAAGAATCTGTTGGTTCTAACAAAATGGTCAACAATCACTATCTAGAAGAAGCTAGGAAAAAGGCACAGACTCGAAAAGATGGAATTCTAGGTACAACATCTAGGGTGATGAATTCTACAAGATCTCAAGGCACTGCTAGTAGTAGTAAACCATTACCTAGGAACACTCTACAAAAGACTAGGGATTGGCTTACATCTAAGAGTAGTTGCACAAAAGAAAATGCTATGCCCTTAGAAAACAACACTAGGAATTCTAAGTCTTTTTCGAACAAGAATCAATTTCCAAAAGACTGTAGTGACAGAGTTAAAGCTGATGTTTTAAACAAGAATATTGAATTTGTCTGTACTACATGTAAAAAATGTGTCTTTTCAGCTAATCATGATGCATGTGCCTTACAATATCTCAAGAAAGATAATTCTCGTGCCAAGGCACAATCCACTAAGAAACCGAATAGAAACAAACCCGTTGACAAGATGAACATCAAAAGGAAACCTAATAGGTGGATATCTTCAGGACGTAGTTTTTCAAAAAACGAGTCTTCCGCTGCATCTGATAAGAAAACAACTCCTGGATCTTACCTAAGGTGGATTCCCACGGGCAAAGTCTTCAACACAATAGGTCTTAGATGGATCCCCACAGGAAAGATTTTTGATACTTGCTCCAACACAGATAATAGTGAAAATCATCAGGATAAGAGTGAGGAATCTTGTACTTCAAACACTGTTATTTGTGAAAACTCTTCTTCTTTGGTTGCAGGTGAATCAAATATCTCTGAACCCAGCTCATCTGAGGGTTCCAATTCTGTAAAATCTTCTTCTTCATCACTCTTTCTATCTTCTTTATTGATTTTCCATCTTTTTTATAAAACCAACAAAAGCAAAATATAAAAATATAAAACTTTCAAAAATACAAAAACAATATAAAATCAAAAATCCAAAAATATTCTTCTACGACATGTCTCTCGTATAATCGATATTCTGTACGTTTCTAGAAATGTCATTCAACAATGATACGGGCATATACAGATGCTTGAGCGAGAGTTCTTTAATATGTTTTCTAAAACATGTCGTTTCTCAAAATTTCTTCAAATAATGGCTTTCGTATACTTCAGTACGAAACCTGGACTTCAAAATAATGGCTTCTGGACACATCAGTTCAGGACCCGCGCTTCAAAGAAAGGAAAGTGCTTATCAAAATCAATGTTTTAAAATATTTTTTCAAGCGCTATTCCTAAAATCATAATGGCTTGTAAGTATTTCAGCTTGCAACCCGATCTTTAAAGAAAGGAAAGTGCTACGCAAAATCAATTTTCATAAATATCGAGCACTTATCCTAAAACAAATGAAGATTATTCTTCTCGAATATCTTCAAAAGATTTTCAAAATCTTCTTCATCTTGTGTACCATTGATTGGAAATTTTTCAAAAAGATTTTTCAAAATCTCTCACATTTGGTACCAAGATAACTCCCTCTAAACCCTTAATTGATTCCAAATTTTCTGTATGAAAAATATGCTTTCGTTAAGGGGGAGTATAAAACAAAAAAAATTGTTTCAAAATTCATGCTAAATCAGTTTCTCTCCAAATGCTTTTCGAAAAACATATCTTTTAATCATTGTGTTTCAAAAACATCATGGATATGCTATTTTTGAGGGGGAGAAACGTGATTAAAATGTGATCAAAAAGTTTAATGATCGTTGTTTGAATCTCAAATGAGCTCGACTCAGACGGAACCAATGAATTGACGAGCAATCATGTACCATCTCGAGAAACTTTCTATGACTTGACCAGGACGGGTAATAATTTCAAGCTAGTTCTCTAGTGATGTAAACGTGTCTCGAATCGGTCTTGTTCATTTAAAGTCGATCAATTCAAAAAAGTGCGAACTCTACCCTCTATGTGCAGATTTCTGTCAAAACTTATAAGCACATGTGAAGGGGGAGTGTTTCTGAAAATATAAAACTCACAGAGTGTTGCAAACATGTTTTCTATCATAAACACTCTGAGAGATTTTCAAGAAAAATGGTTTTATGGCAACAATAGGACAGTCATGGAGTTATAAGGTGACTAAGGATAGGAAATCCGTCCTATGATCCGCCAGAGCCGGAGGGATCTACCCAAGGACATCACAAATTGTTAGTATTAGAAGTCCTTAGGAATGATTGAAAAAAGGAGTAATGTGAGAAAGGAGAAAGAAGGGGTTGAAGAATTAAAAAGAAATGTAATGAAAAAGGGTGAAAAGAAATAGCCCTCCATATTCAACCTTAGGGCAGAAACCGGGTTCAAAACATATGCTACTAGTTGTCACTAGTTGACACTGGTATTGAAGACAAAGACGTCATGGACCCAGTGACGCACTGCACTAAACCTTCTAGCCACTCAATTCCTCTCAAAAGGGATTTGTTTCATTCTTACTGGGAACCCTACATAATCTATCGACTTTCTCTTAGAGATCGTTGATATTGAAGAAGGAGACCCTCTCCCTAGTCTCCGCTCAGGAAAACCAAAAATGCACTATTGAGTCTAGAGCCACGAGATTCATCAAAAGATCTCATAGGAACACTTAACATGACATCGCTTGTTGTTCATCAATAAGGGCACAAGTGATATATTATAGAGTCCTACGCAGATCTTAGCAATCTGCCAGAACATTTATGAGAAGTTTCACATCTGTGATCTTCAATGATTGAATGGAAACTCCTGCCAGGGTCAACATCAAGCAGCCCTGACAGCAGGTCACTTCGGTAATTCTCCGTGGATTACGCTTAGTGTGTCTCAAACGGTCTACAGTCGTGAGGTGATGCTTCGGTGTACCTCAGCGACTCATCTGAACTGTAGATGTACTTCGGTATATCGCGTTATCTCACTTGTGGGACTCCAGTTCAGGAACGGCCTCTGTGAGAATTAGAGACGTGTTTTCACACTATGCTGTTAACACCCTCGAAATTCAAACTTGTAAGTGCCGGAATCCGCTTATTACTAACTTGTTTTATGTTTTCTTCTTATGGAAGCTCTGGAGCGGATGGATCGTGCAGACTTGCCACATGCTCATACCAACAACACATGAAAGTTCTCATCATAATCAAAGGAGATGATTCTTCGTCAATGTCAAAGAATCTACAAAGTTTAAAGACTCCAGAACTACATCATTGGTAACCAAAAGAAAAATAGAAGTGTGAGCATGGTGGAGAAAGAGATGGAGAATGACGTGGAGACACCTAACCAACGAAGTTGACAACGGCAGACAACCACATTATCTGATCACAAAGCATGAAGGAACAAAGAATCAAGACTATTCAATATCTACACACAAAGTTCAAGCTCAAAGAAAGTAAAGACCTATTCAAGTGGAGCATCTTTTGAATGACCACCCCTTAGGGGGAGATTGTTAGCCTTAATAGTTTTTATTAGAAGTGATGGTCATTCACGATTAGGAACTTTGTAATGTGTGTTAGATATCGTGATAAATAGTCAACGGGCTCGTGGATTGGGCTAAGCTATATGGCTATAAGTTAAGATAAGCTAGCCTTATATCAAATCCAAGTCCAATCCAATCCCACGAAGCCCATATACGGCCCATGGCCAAGCCTTAGGGCATCTTCTTCTTGTACTATAAATACCCCTCAAGTATGTCATTTGAGGGGTGTGCTTGAGTGTGTGTGTGTGTGTTTTTCCTTTGAAGCAATATACAACTTATTGGTTCATCTTTCTTCTCTCTACCTCTCTAAACATATACACGAATTATACATCAAGTCACCATCTAATCTTAATCTTTCTTATTTACGCATAACAGTTTGTGTAACGTGGTATTTGTGTTGGGTTTGTGATAAGGTTGATATATCTAAGGTCCTACAATATCCCATAAGTATTGATATCTGTGAAATCCGAATTTTTTCTCATGATATGGTTATATATGAATTGATATTTCTCGTGAAAGAGTGGTATGTCAATGATTTTAATCGGATATGGGCTTGAATTGATATTTCTCGGGCGGGATTCTTGTGTGGACCACATGATGGGCTTCTCTAATTTGGATCGATTGTATAAGATATGGATAATGTGAGATGTGTTAAGAGATTTTTTGATGATTTGTGTTATGCAAGTTTAGATTAGTTGAGATTTGGTATGATATTGAGAGTGGTTGTGGTATGCAGTTTGGCACTTTGGTGTATTTATTGTCACGAAGAATATTATGTCACGGCTTTAATTGATATTGGTAAATGTTGACTATCGGGTTGCTTGTGATTGATATCTGGGATTGAAGTGAGGTTTTCCGGGCGCGTTTACTTATTTTAGTCTTCTTTCTTTCTACCATTCCGCGAAGATGACTTGTTTGGGCATTTATAGAGGGTGATAAAGACTTGGCTATTTAGTTATTGTTGTGATTCATTCTCACTTAACCCACAACGTAGCTATCACTTTGGTGTCTCACGCAGTTGAGAATACGTCAAGAGGTTTTGTACATTGGGTACACCGTTTCTTCTTCACAAGGATTAGTACAAGTTTAAGTAACAAATCTAGGAAGTTCACTTCATGATCAAGATTGGTATATCAGGCTTACTTCACCATGTGGTCACAACATTTGCCGACAGAATGTGTGAATAATGTGTTTACCAAAGTGTTTATTGGATGGTTGTCGATATTGTTGATGTTGGATATTGAACCGCTGATGAACCGCTGCATATTCCCCTAAAAACAGATATTCACCGAAACTAGAGTTGTCATAACACATTCAAGCTGACATTGTTTACGGTTTTGTCTTGATTTTATAAAATCCCATAAAAGAACCTATTTCTTGGTTTAAATCATAGACTTGTAAAATCCCGTGACAATGGAAACATCCTGGTAATAGTAAAGTGCATTTTCGGATCTATCTTACGGTTTATTCTTGGTTTTGTAAAATCCCGCGAAAGAAACTATTTCTCGGTTTAAACCATAGAATTGTAAAATTCCGTAATGATGGAACCATCTTGGAGAAAGGTGTGACAACCCGTACTTCCAGGTCATTTCTCGAAGCAATTCATGCCTTACAATTTCAACATTTATCGTAAACTAGGTTTACGTGTTCCAAATTCGCGTAACCTTAAGGGTTTAGCGGCGAATTCATGATCATATCATCACGGACATTTCATATAGACTAAGTTTAGTCTACATTTCATTAGCATCATTTGCATCATGTTAGTTCATTCATGACATTTCATTTCACATTAATCGCGTAAATTTTATATTAAATAAACGTTATCGCGTGAGTTATTATTTTGAATATTTAATCCGCTACTTTCAAAAATGATCCCGACATATTTTTATATTTACATTTAGTTTATAAAAACTATATTTTAAGTTTACCTAGTGTTTTAAATTTATATTGTATATAAATCGTTAAATTTATATTCTTACGACGTTGTTCTTAAAAACTACGAGATAATTATTGTATCACTCAAATTTTACAAGGAATGTATTTTTACAATTTTTATGATATCATTATACTCTACTTTGATCTGTTAAAAATTACTTTCACCTAAAATTTCCTTAAATACACTAATGTATATAAAACCTACAAGTTACATTTTACTTATACATTATACTTACATTTTAATTATACACATGCTATAAAAGAAAAAAAAATATCTTTGAGAAACACTTACCCAAAAATCCGGCCCTAAGGGGGAGGGATTGCATTTATTAGTTGGTAAGAAAATTTTTACTTACTTGTGTAAAGTCTATACTCCACCTCATTTGTACTCATTTTCATTCTCATCAATCAAGAGTTGGTAAAAGTGTGTTTCTCTCCTTTTTTCTTCTTCTTCAAAACCGGTTCATCAAAGGAGTAGCAAGGATTCATCAAAAATTTTGCAAGATCAAGTAATTACAATCTAGATAACACTCTTAATAAGGTTTTGAAATAAAAACCTAGAGTGTTTAGGCTAACCTTGGTTCTTTGCACCTCATCATAATACTTGTAAGCATATTTCTATCATTTTACATATTTCATCTTCATTTTATATTTATCTCTTCATTTTTGGAGCAAACATGCAAGACTTGTGTTGTTTATACCATTTTTACATGATTTTTAGTGTTATATATATATAAGGTCATCCTATAATTATCCCCTTGGTACATGTTGGTCTTGATGATGTCTAGGAACCCATGACACCCTAAGAAGGTGTATGGTAGGATTAGATTAGTTTTTGAGTTGATTTGAAGGGATTAGAATAGGTTTGGTACGAGAAAAACTATTTTCGATATGTATAAAAAAAAAAGTGTTCTGTCCTTGTTTTGTTTTTCTGGAAAATCCGACAGTAGGCACGAAATTTTGGCCTTGATATTTAGAAAATATACTTTAAAACGAATCCGTGGCCGCTTGAACGGATAAAAACGGAGTTATAACGAAGAAGTTATGAATTTTTAAAGTTTGACGACGAAATATATATTTTCAGAAAATTCAGCAACCTATTTTTACTTTATTCGAGTCAAAAACGAGTCCTAAGCTTTACAAATTATTTCGACTTGTCAAAAATATATTAGTATACTTTGATACGAAGCTAAGGACGTATAATACGTAGAAAACGGACTTGAAACGACTAAGATATACACATTTTCATAAAATTGCCGTAACTATTATTTTCTGAAAAACTATATTATTTTTACGAGACAAGTATTACGGTAACTAAAACGACCATGTTGAGGGCTATTTTTAACTATGATGTGGAACTTTTTGGAACGAAATGTCTTCTAATAAAATCAAGATCACCGAGCATATTTTTCAAAACAATCGACCGTTTGTATAGCGGAGTTTTAATAAATTATTTACGGATGCTTAAACTTTGCCGAAACTCACTTTTTACACAACAATTAGACAAAATCACCATCTTTAACCTTTATTATCTTTATGTTCGAGACCTCTATGTCGAAAACTCCTGAACTGAAACTTTTAGATTTTGATACAAGCTTTCCAAAACCGTCGAGTTCGTTTCCTAACGTGCTACGTACACCATTTTACGACTAGTTTTTCGAAGCCATTTTTGTCACTTTCAAGAAATTTCGACGACATTATTTTGCGACGAAAAGTGAAAATTTCACCATAAATCATTACAAAACCATTGTAGGATGACATTTTGACGTAAATACTTGTAAAGTAATTTAAGAATGGTCAAGACGTCAAAAGAGTATTTTTCGACGATAAGTATTATTTTCAAAACTCACAAATGGTATAAATAACATACGAAATGCATGCATAACGTTACATCATAACTCATTACGTATCATATCATTCATAATAGGTCATTTTCGAGATTCACGCTACATTTCAGTGTATCCACTTTTGCCATCGCATTATTGTCCAAGTGAGTCATAGCCCCACTTTTTCTCGTTTTAATTATTTATGAAACTCTTTGGGGGAGATGCATGCTCAATAATTTTTATTACATTCATGACTATTTGCAAATTATATGTTTATCCGAACTAAATGTTTAGTCATGCTAAGTAATAGTATTGCCATACTTAGAAATTCCATATCATAATCCTTGGACTGATGGTCTCGGTATAATCATTGAACTGATGGTCTTGGTATAATCCTTGGACTGATGGTCTTGGTATAATCAGTGAACTAATGGTCTTGGTGTAATCAGTGAACTAATGGTCTTGGTAGAATCATTGAACTAATGGTCTTGGTACAATCCTGAACTAATGGTCATGGAACAATTTGAAACCGTACAATTTATGTGTTATATTAAGTAACTGTGGGTACATTAAGTTAGGCACTATTTTGTGAATTCATTTGACGATGTGGGCTTGAACATAAGCTATATTACATTTTGGCAATGGGTTGTGAATACACAGGTTGCAAGTTTTGTATGGGGGGAACTTGGAACTGAGTGGATTTACAATGCCTTTGCTGCATAAACGATTTTTGAAAGGCTTTACATTTCAACACAAACCCTATGAACTCATTCAACCTTTGTGTTGACACTTTGTAGCATGTTTTATCTCAGGTATCTAAGGCATTCACTTCATGGCATGCATTTGGACATCATGGAGTCGTGATGACGACTCGTCTCACTTGAGTTTTACGTACTTTAAAACATCGTTTGAATTGTAACAAACTTATTTCCGCACAAGTTGATTTTCTTATGGGACCTATACTTTGTAAACTCTGATTGTTTTATTAAATCAAACGATGTATTTTCCAAACGACACTTTAGGTCGTTCAATATATCTGTAACTGTGATGCTATGACAGTCAATCCCCAGGAATTCCATTCCGCTGCAAAACAGGTAATTTGGGGGTGTGACAAAAGGAAAGTGTATTTCGAGATCTCTTTTGATGCTGGTGCTACGGTTTCTATTTCGAAGAAGGGAAAAAAGGGTGTACTTCATGAATTGGATGTGTGTTTGAATATTCGTCATGGCAGTTTGGTTATTACAAGGTTTTACGGGGTTATGTGCATTTAACCATGGTCGGGATGAAATCATTATCAAAGTTCGTTTAAATGTCAAAGAAGGCTAGATTTGAGCAGTTAACCAGAAGATGTGACAACGGGGTTAATTCAGTATTATTTATTTGAGGTTGAAGTAAAATATCACGGGCGAGTGTACTTAGTATGTGAAGGTATCGGGGATGGTTGGATGAAGATTCTTCATGATCCTTGTTCGAGCTTATTATCAAAAACGAAGACTTGGAAATCTAGTTATTGTTGGGTGTCTTTTACCTTTTCTTTTACCACTTGGGGGAATTGGGCTCATACCACCACAAAATAACTATCACTCTAAGGAGTTACGTTGTAGTGCTCAGTGTCACATTCAATTGTGGATTTTTAAGAGGTGATGTACGTCTTATACTTGATGGTTGGTTGGTTGAAGAGTATAGAGTACTTAGAGATTCAAAAGGGCATGAATTCTCGGCTCCGCTCTTTGTTACACATGTGCAAGTTTAAGTCACGAGTCCGGGTTGGTTTACTTCAGGGTCAATTTCATCATATTGGGTTTTCTCCATCAGCTGTCACGACAAAGAGCCTACTGAATGATAATGGGGTAATTACATGTTTTGCCAAGAGATGATGAAAAGAGAGAGATTATGACATCTGTTCACATCAGTTCAGGCCTCGTACTTTAACATAATGACGTATGAACACAACAGTTCATGCCTTGTTCTCTAAAGAAAAGAAATGTGTACGCTTCAGTGCGCATTATCTTCGGAAGAAGAGAAATCTTCTTATTATGACCATTCTCATCAACATGTTTCATACTTTTTCCATGCGCTTCAGTCATCAAGTGAACCGGGCTACCACTGATTGTTTTTCTCATTCCACTTGCTCGATTATAATGAAGATGGCGACATCATGTACTGATTTTGCGGGAGAGAAGTGTGAATAGAACATTCGGATGATTTTCACTTATTTAATCAAGAATGGCAACTCCGTATGCAATTCTTGAGGGGGAGAAGAAGTGTTAAATTACTGCATGGTTGATTATTATTTTGAGAATTTAAATGGTCATACGGCTCTAAACTCATGTAAGAACCGAGCTTCTTCTTATCGGGTAATCTTCACATGGAGTTTCTTCTTAAGAGCCGTTAGTTGACATCTTCACAAGCTGATATGAGTTTATTGACAAAGTGCTTCCGGTTAATGCTTCACGTGCACATCAACATGATGATTCCGAACAACCTTTTGTTCTTGTTTGATGTGATTGTTTGTTTGGTGTTACCATCTTATGTGTTCGTTGCGGCCTGATTGCTGATTTCCTTGATGAACATCTTTCTGTTCTTGTTTGATTGCGAGGGATTTTAGTTAAGGGGATTTGCAAGATGTAAGTTGATTGGGATGCTTTTTGGTGATGTTCTTTTTTTGGTGAGTTGAAGATGTTAACTATCTATTCCCCAACTGCACAATCTTGAAGAAGGTCGAGTCTACAGTCTGTTCTACATTTTCTGCTACATGTTAGAAGACTAAAGACGAGTTGCATTTAACGATCTAAAGACTTCTTCTTAATTTGGGCATTTATCAAACAGATTGTCGGTTTAGGGGAGAGCACTAATTGGGAGGAAGTTATAAGTCAGATTCAATTCCCAATTAGACGTGCTCATATTCTTTAGCAATGACTACTCGAGACGTTGATATTGACTATTGTTGGACATTTGACACAAGGTGATTACTTCGGAGTTAATCATTTATCACTTATTTGAGATTGAAGTTGACTTTCACAAAGGCGTGTTCTTATTTGATAACTTGCTCGGGCTTAAGAATTTGAGTTGAAGACTTGGCTTATCTAGTTACCAGCAGTCGAGGTGGATGGTTGAAGACCTGGTTAACTATCACTATTAGGAGTTACTTTGTTTTACTCAGTGTCACACGCATATGACGGTGTGGATAAACGCAAGAGGTGTTAATGTCTCATACTTTGTTTGGGTAGTGAGTACTTAGAGATTTGCTTGAAGCATAAATTCTCTACACCGTTCTTCCATCATTAGGTGCAAGCTTAAGATACAAATGTGGGGAAGTTGACTTCAGTTTCAAGTATGGTATAGCGGGTTTTCTTCTTCAGTGGTCACTTCAAATTGTCTACAGAAGGGTTGATATAAATAGTCAGAGAGAGTCTTCAGCAAGTTGATTCTCACAAAGAATTCAAGTGTTCTTCTCAACAAATTTCTAGTATACGGGCTTTCAATGAGTTGCTGATTCTGAAGCATCAAAACCAGCAAAGGGAAAGGAGACACGCATCTAAACGCGAGTAATCTTGATGAGCTTAATTCTTCTAAGTGATTGAAGATATCCCGGGAAGACAAATGTTATTACCGCAGAGAAACTCAAGGTTTGACTCATGGCGAGTAAACTTGATGAACTTAACTCTTCTAAGTGATTGAAGATATTCCGGGAAAACAAATGTCATGACCGCAGAGAAACTCAAGGTTTTACTCATCAAGGCGTTTAGTGTTCTTATTCCAACTATGTGGGGGAAGAGATGTTAGAGAAAGTTTCTGAAGATAAAAGAGGTACACAAGTACGACATATTCAGGGGAGATAAATGTGTAACATGAGGGAGGTGTTATCAGTTATTCTCTCGTTGGGAATGTGTGTACTTCGGATTCTTGGGCTTCATACACATTCATCAGGGACGAAATATGTAAACATAGGGGAGGTGTTCTTCATTACCCTCATGATGTGTATTCGGGAGAGTTCTTTGATATTGGTGTACTTCGGGTTCTTGAGCTTCATACACATTCATCAGGGACGAAAGATGTGAACATTGGGGAGTTGTTCTTCATTACCCTAATGATGTGTATTCGGGAGAGTTCTTGAGCATTATACAAAGAGACTGACTGCATCAATTCAACTACTTGGGGGGAATTGTTCTCTTGACACCTTTTGGAATGGATCGCTTCAGACGTCAGTTGAAAGGAAATTTGAGAAGTGTTATTTATGTGTGGGATGATATGTTGCTGTTCTTTTGGATGATATAACCTCGAACGAAGAATCACGGTGATTATTCTTAAAAGGAGCAGCAAGTTCGATGATAATGGTGTGCTTCTTTGTGCATCTGGCTAAGAGAAGCTTGAAAGAAAGCTTTGAATCTGCTCAGCTAAAGGATTTTCGGTTTGGGGGGAAGCTGCCAAAGTCTCACTTTCAGGTGGTTCAATTTCTTTCTTCGATTCAAGAGCCCTGGAAGCTTTGGTGGTGAATGTTTAAGAGTTGATGACTTCTATCTTCTACGACGTGCTGCTCGATATCCTTATCTCGGTACTCGTATCATCATCTTCTTTAACTATATCATCTATTCTATCCTTGTATATATTTTTCAGAAAACAAAATACAAAAATATAAAACCAACAAAAAGAAAATAGAAAAATATAAAACCATCAAAACAAAATAGAAAAATATAAAATTTTCAAAAAGCCATAAAAAATCAGAAATTTTGAAAAAGACAAAAAATATTGTTTTTCCAAGACATGTCTTCTGGTATCGATAACATCTACGGTCTTAGAAATGTCATTCAATAATGGCACGGGACCATAGATGAAGTTCGAGCAGAAGGTGTAAATATTTCTTTTCTAAACATGTCTCATACCATGGCTTACAGTTATTTCAGACTGTAACCCGGGCTTCAAAATATGGCTTACAGTTATTTCTGACTGTAACCCGGGCTTCAAATGATGGCTTACAGTTACTTCAGACTGTAACCAGCGCTTAAATTAATGGCTTGCTATTATTTCTGATAGCAACCCGTTTTTCAAGAAAGGAAAGTGTTTCGCTTAAACGATTTTCACAAAATTCGTGCACTTATCCTAAAAACAAAACAAGGAAAGTATGTCGAAGGACTGCTGTTCCTACACAAATGTTTTTCCGTCTAAAATTCTTCAGAAAAATATTTGTTGTGTTTTCAAAAATGGTGGAAAATGAGTTGCTTAAAATCAATCAGATTCAGAGTTTTTATAAAATTTGGAAACTCAATCAATGACTTCAGCACTTTTAAAATCTTTTATAAAATGAGTTATTGGTTGAGGGGGAAAATGTTTTTAAATCTTTATCTTCTAACGAGCTTTCTTAATTATCCTAATATGCTTAATTGAAAATGATGTTAACCTATGTTGAAGGACTAGGTGCCAAGGATATGATTGCTAGGATTAGATAATTAGAGTTTGATGAACACATTTTTCCCATACATTTAAATGATCTGATTGATATGTTGCATTGACTTTTTATTAGTCGATTGTTGTTTGGGTGATGTCGACCACCATATATTTGTATGTGTGTTCACTAACGTAGGCAGGTATTTTGGTATAAAAGAATGTTCCCAATCCGGATCCCACAATTTAAGATGATTGGATGCCGAAAGGAATAGGTAACTAGTTCTTGGGTTGACAAATGAAGAAACGGAGCTTAATTGGACTTCTATGGAGAGTTGGCATAAATGCAACGTAAGAGGTCTCACTGCATCAGCAGATGGTTTTCTTCTAAGTGATTGAAGAAACGGAGCTTAAATTGACCTCAGTTGGCATTCAAAATGCAACGTAAGAAGAAGTCTTACTGCATCTGCAGACGGTTTTTCTTCCAAACCCTACAGCAACAACAACAAAAGCGGCTCAACCACCTAACGAATCTTTGTGCAGGATACCATTTTTAAACAATTTTTGAGTAAATTGAATTAAATTGTTTTGAAAATGAAAAAATGTTGTTTTGAAAATATATTGGACTAAATTTTGAAAATCACCGGACTTCATTTTATCAAAACTTAAGTCACTCAATTATCGACTTCGGTCATCGATTGAGGGGGAGAGTGATTTAAAATAAATTATTTTCAATCAATATTGCTTCATAAAAGTCCGGATTGTACAAATATAAGTGGTGATCTAAAGATTTAATGTTATGTCATGGTATGATTTTTTCTTTAGAATCAAGGTCTTTCAAAATGAAATTTTTTCTGTTCTTGTTTGATTGTGAAATTGTTTTGTTTTACTTAAAAGATCTCTTAAAAACTATCATACCTGACACTAACAATCTTTAATGTTTTAAAATGGTCCTTATCTGTCATCTTTCAAAATTGAATCTTGCCACGTCTTTCCCCAAATTTTTCTAAATGATTTAAATCAATTGGGATCACAAATCTCAAATGGTTTGATATTTCTGATCGGGGTAGAGATCGTGTTTTAAATCTCAAATCTGTTTTAAATGGAATTGGTTTTAGTCCTTTAAAGGCACTCCTGCCTCCATGTGCCAAACGATTTCAATATACATAATGCACATGTTGAGGAGGAGGATTTATCCAAAAACCAGATGAGTATTTAAACAAGGCCACATTTTCTCCCATGTTTTCTAAACCTAATTAAATCACTTGGGATCCAAAATCTCAAAGGGTTTGATATTTTTGATCGGGGGAGAATTTGTGATTTAATAATGAAATTTGATAAATGATGATCGATTTGATGAAAATGTGCATGCTGCTCTCTCATATGTGCTAAACGCTTTCGAATCTCGAAGCACATATTGAGGGGGAGCAACTTCAAAAGAAAATAAACTATCGAGGTACAAAAGCTTTTATGTTTTAACATAAAGTACCTTGATTGAGTTTTCAAATGGAGTTTTCAAATGGTTTCTTAAATGGCTTTTGTAATCGTGGATGTGCTTCAAATGAACTCTTGCCTCTATGTGATAAAATGATTTCAAATATCCTATGCACATATTGAGGGGGAGAATTTTACCAAGAAAATCAAATGGCTTTTTCATATGAAAATTGTGATCAAAGAAAATATTTCAAAGTCCTCTTGCCTCCATGTGCCAAACAATTTCTAAATCACACGCACATGTTGAGGGGGAGGTTTTCTAAATGATCAAAACTATTAAGGTACAAAATGCTTTGATCTCGTATCACAAGTACCTTGATTGTTTTTCCAAATGATTTTTCAATTGGTTTCAAAGAAGAATGAACTGTGCCAATAGACCGACCATTTTACTTTATGCATGGTGTTATAAGGATGGTTAGGTTAGGTATTTGTTCCCACGATCCGCCAGAACCGGAGGGATCTACCCAGGGACAATCCACTAGATAGTGTAGAGTCCTTAGGTATATTGAAAAAAGGAGAAAAGTGAGATATGGGAAGAGTGCCGACTGAGACAGAGCTAGAACTGGAATAAACCCAACAAGGTTCTAGTAATGAAGTCTCGGTAAGCACTGAAGGGGTTGAAGAATGAAAAAGAACTGAATGTGAAAAAGGGTGAAAAGAAATAGCCCTCCATCAATTCAACCTTAGGGCAGAAACCGGGTTCAATACATATGCTACTGGTGTTTACTAAGGTAACACTGGTATTGAAGACAAGACGTCATGGACCCAGTGACGCACTGCACCTAACTTCCCAAGCCACTCAAGTTCCTCTTAAAAGGGCTTGTTTCATTCTCATGGGGAACCGACATTATCTATCGACTTTCTCTTAGAGATTGTTGATATTGAAGAAGGATACCCTCTCCCTAGTCTCCGACACAGGAACCAAATGTGCACTATTGAGTCTAGAGCCAAGAGATCATCCACAATATCTCATTAGGACACAAAATTAATGAAAACTTGTTGTTTCACACAATGTGGAAAGTAAGAATATATTGAGAGTCCTACGCATTATCCTTGTGGTTTTGCCAGAACATCTAAGTGGTATGTAAAAGTATTCACGATGAAGATGGAAATCCTTCTAGAGCCAACATCAAACAAGCTCTTGGTGGGTGACATGTGAGATCTTCTCGTAAGATCAAGCTTGTGACAACTGGATAGAAACGATGGGGAGATTCAAACCTGAATCAACCTTGGTCCAGGAATGGAATTGACGAATACTTTTGGAAAAACCGTTCGATGTGCAAACCTTCTTTTCTATAGCACGTCGAATGTGTACTTATGCTTTCAAATTCAAAAAGTATCTCTGATTGAAAAATACTTTTAGAAAAACCGTTCGATGTGCGAATCTCTTCTTTTCACTAGCACGTCGAATGTGTACTCATTCTCTAATACAAAAAGTATTTTGTTTGAAAATTGATCTTTCTCATAAAACCTTCGTCGTATTGCAAAACTCTTTCTTCAAGCAATACGCGATTGTTTTTCAAATCATTTTTCATCAATCAGTGAATCTCAATTTGCTGGTTCACTCACTCCGTGTTGTCTTCTTTGAGACGTTCCGGTTTGAGAACGGCTAGAGCAGCTGCGAAACCCTGTCAAGGAGATTCTTAGGAATCCTACCTGATCACAGGCAGTACTTGTATTGATCAACGGGGAACCGTGGGCCGTGTACCTCAATTCAACGAAAGTGATCAAAGACACTTTCGTGTGTTTTATTGCTAACTGTTGTTTGCAGGTACATTTGGACGGTTGCAGCTGATCAGAATTGAGCGGTCAATCCAAAGCCGCATGCTCATAGCATCCACACTTAATTGAAGAAATCATGACTGGTGCATATCTACAGAACCTGGCTCTGATATTTCTATACTATGCTTCTGCTACGCTGCTGCAAATATCATGAACCAGTAAAGCTTCCGCTACTCTGATGGAAAGATGTCATGATTCAAAAGTGTGAGCATGTCGGTCCGAAAGTCACAACTTCACATGATGGCAACACAATAAAGGGTGATCCAGAGATTTACTGTGGCTGGTGATCTCAATGAAAGCTCGAAGACCATTAAAGATGTGGATCAGTTTAAGGCCTCCACTAAAAGTACAAATCAGTGCGGACTTTGAAGAATCACTACTAATGCACAAAGATTGTTGAAATGAAGAATTGAAGTCTACGAGCTCAAGAACAAAGACAAGAATAGAATGCTAGGATTCAAAATGTAAAAAATGGGGTGACCTCCCTTAGGAGGAGATTGTTAGGAATTAGAAAATTCCATAGTGAAGAGTCGGTCACCCCAAATATTATCTAGCATAAGTTAGCTCGTAGACTTGTAGTTATTTACGTTATGTAGTAGTTAATTAGTTAATTTGTAGCGTAGTTTAGTTTAGAGCAACACCGTGGAGGAAGGACTGGTCTTTACCCACTGTATACCTGATCCACAGGCCGATAGGAGGTCGTGTATTGTGTAAGTATAAATACCCCTTCCATCCATGGAAGGGGTGGTGCTTCATTTTCAATCTAACATTTCCTTTGAGTAACTCTCTACCAAGAAAACACCCAACTCTCTAACTTTCTTTCTTTAATGGCTAACATGTATTTTGATCTCCCAAGACCACCCGAATCATCAAACACATAAATATACGATCCTGCACCTGTAAAAGTCTGTTTTTTCCGACAAATTGGTCAATTTCTTCTACTGCTTTTTTCATTATGTTTGGATGGTTGATGAGTTCTGCTAAAGTCCATTCTACAGTTATCGCAGAAGTGTCTGTGCCTGCTGCAAATATATCCTGGAAATTTATAAGGAAGGTGTACGAATATGTTAGTTGAGCCAAATTCATACTACGAAATTAAATAAGCTGAAATATTATGACTTGCTAGCTATAGAATACATTACCAGAATGAAGGATTTTATGCTGTCTGCGGTTAACTTCATCTCCATGTTCTCGTCTTCGGAAATGTCGAGTAAAATGTCGAGCAAGTCCCTCACTTGTCCTGTATCCTTCTTCTGCTTTCTTGCTTCTTGATGCTCCCTCAAAACCCTTTCCAGCAATGCATCCAATCTTGTGTGAATATCCATGGATTGTTTTCCGAATCCCTGCAAGTCTAGATTCTTACAAAACCATATATGATCTGAAAGGTTAAATTTACTGACAAGCTAGCTAATCTCAGTAATTATCTTCCTTATATCCACTGCCTCGTCAGCTTCTTCTGAACACCTCTTGCCCATAAGCATTCTAGATATCACATTGTTTGTCATTTTCATAAGTTCCAGTTCAAGCTCCACTGACTTCCCATCGTTTGCCTTCTGTGTTGGACTTAATTGTTTAAGTCTTATTAACCAAAAAAGCCTGCTACTTTTTTTCTGGATGGGCCTCCAACAGACCCATTAGATAGCAGTTATATAACGGTTATTAGGTTATTATGTCGCTTAGTTTTTAGATGAAATGTTATGTTTTTCCATCACACCGATTCATCATGTATAAATATGTATGATCTGTAACAAACAAATGCAACCCTTTTATTATCAATATATCAGTTTTATAGGGTTCAACCCATATCTTCCTGTTTTATTCTTATGATTCTGTTTGATGTATACATGGATGTTGTTTATGATCAATTTCGATCCTGGAGAACCTCCAAAGAACCTGTGTAATAGTGGCATCAGAGCCAAGGGATCAAGCAACATACCCAATTCATGTTTCAAATCACCAATCAAGATTCAAACCTGCGTTTTTAAAGGAACGCAACCATGGATGCCATTTGAAGAAGAAAGATTAGAGACGGTGGATTTAACCGAGATAAAGATGTACTCAAATCCGGTGTAGGAAGAAGGCTAAGGGATTTACTTGCCTTGAAGTCACAAGTTGAAACAGAAGGACATGTTTCAAGAGGCTAAAGGACTTGCCTTAGAGATCATGAAGATCCAGTGATGCACCAAATTGATTGAAGACATCAAAATTATAAGAAAGATTGAAGAAGGCATCAAGGACAAAAGAAAATCAAGATTGAAGACAACACAAGAATGCAAGTAGTGATGATTTCATCATCACATGAAGAAGAAAGATATAACACTGAAGATGGAAGCCTGCAGATTGGAAGAACAAGACTTCAACAATTAGGGGGAACATGTTGGACTTAATTTTTTAAGTCTTGTTAACCAAAAAAGCCTGCTACTTTTTTTCTGGATGGGCCTCCAACATACCCATTAGATAGCAGTTATATAACGGTTATTAGGTTATTATGTCGCTTAGTTTTTAGATGAAACGTTATGTTTTTCCATCACACCGATTCATCATGTATAAATATGTATGATTCTGTAACAAACAAATGCAACCCTTTTATTATCAATATATCAGTTTTATAGGGTTCAACCCATATCTTCCTGTTTCATTCTTATGATTATGTTTGATGTATACATGGATGTTGTTTAGGATCAATTTCGATCCTGGAGAAACCTCCAAAGAACCTGTGTAACATTCTGTGATAAACATTTGATCAAGCGATTAATTTCATCGTTCCTTACTGGAAGGAGGACGTCGAGTGTTCTAATGTTGACATGACTATCTTCTTCATGAACTTCCAATATGATCCATAAGGAGCAAAGATGAAACCATTGGCTCCATAGGCAATTCGATCTGCGGTTGAATTACGGGGTCTGTCTAAAAACACGTTATCATGCGTTTTAAAGATTTCTTTTGCCGTTTCTGGGGAAGAAACGACGACAAACGGTGTAGAACCAAGATAGAGGCGAAAAGCATGCCCATACCGGATAGAAAGCTTGTGAAAAACTCGATGAGGGCTTGTAGCAAGGACTAGGAGGTGGAGGTGGCCAATGATGGGAAGGGAAAATGGACTCGTAGGAAGACGATAATTAGAATGAATTAACTTGGACAGCTTCCAGATAAAGATGGTAAAGACCAAGCATATGAGACATAAGGAGAAGTAGTCTTGGAATTCAACCATGATAAGGTCAACACTCTTAAACCAATCCACAAACAGCTTTGGGTTTTGAGCAATTTGTATGGATTTGCAGTTTGTGGAGGGGGTTGTTTTTAATTAATAACGTGAAGGAATAGTTATGGTTTGTGGATGTGTCGTTATATATGTTGGAATTAGATAACATGACATTCAATAAATAATCACAAAAACATCAAAGTATTCAAGCGGAAGCGTATAGGATGTATTAACGAATAATTAATTAACATAAAAGAATATGTGTACCTTTTCTTGATTCTAGCCGAACAAGAATCAAATCCACAAACTAGCAATCGAAGAACCCTAATTTGATATAATTAGGATTATATGAATTACCCCTTACCGTTTTGTAATTCAATCCAAGAATAATAAAAATATTGTGTTATTACCACTTTCTTGTACACACGTACTAAAACAAATTAAAGTAATGCTAGTTTTATCAAACCAAATAACTTGTTGTTTGGAAAATATGAGGATCGACACCTATGGAGGTGGTCGATCGGTTTGAGCACAAAAACACACACAAACGTTTTAGGTTTTTAGCTTATGAGTACAAGAGATGCAAAACATAAGACCCCTAGCCTTGTATATATACTAAACCAAACTTGTTGGACAAGTTAGAGTTTGATATGGGTTGGGTTTGGGATCCCTATGGCCGATCGGTTCTAAGCCTCACCAAGGGATTCCGGAACCTTCCCAAACTTTGCATTCTAGTCCTTTTCCAAATACATTTAACGCCCGTTAGTCCATTGCATTAATTACTTAACGTCCGTTAGTTATTTCGTTTAATAAATAAATAAATACAACGTTTATATTTAATTATTTAACTTTAATTCTCATACGTAAAGTGTGCAATCCCGTGGTCTCTAGTTCGATTCTAACTCACGTCTACTAATTTATATTCATAAAACTAACAGCTCCCACTTGGATATATCTTAATAGAGTGATCACATCGGTTAGCATCTAGCAACACTTCAATGCCTCTAGTACAACTCGAGTAAGGCTCCTGGAAAAACCTTTTAATGATTTCTCATTATTATTATCCTTTTGTTTCTAATGCCACGTTAAATAAAGATATGGAATTAAGTCATTCTTTATAAAACTATTATGTTTCTCGTTGTAAGTGATTGTTCAAGATTACCGAATCATCTAAACATATTTAGGGGAGATTTGGGTGCGGCCGCACAAACATCTTGTCAACCCTACGAGGGGCCCAACAGTATTAAACTCCAAATAAATTTGAAGGAAAAAATTCTATTTTGACTACAAGAATAACCCATAAACTTCGTAACATTTCTGAAAACAACCCTTATGACTACCAGTTACGTATAGCGTTAAGTTGCTTTACAGATATGCACTACATTCATGACACTTATCTGGTATCTCAAGTCTGATGATAACTATTCACAATTTACTTATAACAATATCCACAAAGTAAATTATGTAGTTGGGATAAGTTCTATATTCAATTCCAAGAAGATGCATTACCTTCTGAAAACACTAACGTACTTCCGGTAGAACCTGATAGTCTGGGTCCTCCACCAGAAGTTGAAGTGATTCCCGTTCGTAGATCCGTAAGGTCTACACGTGCACCTGAACGTCTATGTCTTAACGTAGAGGTTGAGGAAACTATGTTAGGAGATCTTGGAGAGCCTACTAGTTATAAACCTGCCATGGCAAGTCCTGATAAGGAAAACTGGCAGGTTGCAATGAATGGAGAAATGCAATCCATGAGAGAAAATGAAGTCTGGGAAGAGGTTGACTTACCTCCAAACGCCACGGTGGTTGGAAGTAAGTGGCTCTATAAAATTAAGACTAACATGGATGGCAATATACACGTCTATAAAGCTCGTCTAGTTGCGCAAGGTTTTACTCAAACTTATGGAATTGATTACGAGGAGACCTTTTCTCCTGTAGCGAACATTAGAGCTATTAGAATTCTCATAGCTATAGCAGCATACTATGACTATGAGATATGGAAAATGAATTTCAAAACCGCCTTCTTAAATGGTCGCTTAGATGAAGACATCTATATGAAGCAACCTGAGGGGTTCGTGAATCCACAATTTCCAAACCATGTATGCAAACTTCAAAGGTCTATTTATGGATTGAAGCAAGCATCAAGGCAATGGAATAAGAGATTTGATGAAGAAATCAAAAGGTATGGATTTATTCAAAATCTTGATGAGCCATGTGTATATCACAAAGTTAGTGGGAGTGATGTAATTTTCCTAATTCTTTATGTCGATGACATATTAATTATGGGAAAAGACATTCCAAGTTTGCAAAATGTTAAGGCATATCTTGGGAAGTGTTTTTCCATGAAGGATTTAGGAGAAGCTGCATACATTCTGGGAATCAAGATCTACTGGGATAGGTCAAAGTGGTTAATTGGTTTAAGTCAAAGCGCTTACATTGATAAAATATTGAAGAGATTCAATATGCAAAATTCCAAGAAAGGATATTTGCCGATGGAAGTAAAGCATGGCTTATGTAGCGATATGTGTGCTTCAACACCTGCTGAGGTGGCACGCATGCAGAAAGTTCCTTATGCTTCGGCAGTGGGATCTATTATGTATGCTGTGAGATGCACAAGACCAGATGTGGCATTCGCTCAAAACATGACCAGTCGATATCAACAGAATCCAGGTGAACTTCACTGGATTGCTGTTAAGCATATTCTAAAGTATCTTAGAAATACTAAAGATATGTTTTTAGTGTATGGTGGAAATCCAGACACAAAGCTTGGTGTTACAGGTTACTGTGATGCGTCCTGGCAGTGTGATAAAGATGATACGAAGTCTCAGACGGGTTATGTCTTTGTCATCAATGGAGGAGCAGTTGACTGGAAGAGCAAGAAGCAGAGTACGATTGCGATGTCTGCGACAGAAGCCGAATACATAGCTGCTTCGGAAGCTGTTTGGATTAGGAAATTCATTTCAGGGCTTGGTGTTATGCCTTCAATTGAATCACCTATTGATATGTATTGTGACAATTCTGCTGCAATCATATTTGCCAATGAACCTGGAATCATGAAGGGCACCATAAATTTTCTACGGAAGTATCACTATGTTCGGGAACAAGTCCGCGAAGGTGAAATAAATCTACTAAAAGTTCACACAGATGATAACTTAGCTGATCCTTTCACTAAGGCTTTAGCTAAAGACAAGCTTATTGGACTTGCAAATGGAATTGGACTTCGTTTAGCTAATAGTTTCATGCATAACTGTGATTAGTATTTGGATAAAGGATATTGTAAAACATTTATTATTTTGATGAAATAAAGTTTGGATTATGTTTATTTTCATTTTTTAATATTGTTGTCCTATATTTGCATGTTTAATCCATGAGTAACTAAGTTATTCTAAATGTCCATTGTCGATTAATGATATGAGAGTATCATTAAATTAAGACAAATCTGAGAGATGTGGTAGAATATACTTGAAAGTATATTGATGAGAATGCATACCAATTTCGGATGATATTCAATGATCATCTTCCAGATCATAAACTCTCCCACTGAATTCTTGAGATACGAGATCTCTTTCAAGAAAATCTCCATACCTAGCAACAATTACTTTATTTTCAGTTGGATAGTAAAAGTAGTAACCCATAGTTTCCTTAGGGTATCCTACGAAGATACACTTTACAGATCTTTGTTGGAGTTTATATGCTGAGTCACGTCTAACATATGCATCGCAACCCCAGACCTTTAAATAAGACAGGTTAGGAGCTTTACCATGCCATATTTCATATGGTGTCTTATCAACCTATCAACCTTCTTTGTGCGAGCCATATTTAAAATGCGAACAGCTGATTCCAAAGCATAATCCCAAAAGGATAAAGGGAGAGTGGTAAGATTAAACATAGATCGTATCATGTCCAACAATTTACGATTTCTTCTCTCAGATACACCATTTTGTTGTGGAGTATATGGAGAAGTGAGATTCTGGACAATTCCATTCTCAGCTAAGTAATCTTTAAACTCCTGGCTTAGATACTCGCCTCCTCTATCGCATCGAAGAGCTTTAATCTTCTTTCCCAATTGCGGTTCTACTTCCGCTTTGAAAACCTTAAATGTTTCAAACACCTCATGTTTATGCTTAAGTAAATAAACATAACCATAACGGCTGAAATCATCAGTAAAGGTTAAGAAGTAGCTAGCACCTCTCTTTGACACATGTCTAAGTGGTCCACACACATCAGTATGAATAAGACCAAGTAGATCAGAAGCCCTCTCCATATTGCTATGAAAAGGTTTCTTCGTCATCTTCCCAGATATGCATGACTCACATTTATCAAATGATTCGTCATTGATATTTTGCAAAAGCCCTTCTTGTTGCAGCTTATGCATGCGAGCCTTGCCTATATGAGCAAGTCTACAATGCTAAAGATAAGAAGAATTCAAGTCTAACTTTATTTTCTTATTAATGCTAAACATCGAATTATTATCTTTGTTAGATTCATTTCCAATCACATTAATTTCAAACACACCATTCACAGTAATTGCTTTAAAATAAAATACACCATTTAAAGAAACAGAAATTCCATTACGTGAAATAGTATGAGTAAAACCATCATCCAACAAAACTGAAAAGGAAACAACACCTCTAATTATAGAAGGTGCGTAATGACAATTGTTTAATAACAGTACTAAGCCCGAAGGCAATACTAAACTAAACGTTCCTATGGCTTCAACAGCTACATGTGCGCCATTTCCCACGTGCAGATATTGCTCCCCATAGGCAAGCTTCCTCTCCACTCTAAACCCCTGTAGTGTATTACAAATGTGAATACCCCAACCAGTATCATATACCCAGGAAATTTTATGATTTAGAGTAAATAATTCAATGACAAATAAATTACCTGAAGGACCGGCGCCCGAGGACCCGTCGTACTTCATCTTATTTGCCCGCAATTCATCAAGATAGAGAGCATAATTTCTCTTCCAATGCCCAACTGTCTTGCAATAGTGGCATGCTTGATCCTTTTTAGGATTTTCCTTCCTAGGAGTAGGGTTCTTCTTGGGTTGTGGTTGATAGGCCATAACCTGTTTTCCTTTGTCAACCATTCCCTTACCCTTCCCCTTCTTATTGTTCGCACGCTGCGGTTTTGGCTTATTAATCCTTCCACCCTGAATAGCAAGTACCTGGGAGGTAGGAACCTTTGAGGTAACCCTTTCTCATAGTCAATTAGCAATGCGTGTAGGTCAGTAACTGTCTTCCCCACGCAGTGCATATTGAAGTTTCTGACAAAACCATTAAAATCCTTGTTAAGGGATCTATTAATCAGATTCACAGCCATGTCATCATCATAATTTTTGCCAAGTGCCTTTAGTTGATCCATGTATCCTTTCATTTCCAATACATGAGCACTTACGGGTTTACCCTCTCCCTGCCTACAGCTGTGTAATGCGTCGGTCAAGTCATAAATCTCGACGGCAGCTGGTTTCTCAAACATAGTTCGAAGTTCATTGAGCATATTGTATGGGAAATAATGTTCGAACTGCTTTTGAAGAGCAGATTCCATCGTTCCCAACATATGACAAGCCACATCATTATGACGCTTATACTCCAGTTTCCACTCGTCCTTTTCAGCATGAGTAGTTGTAGGACCAGTTGGTTCAGCAGGGCAAGGTTCATAAAGATATTTCAACCGGTCAGCAACTCTACAGACAATTCTCAAAGAGCGGTGCCAATCATTGAAATTCTTAGAGCCAGTCAACTTTTCTCGATCAAAAAAGTTTTTGAACGCAGAATTTAGTGCAGTGTTAGTGTTATCGTTATTTTGAGCCATTTCTACAGAAAAAAGTTCAAGTATTAGTATTTTCAATAATACAACTTTTCAAGAAAATAAAATATACCCAACGGTAATATAAACATATAACCATATAATTTTCTCGAAAAACTAGGATCCAAATTATCATAGATTCATTACATCAGTTGATCTGCTAGTAACGAGCATATAATAAGGTAATATGTCGAACATTAATTGGCAAACAATTTCCAACTCCTAGATCATTATGGGATTTATATTTTCCAACGCTATTGCAAATATAAACATGTTTCATCCCATCTTATGCCATTGAGTCCAGTTCTCACTTCCTACTCAACTTAAGTGTCTAACTTAAAGAACTGCAAATATGTCCATGTAAGGTCTGACTTTACATAGAGATTTACCTCTCCATCACAATCTAGCCAAGTACTGTCATGACGTAAATTTCAACTTTAAGTGTTCCTTTTAATTAGATGGCATATAACTTAATTTAAAAGGGTACTAGTTTTGATTTTATGTGGTCAAATCAAATATGTACAAAGATGTCATGCATTCATCTTGTAGCATAAATTTAATAAAAAACTTTTTATTACCAATTAATAAAGATCAAATTATCAAAGTTTTGACTGAGGTATTGGGTTCACCAATCAAGGAATTTAGTGTTAATTATCGTCCATTATACCGTACTTTTACATAAGTGTAAACACTTAGTGTTTCGGGTAACTACCACCGAAGTGACGCATGGAATTAAAACTAATTCGCCCTTAAGATGAGTTTGCACATTTTATGGCTTACTAAGTAGCTCAATTTGAACTTACAGGGGGCAGAGGACCAGGTAAGCGCAAAAGCATAACCTTAGACATCCTTTCAGTGTGACTGTGCGCACTTCTTTATTAACCCCTTTATAGTTCATTCTTACTGGGTGAGCCGTTCAGACCATTTGTACCAAAATCACCAATCAATAAAACTATTGAAAACTTAACTCTTCCAAAACAAATCAAATTTCACCATTGTTTAGTCCGTATTATTTTTCTATTCAAAATTACCCTTTGCTTAAAACTGTCATACATAATAAACAAACAAGTAACAAATAAAAAAATAACTACTAAAAAACAATGCGCACATAATAAACAATTTATACGTGTAAACAAGTAGCCACATGCAACTTATTCGATAAAACCTGTTAATAATCAATATCTAGGTTAAATTAATGTATATGTTAATTAGGGCTTTCACTCCAGCGATAGAAAGTGAGCCACATACATCGAAGAATCGATTGCGTAAACCCATAATTAAAAATATACCAATTAGCACATAATTGATTCATTAATATATAATTGGAGTCTTCCCCAATTCAAGATTTATCGTAAATAAATATATCTTAACAATTAAACAATATCAAAGAAACTTATCCATGACTAACATGCATGTATAATCATGGATATATCATAACAATTATACAAATAGTCACAAGATCGCATATCAAAATTCCATGACACATAACAAATTATTCATGAATTAATCACGTAACTAATATATTAATTCTAGGTTTTAATAAGGTTAGCAACCAATTTTCAAAACCCTAAAAAAAAATTATATGTGTCGACTTAAAAAAAATAGGGGTACGCCCCAATTTAAAAAAATCGACCCAAAAAAAATAAACATAAACCCTAGATTAATATATCAAACAACATACAAGTATTTGTTTTATTACGCGTTTATGTAATTAATTACTCGTTAAAAACCAATGACTCGTGATGCCACTGTTGGAATTAGATAACATGACATTCAATAAATAATCACAAAAACATCAAAGTATTCAAGCGGAAGCGTATAGGATGTATTAACGAATAATTAATTAACATAAAAGAATATGCGTACATTTTCTTGATTCTAGCCGAACAAGAATCAAATCCACAAACTAGCAATGGAAGAACCCTAATTTGATATAATTAGGATTATATTTGATATAATTAGGATTATATGAATTACCCCTTACCGTTTTGTAATTCAATCCAAGAATAATAAAAATATTGTGTTATTACCACTTTCTTGTACACACGTACTAAAACAAATTAAAGTAATGCTAGTTTTATCAAACCAAATAACTTGTTGTTTGGAAAATATGAGGATCGACACCTATGGAGGTGGCCGATCGGTTTGAGCACAAAAACACACACAAACGTTTTAGGTTTTTAGCTTATGAGTACAAGAGATGCAAAACACAAGATCCCTAGCCTTGTATATATACTAAACCAAACTTGGTGGACAAGTTAGAGTTTGATATGGGTTGGGTTTGGGATCCCTATGGCCGATCGGTTCTAAGCCTCACCAAGGGATTTCGGAACCTTCCCAAACTTTGCATTCTAGTCCTTTTCCGAATACATTTAACGCCCGTTAGTCCATTACATTAATTACTTAACGTTCATTAGTTATTTCGTTTAATAAATAAATAAATACAACGTTTATATTTAATTATTTAACTTTAATTCTCATACGTAAATTGTGCAATCCCGTGGTCTCGAGTTCGATCCTAACTCACGTCTACTAATTTATATTCATAAAACTAACAATATATGTTTCAGGTCAATTATTAGAGGTACTATTACGAAGAGAATGAATGAAAAAATATGATAGATACTTGCTAAATTAAGTACTAGATGCATATTAGTTAGATTTCATAATTATTGTAGATAAAATGAAAACTCATAAAAGAAAAAGATTGATAGTTGCTTGTACGACTTATTCGAATTTCTTTATTTTCAAAACGTACTTATGGTATATATAAAAATGTATGTTTATTCTTTTTCGAAAAAGAAAACTTTTTTAGTCGTTTGATATTATTAAAACGGTCTGTTTGTGGCCCGAACCTTTTTTACCCAAACCCATTTTACCCTACTTTTTCAATGTGGCCGGCCTAACCTGAACCTGTTTGACTGTTACCCAAACCGCCAGACCTGCCCGTTTATCCATCTTCGATTTGGTATGAAATAGTGTTGTTTTTGTCACAACATATCTTTAAAGATATTTCATTTACTAATGATATCATTTTTTCTAGACATACATCGATACATGGACAGTAAAATAGATCATTCTTTTTAAAGTACTAGTTAGATACCCGCGCACAACGACGGCGATAAATATAGTAAATAAATTGCTAACCCAACTCTCCTCGCAATTCTCTACCGGCTTAGTGAATTCATTTCAAAACACTCCAAATGTATATGTGTTAGTTGTATGTGTTTGTTTGGGTTTTCCGTATCTTTCCCGTGACATCATTATTCCCGCATATAAAAAGACCTTCACAATCTCTTTCCCGTCAAACACTTTCCCAAAAGTAAATGATTTTGATAAATAAAGTTTGTATTGATTGAAATAAAGGTTAAAGTTATAAAAATTTGAATCAAAATAAAATAAACCTACTAAAAATGTAAAAACTAAAAACTTATAAAAATATATCAAAATGGATGTTGAATTAAAGAGCACAAAATTTTAAAAAATATGGTGAAATTAGATCATAAAAAAATTAAACGGATTAAAAGATATTTAAAGTTAAAAATAATGGTGATTAATTAGTTAGCAAGTGACATGTGTCACCCAATTATTGGAGCTATTTATTTTAGGTTGTTAGAGCTCATCCCTTTCTGTTATTTTTTAGTTAGAGAAGTGACACATTGGAGCTTCTTATCTTAATTTTTTGTGAAGCCAATAACTGCTTTATATAGTAGTATAGATATTTTTGAAAAAGAAATTCTTATATAACTCAATTTGAGCCAGTTCTAGACAAAAGAAATGAAATCGTTTCCTATAAAGTTTCCTTCGTATCATGGCAGGCAACTTCCGAAACAGATAAGACTAATAAGCTCTGGATAACAGATAGGGTATGGCTTGTTTTGTGATGGTTAGTTTATTCTCTTTGATTCTTATCCATGCAATCATGGTGATGGTTGAATTTGCAGCTAACATGAATATCCAAAAGGTTCACATCTAGATGGTTTGACCTAATAAATGTTACATCTTGATGGCTTGACCGTTCAGAACTCATCATTGTTTCAAAAGGTTCACATTTAGATGGTTTGACCCAATGAATGTTACATCTTGATGGCTTGACTATTTAGAGCTCTTCATTGAGTTAATTTTATCAAGCATCGTGTAGTTATTCCATTATACCGAGTATCACATTTGTCAATTTGCTCGTCGTATATTGTTACAACCGACAGTTTGATGCTCTAGAGGAATTGAATATAGAATTGATAGGTTATTGTTTAGCTGATATAATGTTCCTAATGAAAATTTTCCCATAGCGAAATTTTGAGGTGCCAGATTCTTACTTTAGTATAGGCCGACTAGGCTATGTTTTAAACTAACATATCAAATGGGTGAATTAAAAAAAGAGTTAACTACACCGTTCGTCCTTGTGGTTTGCGTTGACCGACGAGTTTCGTCCTTTGACAAAAAAAAAATGCACCGTTCGTTTTTAAATGCGAAACGTTATGTATTGTTAGTCCTTCACTTTAACGGGCCACACTAACGGTCGTTTAGTGTACACACTTGAGGGTATTTTCGTCCTTTTATGTCTACACATAACTCACTGCCACCATCACCCAAAGTAACCATCTTCATTTCTTCTTATTCATCATCTATATCTTCACCCACCACCATCCACTACCACTCTCACCATACCCGACCACCTTCACAAACTCCTAAATCAATACTCATAAACATTAAATGAACATCTTATGTTCATTCTTCATAAACATCAACATTTCATTTCCATAAATTTAAAACTCACAAATTAAAATAAACTACAAGGATATACAAATTATTAGCAACAAAACCTTTATTTTATAGCAATACAACAAGATCTAACCCAACACACTTTCATCACCATCATTTTCTTTCATTCTTTACATCTTGATTATCAAAATATCATAACAGAGTACAAAAAATTTCTTGTCTCATATATGCAGTTAAACAAAAACCTTCAAAATTATAGCAATATAAATTCCCACAATCAATGTAACATTATAACAAATAAATTTCCACAATTTCAACATTTAACAAAAATAACAAAAACTCAACAATCCCGACATCCTTCTCAAATTCATCAACGTGGATCTGAAGCCATCACCGCCTATCATCGGGTAGAAATCTGGCCATACAGTTACGGCCACCACCTGCAAAAAATCCGGCCATAAAACTCCTCACCACCATTCACTTGGTAGTTGACCCCTTTTTAACTTATTTATTCCCAAATAACAAAACCCAACAAATTCATTTCACTAAACAAACTGATTCGTGCAACACTTATCATTATCTGATTCGCAAGATCTGTGGTGGTGATGTGTCACGGTGGTGTGGCCATGTGACGACTTGTGACCACCAGCAGCGACCGGCGTTGCGGTGTTTCGGCGTTGTGGGTTGCGTCGACCGGCGTTGTGGGTTTTAAGAGGATTGGTTGTCGGGTTGCGGCGTTGTCGAGATGATGATGATTGTGGTGGTAGAATTGCAGGTTGTGATGGTGAATTGTTTAAATTGATTTGGTGTATGAACATGTGATAAACACAATGTGGTTTGGTGATAATAAAGAAACAAGAATAAATAAAGATATATGAAGATAGATCAAGAAGATTTCAAGTTTTTAGTTATTGAGATTTTGAAGTGGGTTTGAGGGTTTTAAGTTTTTTGAAGTTTTGATTAGGTATACTGAGAAAATGATAATAGTTGGATTAAGATAGAGACAAAAAAGAAAAAAAAGAACTGTAAAAAAATGGTGGGAAAAGACGGATATACCCTCACGTGGGTATCACATGTGGGAGTATAACGATCGTTAGTGTGGCCTGTTAAAGTGAAGGACCAACGATAAATAACGTTTCGCATTTAAGGACGAACGGTACATTTTTTTTTTGCCAAATGACGAAACTTGTCGGTCAACGCAAACCACAAAAACGAACAGTGTAGTTTACTCTTAAAAAAACAACTCACAAGGAAACAGGTCAAATGGGTTGAAACTCGAAAGTCTAAAGCATAGTTCAATGAGCTAATAACTTACTCAAATTATTATAAAAAAAATACTTATTTCTATTAGTATCTATATCTATACTACTTATAATAGAGGAATGAATCTCTCTCCTCATGGTCTTAAAATTAAGACTTACCAAATACAAAGCTTATTATACAATACACAATGCACGATTACTGATCGTTCTCATCAATCTTAATTTTAAGACTTACAAGTCTTAAAGCTTAATGTGCAAAATATAAAGCACTATTAATGTGTTCAAGATATTTAATGTAGTCAATTAATTAACAGGTCAATAAATACAATTAATGCAGTTATTAAAACACCCTTTACACAAGAAATACAAATTATCAAGCATATTGTACAACCAACTTAAACACAATTCGTGCATTAAATATCACTAATACAAATAATAAAGCACATTATACAAATATTCAAGCCAGAACGGGTAACGGGCCAAATGGGCCTGAGCCCCGAACGGGTACAGTCCAAACGAGGTCGAGCCCGAAAGGGCACTGGCCAAACGGGGTAGAGCTCGAACGAGAACGGGCCAAACGGGCTCGAGCCCGAACGGGCACGGACTAAACAAAATTCTTGATCCCCGTAAATTTGTTGTAAAAAAAAACATAATAAACTAAAATAAATGATTCACCAGAAAATTTTATTTCAAAGTACCCGTCGCCGCAACGCGCGGGTACAGTAATTAATAATATAGTTTTTGTAATTGATGCACAAAATGCAATTTTTTTGACAAGAAATGAACTGGGTCAACCCAACTGACCCTGCCTGAACCGTACCAAAAGTACATGTTTTCACCCGTTACCAAAACAAATACTTTTGGGCAGGTTTTGTAATCAGTCAAGTGACTAATTACTCTTCTAAAACATCTGCAGTTTATCCATGAAGTGTCACAAGTTAGCAAGAATTTATAGAGCTTATAAGAATGATGGCAAACGGTGAGTTGGTTTTAACTGTAAAAAGGCATCCATCAAAAGTTTTACCATGGGCTTTCGGAAGATAAACATGAACGTTCTGTAGATTCTTGATGTGATGTTGTTAGATATTTTGTGTGAAAATTATAAGGAGGAAGGAACAGGTGGAAAAGAAAGTGTTGTAAACAAATTTGAGTCACTATTTTTGTTTCTTGGAACCTAATATTTATCACAAAAAACGTTTTGCTGGTGCGACCCTTGTTCTTTTGTGTTTGCGTGATTGCATATCGGTTCATGATTTTGCCTGATGTGTCATTTCATAATGTATTGGTGTTGCATTAACATTTTGTAATGATCCAAACTCATTGTCTAGTTCCAGACCACTGGCATCAGGACAAGAGAGTACATTTAAAAAACCATGATTCCAAACTTCTTTAAATTTTGATGATTCCAAACTTCTTTATGGCGAATGCGTTCTTACTCGACAGACAACACTCTTGATTAGAATACAAGCCTATAACTTTTAACATGTTAAAAAATTAGACTCCATATCTTGATCTTTATACCAAAGTCAAACTGTATCAATATTAATACCCACCCCAGCACACGACGGAGCAAATGCATCACATGCAAAGACCAACAGTCACCAACGACCGTGTATGCCTATGTCCCCTAAACCATCCAAACCGCTCTCAAACACTGCCACACAAATCATAAATTCATAATCCTTAAATGCCTTCAAATTGTCAATGGTATTAGTCGAAAGGCTCGAGATGCCTTTCTCTCTCTAGCAAGATTCCTCTAAGCTCTAACACTGATTTTGTGCTACAGGGCAGAAAATAAATCTAAATCAGAATCTCAAAATGCAATGAATATCTATTAACTCAATGAAACAAAATTATTTGCACCTGAATCCTCCTATACATTACTACAGACTCAGTTACCAAGTAAGAAAGAAACCTCACAGGTACCATATGACATAGTGGAAAGAGGCCAAAACGATTGTCAATATCAATAGTAAAAAGTTAGTTAAAGGTTAAAATTATTTGTTACACTATATTTTTAGCTCATGATTCTTTTACTATTTATATTCTCATTTTACCGCAAAGTGTGCAGTCTTTTTTAGAGGTGTTCAACGGACGGTTCGGTTCGATTAGCTATTCATCGCGGAAACGGTAATTAATTTTAGTACCCAAAATCGAACTGTATTAAGCAGGTAATCGGACATGCGAGCACCCGAAATTATCGGTTACCCGCAGTTCGGGTCACGGTTAACCATTTTATATGTTTAATCGAGTTTAACCGTATGAACAATAACATGATCTACGACGTAAATTGTCATTTTAGTAAAACTAAATGACATTGAATAAATTAAAGTCATACTAAAGTTATTCCGTCACAATAATTGCATTAAGATATCTTTTATATAATAAAGGAATTACATCATTTCGGAGTGATTTTGTCAATTCATTCTTATTGTAAAAACAATTGGGCCAATAGGAGAGCTCGATTTCGCCACGTAAGCAAAATTGTGTGATGTGATTGATTAATAAAAGTCAAAATTAAATTGATTTTGGTCAAACTTTAATAAATTTGGTGGAGAAATTTAGTTGATTAAAAAAACACATAAAAATATAGGTGTCAAATTTGTGAAAGCAAAAACTTAAAAAAAGAGAAAGTAATTAATAAAACTTTAGTGGTTGAATTTTTAAAAATTATATAGAGCTAAATGTAATATTATAAGCCTCAATGTTTTTTAATAACTTTGGATTATAAACAAATACCTCTTATACTTTATACGCTTTATACTTTATATATTAAAAAATACAATGTATTTGTTGTTTTAAAATAACAACATATAAAATTGCATAATATTATAAGTACCAATTTTTTTTACTATATACGTTCAATAAGAACTCATTTATTTCATATTTAAAAGTTTAACCTATGTGGACACGAGTTTACATTTTAAATACGGCTAAATTACTGAAAACGAGAATATAATTATCAAGTTGTTCAAGAATAGTGTCGTTGAGTTTCTCGACCCTTTGCCTTAGGATTAGTCAGTTCTATTTCTCGATGGGGGCAGGGAAGGGATATAACTCAGCGGTAGAGTGTCACCTGACGTGGTGGGAGTCATCAGTTTGAGCCTGATTATCCCTAAACCCAATGTGAGTTTTTCATTTTGATTTGCTACCCCGCCGTGATTGAATGAGAATGGATAAGAGGCTGTAAGCATTACTTTAATATAAAAATAAATATACGCGATTGTATTTATAACAGTGACTTTAATGAGTATATTTTAACTTTATCAACGCTCATTATATGCTACTAAACTTGCATCATGTATACAACATAATATCAGTAGTGAAATTTAAATAACAACATCAACATCTTTGTCAGCTAAATAAAATTAAATCTTGAGTTACCTAACAGAAACTTTACAAATATTTTATCAAATTATAATGGATATTAATGCATAATGAAAAACTCGTGCATAAGTATTAGTTGTACTTATATCACAATTTTCATGGACAAATTCTTATATGTGTATATACTGAACTAAAATTTTAAAATAAATTTGATTTATGTATAAACTTCGTGTGTGCACGAAACTTATAACTATATAATTATATGCAATTACCTTTAAAGACACAATATTCTGTATTAATACAGAATAGTTTCTTTTGTCAAAACCCCGTGCGTGCACGGGTATTATAACTAGTTCATAAAGAACAGATTAACAAAAATTATTGACGTTTATAGGTTGTGATCACATTAATCAATTTTCACACATAGATGTTTAATAAATGTTTACATTAGTAGAAAAAAATTCGTTATACAATTAAAGTAGTGTAATAATATAATCAAAACTTGTACATTTATTTAAAAATTTAGATATAAAAAACCTTCATTTATATTATACATGGTTCTTTAGATGCTATTACAGTACTTTCAAGAGGATTAGCCGCCAAAGGTATCTATCCAACAGTAGATCCTTTAGATTCAACGTCAACTATGCTACAACCTCGGATCGTTGGTGACAACCATTATGGCACTTCACAAGAGGTTAAGCAAACCTTACAACGTTACAAAGAACTTCAAGATATTATCGCCATTCTTGAATTGGACGAATTATCCGAAGAAGATCGGTTAAATAGAGCATTTTTCATCACAACCTTTTTTCGTAGCAGAAGTATTTACGGGTTCTCCGGGAAAATATGTTGGTTCAGCAGAAACAATTAGAGGCTTTAACATAATCCTTTCTGGAGAATTAGGCGGTCTTCCTGAACAGGCCTATTATTTGGTAGGTAACATCGATGAAGCTACGACAAAGGCTATTAACTTATAAACGGAGAGAAATTATTTTGTCTACTAATAGTGGACAAATTGACATATTACCAAATTACGCTCCTATTGCCACAATAGTAGATATAGGTATCTTAAGAATACGCCTTAACGACCAATGGCTAACGATGGCTTTTCTGGGTGGTTTTGCTAGAATAGGTAATAATAAGATCACTGCGAACAACTGCTTCAAATACAGTATCGGGAAGTACCGCTTGCGGAACATCAATATCCACTGGTTTATTAGCTAAATGGCAATCAGCGCATACAATACGTCCAGCGGCTTCTCGTGGACTTTTATAAGTCTGCTGTACAAAAATGGGATATGCATTTGAAATATATGTACGAGCTATGTTATATATCATGTGCGATATGGAAATAGATAAATTAATCTATTCCTTTATCCAAGAAAAAATATTTCTAGTTTGCATTGTCCAACCATAGATCCCGAAAATTTCTACAATAAATTAGGGTAGGTCACTAATGGAGTCT
>BPTQ01000009.1:129900743-129937105 GCA_019973895.1 Chrysanthemum seticuspe
CAGTGCTCCCACTTTCTGTTAGTGTACATCGTATTGATCTTATTTTAATCAAAATCAAATTAATGATTTTATGGTAAACTAAAGATCTTAGCTCAGAGATGCATGATCTAATCCACACTTGGATTCTTGTATCTTGTAGACATAATAAAGATTATATATATTCACAAACCCTTTTGAATACACATCGTCCTCGCAAATGTATTCAATAAGAAAAGAGTTTTGAAATCCTATTGTCACATTTCATTTACATGAAGATAAGTATGACAATTCATAATCTTTATACATTTAATATTTGCAGGTAGGAAGATTTAATCATAGTCAATTTCTTGAGTATGAGTAGCTCCTTTCACTACTCGTGAATTAAAATGTGTGTACAAGTTTGTCCTTTTGAGTCTTCTCATTGAGAAACTCATTTTTAACCTCACAGTCTAACTGATTGGTAAGAGATCAATCAAGCTTCATGAGTGATTGTCTTCCACGGACTGCATCTTATCATTCATAGTTTTGAGCCATTCATCAGATTCACAATCTGATAATGCAGCTCTTAGTTAGCAGGTTCACAATGACCCTCTAACTTATATCCCTTAGCATTGATATAAGACTATATCATTCAGGTGCAAGAAGTTTCCTTCCGGATCTATGAATGAGAGATATCATACTATGGTTTAACATATGCATGTTCAACCTTAGTGTGACATCAGCAAGTGTACCTAGAAGGTTGTGTATATTAGTTCTTGAACAACTTCAAGATCTAAAGGTGCTCCCACTTGCTTTGTACATAGAGACTAATCTCTAGATACACAGCATCTTGATAAACAATAAATTGTTTTCAATTGGGACATCCAAAATACATTAGTAGTTCTTGACTCTGGTTTGTTAATTACTTACTCTAAGGAATTTAACAAATTAAGAACTTCAATCAAGACATAATGGAATTCATCCCATTCCATAACACAATGGTGTCTTAAATACCTTCCAGATTGGAACCATATTGAGTGTACCCATGGCACATTCAATTTTCTAACCTTAATAACTTTGGAGGTAAGAGAGTTTAAGTCATCAAAGATCAAACAATATCAATAGAGTTTGATTTTCCATGATGGACATACCATAATGATGTGGTATTCCATGAGAATTGATGTTGTGAGACTATCCCACAACTCATTAGATGAACTTATACTCTTTGGCTTACGTATCTGCCAACCAAGTCAAACCAGACGGCATCAACAGTGTTTTCAGCCCATTGCATACTTAATTTACAAGTCGTTGACCAAGTCAATAACTTCATGTGCATGTTTTGACTAGAAAACATAAACATTTAATATTTTACTATACGTCATACGTCATTTATAATTTAATGACTTCATGTACATGTATTTGACAAGAATACATAACAAGTTAACGTCTTACTTTACGTTATAAGTCTTTCAACAATTAACAGACTTGATGTTTAAGTCTTTACAAGAGACCTAAACATATTCAAGTAAAGCAATTTAGAATGCCGACTCTTGGCCTCGATAGTAATTTCAAGTTAATTTCATACTTCAAGATTATGAATTTACAATAATACATAATCATATTTACTGAACAATTCGGTGAATATGTTGAAGTAGCTTTTCATATTATCTTGACATTTGTTCTAATTAGGGCAACTTACATTTTATGTGTAGAAGTCCTAGTAGAATATTAGTTTTCTTACCTTTCAGTCAAGAAAAACTATTAGTCATATTGTTATATGTTGTATCTTGCACACAATGAAGATTTCTCCCACTTGTGCACGGCACAACATCATGCGTAATATGGCAGTGTCACAGATATGATTTCATACAAAATCAAAATATAGATATGTAGAACTTTATTGTTTTAATAATGAATTATGCATAATAATTTATTAATAACATTTCAGGAAGCAACATCAGGAACGCGACAAGTTATCTAATAAAATTAATGCAATGGTTCTTATAAAAACTATGATGCTTCTCGTGTGGAAAGTAATGTATTATTTCAAGACAATCAAGAAATAATATGGGCAACCTGCAAGGTAATAAAGATTACGGCTCCCACTGGATTAGACAACATTACATGTGTTACGTCACCAGTATTAAAGTCACATAGCTCCCATTGGATTATACAACATTATAAATGTCATGTCACCAGTGGAGACTGAGTGTCGATTGGATACTTTCCTTCTTTCTTTGAATATCTACACATTATTGCTAATGTGAGTCACTTGGACTAGTAAACATGTACTTAGATATTTAATGAAGTGCATCAAGTTCTAACATATAGATGACGGGCTAGCCATCATTGATATTTTAACTTGAAAATAGTCATGCAATTCCTCCATAAGGTCTATTTTACCACAAGGGTGTATAGTACCTTATTAGGTTTATAGGGTTAAGATAATTGCTAGGTAATCATGCTAGTAATTGTCTTTACCATTTTGCGGTTTATTGATATTTCCATCTTCTAATTATTAAACTCATATTATTTTGGTAGCTATAGAAAACATGTTCTCTAGTTATCCAAATATCTTATCTTACTTCAATGTTTCAAAACCGGAACTAGGGTTATAAAACAAACTTGAAAGAATAAGATGTGCAACCATACTTAACCGTTTTGACTTTTGCAAGACATCACAATTTCTAGAGTAGGTGTGCTTTGAGTTTGATTAGAATTAGGACAATTCAAATATTCCTATTATTGTATTTCCTCTTAAAGAAAACAGATAGGAACAAGTCTCTTTCTTACAAGAAAGAAGTACTGAGTTTGTCTTTTTAACAAGAAAAGAACAAACTTTTGTTTACGGATGTGATGCATTATATCATTAAATATGAATTTACAAAGTTCAATTTTTAGTATTTTCGATAAATATCCTTTTACAAATTAATTACCCCATGTTTAAAACAATTAATTTACGAAAAAAGGCTAAGATCCACATTGTGCTTCTACTATCACATCAGTTGATCTGCTAGCAATAGTAGATTCAATTGGTAGGCGACGATCACCAATTGCATTACATGTGCAACTCTTAGATCCTTATGGGACTCATGGCACTAGTGAATAAGCAGCTAGTGTCAAGTAGGCATGTTTAGTCCCATCCTTGCCTCGGGTCAAGGTCTCACCGCTTAACTCGATTAAGTCATCCAATTTGAGAACGTGCGAAAATATATCTAGGTCCCACGCATAGACAATAATCACCTTGGGTTACAATTCAACCTAGGTCCCACGCATAGGCAAAAAGTAATTGCAAGTGTTCTCAAGCGATTGGACGGCATGACTTAAATTTGTGACGGGTAAAATATTTTTGATGTGAATCAAAAAAAAAAAAAAAAAAAGGTGTACGAAAAAAGCATGCATTCATTCTTCGTAGCACAAGTTAAAAACTCTTCTTAACTTAAGTCTAATCATTGTTTTAATTTATGTGTGTCAAGTTGTCCATATTCAAGTCTAATATAGAACCTATGTGGATAATAAAAGAGATAGGACAATACATAAATCGAATAACATACATAACAAGTTAAGTGTTATTATTAAAACAATGATTTTAAGTTAAATCCATATTTAAACTTAGTTAAACTAAATCATAAGATTTAGTTTAAAAATGGTTTGTGTTGCGATTTAAGTTTTAGAAAACTATTTGCAAGTTATATACATTCACAACATACATAATAAGCAAACAACCAACACACAACCACAATATGCAAAGCCTCAACCGATGAAAGAACCTATGCTTGGTCTCGTGAGCCATCACGAGAACCAAGAGTCATCTAGGGACATAAACCACAACCACACGGAGGACTCCCACTTGCTCCAAGACCAATCAAGGACAAGTAGAAGCCCATAATGCACATGAAAAGTGAATCTGCCAGCCCAGAATTTCTGCATTCGGAGGCCCAAATGGCCTAGAAGGAGTCATCCCCGAGCTTAGCACCAAACTACAAAGTTGTGGGCCCATGAGTTGTCTACCTGCAGCAAAAATTTGGTTAAAAAATACGCCACCAATCATCGGGAAACGCCGTTTTACTGCAGCTTGTACGAGCAGCCATTTTGCGTCTTTATGTCTTTTATGCTTCGCCATTCCATTCCAAGCATCGGTTACAATATATAGAATGTAAAATACAACTAATCTACTATCTATCTATTGTAAAATGCCCAAACAATGGCAAAAACCAAATTAAAATTCATACATATAAGCCGAAACAATGGCAAACCCCAAATAACAAGAAATTAACGACAATCACAATCATTCATAGCACAAGTGGTCTAGGTTTTCATCGGCTTTGCATATACACATAATAATACCATAAAATTATGAACATAACAAGGAGTTGGCTAATCCCATGAGCAAACATGCATGTATTTGCCATGGGAACAATTTAAATGACAAGAAATAAAAGAATTAGCCAACGAATCGAAGAAATAATCAACAAGAATTAAAACCCCGATTGGTACGCGAGTAAAATGGATTTAGGTTCTCAAACCTACTGAAATTAGACCTTCTAAAAATCATTTTACCACAGAAAATTAAGCCTTAGGGGCTGTTTTCAAATCGTTTCAAGAATCGATTAAAACAACGCGATTAAAGCCATTTTAAGCGTACCGAACACATTGTTTAATTAACGTATGCGAAACCAATGGCCATAGGACCAAAAATCACAGATGTTTATATTACTTATAACATTCTTAATCCATGAAAAATGGAGCCCACGGGGCTGTTATGAAAGTGGTTACAAAAAACACTTAAAAAACACGCGTTTTGACCATTTTTTCGCATACCCGATAATCATATGGCACATATGATGGCTCTGAAACCACTATAGGTGATGATGAAAATATAAACATAAAGAAAACATATAAACGCAGCGGAATCATCACCAAACAACGGATCCATATAGCCATATGATCAATCAATAACAAATGTAACAATTACAATAAGTAGTATACCTTTGAAGCGTGATTCGCGTTTCACCAACAACACCAACACCATGATAAGATGTAAGAAACCAAAAGATCAATAAGGTTGATCTTTTCTTATGTGTGAAACACACTACACGTCCACAATCACCACTCGATGCTAGTCTAAACCCCGTGATACGCGATCTAGCCTTGAACTACACTAGAATAAGGTTAGATGAGATCTAAAAACACAAACCCTAAAATGAGGGTGTTGTATTTCGTGGTCTTTGGCTAGGGGAAGAGGGAGAGCCTTTAGGTAAGTTGTTATATGCATTTATATCCCAAATTGACCAAATCAATAGGAGGTTATATGAAATAATGTTCCACATAACCCCTTGCTCTTTTGCCCTGTTGTTTCCCACCATGGCCATTCAAATGGGGGCCTATAAGAGCTAGCCCATTTGTTGGTCCAATCCAATAAACTAAGTACAAGCTTAGTTATTAGTAGCCCGTTATTGATCCCGAATTACGAAGGTTAAATATAACGTAAATACGATAGATACGGTATATTAAATGGTGTCTAAGTGTATATGTGTGTGACCCCATAGGCTCACATATGACTAGCCATATAATTATTTATTACGACACGAGCATACTCCAACACACTCTACCCACCAAGCTAATAGCCCATCGTGCGGGGCCCCCCGTTAGAAGCCCACTATGCCAAAAGCGAGAGAAACCCCATCCCTCTTTTCCCTTTTTTTCAACCCATGTCGACGGATATCCAAAATTAAAAACCAAAATCGAACCGTGATAAGCGGGTGTTTTTTTAATTTTTTTTTTTTTAAATTTTAATTGAGCGGTTCGGCTCGGTATCTCAGGTTTTTTGAACACCCCTTATCTTTTTCGCATATGAAAATACTTAGAATGCCATCACTTTCAACCACCAACACCACGACCACTTCCGGCCGTCAACACCACCAATCAACTACCACCATCAATTTCGGAGGTGTAAATTGATAATATTCAAAAAACACCGTTAAGCATAATAAGTCAAGATACGTAGTTAATAAAGTACCAGTAATAAGTTTTTTTATTCAGAGATGGATTAACCAAAATAATGACATGAAAAATATAAATTTGCAGCAAACATTTACTAGTCATATATCATACTTGTGAGGATCAAAACATATAATTCTGTCCATTTTACATAATGCGACTTGCCTAAAAGTATACCAAATTAAGCTTAATTATGATACGCTTTGTTACAAATCTGTCTTGAATTTAGCCTAGGTTTGAATCCTGTTCATTGGTCATTTATTTACGCAGACACGGTGTTTGTGAAAATGCCATATATGTATAATGCATTTTATCTGCTGTACTCTCAAGTTGGTCAGAGTGTTTTCATTGTAAAAACCTCTCGCTTGTCAAAGACGTGCTAGAAGATTCACGCGAAGCCATTGATACACAACCAAAGATATAAACCACTTAGGGGTGGCCTAGTGGTAAAGAGCTTGTAACTACCGAGACATCTCAAGTTCAATTCCTGCTATGTGCAAACAACTTTAAGTAGCCACGTCAACCTTCCTGAAAAGGGGACGGTTTTACCAGATTTAAGTCTGTGTGAAGGTGGGCTCAAGTCCCATGGATTAGTATGCAAAAATGTCGGGAAATCATGGTTACCCAAGAGGCACCACTGTTTGCTGCCATCTTTCAGCCCATGGTTCTATTCTAGGTACTCTATACTTGCACCTGATCTCGTATTTTATATCATTCCAAAATTTCACTATTTTTTTCTTATAATAATTGATGCTTACCAGTGGTAGATTATTCTGTTTTACTGTGGTGGATTAACTTTGGCTACTAAACTAAACTGCAAATATTAATGGTAACTTGTGAAGTAAGCGATTTTATGGTGAATTTATTAACTTTACATTAAACTTTGATGGGTCAGAGACGAGTCTCGAAAACTACAAAATACATGAAGTCCCCAGCAATGAAAAACTTACAGATTGGGGAAAAAGGGAAACAAATTACAATGTTATATCACATACATATTGATTACCGGTCAATGCCCTCAATCTTGTCTTCAACCTCAGAGTATAACTGCCTTAACTTTTCGATATTGTCATCTGATGTTTCCCAATACCCTCTTCCATTCGCCTCCAAGAATGTTTGCAGCAACTTCCTGAACGAATTAGGATTTGTGTTCATGAGCCTGTTCAACATCTCCTCGTCTTTAATAAAGGTTGTGTTTGCCTCTTCATACACCCAGTTGTCCACTTGTCCGGAAGTCGCACTCCACCCCACTGTGTTGGTGAGCCTCTTCTCAATTTCACGAACACCTTCATAACCACTGGACAACATGCCTTCGTACCATTTAGGGTTGAGTAACTTTGTCCTTGCATCTAGACGGACTGTCTCCGAAAGGGTACGAACCTGCGCATTAGCCGTTGTTGTGTCGGCAATATAAGCATTTGGTTTCTTTCCGTCTTTCCTTAGACTCCCAACAAGGTTAGTCGGGTCAGAGTCAAAGTAATGACTCACGTCGGTCAATGAAATCTCCGATGAATCAAGGTTTTGGAACGTGGCTTCTGCTGTACTTAATGCCATCTCGAAGACTTTGCGTTTCTCGGCCATTCCTGTTCCGGGAGCATCACTGTCAAATGCAAATGACTTTCGGCTCAAGTACATATCTTGAAGCTGCTTCTCATCATTCCATGATGAGTTTTCAACAGCAAGGTTTACATTTGATGAGTAAGAACCAGAGGCATTGGAGAAGATACGTGTTGCAGCTTCTCTAACATCAACACCAAGGGTCTCAGCCTGCTCAAGAGCGTGCTTTCTCACATAGTTTTGCTCTAATGGCTCGTCAAGCTCAGCCACCATCTTCACTGCCCGGTCAAGAAGGTTCATCTGTAAGAACATATGAAATATATAGCATTAGATAAACCTAGAAGATGAAAGACGAAATTGAATGGGTATTCAAAGTGGATATTAAAGAAGGTACCTGGTTAATGAAGAGATCCCTAAAGACTCCTGAGCAATTGACAACAACATCGATTCTAGGCCTTCCAAGCTCTTCAAGACTGACAGGTTCAACCCGGTTGACTCGTCCCAGTGAGTCTGCAACCGGCCTACAACCAATCATCCATAGAACTTGACCCAAAGACTCACCATAGGTCTTGATGTTGTCAGTTCCCCATAAGACCAATGCAACTGTTTCTGGGAACTTTCCTCCATTGTCAGCCTTTTGCCTCTCCAGCAGCCTGTCCACAACCACCATTGCACTTTGCATTGCAGCTGTGGTTGGGATTGATTGTGGGTCCAACGCATGAATGTTTTTTCCGGTTGGTAAAACCTTTGGGTTTCTGATCGGGTCTCCTCCTGGACCTGGCTCTACATACTTACCTTCTAAAGCTTGTTTCAAGCTGCCCAACTCGTTGTCAGCTACAATGAGCTTCAAGCAGTCACCTAAGAACTGGAATAAAACTCTAAGCTTCTCCCTATCAGCTCTGTAGAATTTAGTGTCAGAAAAATACTGAATCCATGGCTCATTCAGACCGAACCCAAGGATTGAACTTAGTTTTCCAGACATATCAACCACTTGACCCTTACTGTTGGTGCTCCTCTGCACGAAAGCAGAAACAGCACCACGGGAAGCATCTGTGATTTGCTTCAACAACTCGACATCTTTTAAGATTCCCTTATCACTGCTTCTGTATATATCTTCAATTTCTCTACCAACTGTCTCAGCCAATATTGATGGAAGAGACAAGATCCCTTCTTCCGGGCGGTCCAAGGCTGCGATGTTGACCAAAGTCGCAACAGCCTCCATGGCTGATGGTGGCTCACCGATAACATGAAGACCACATGGCAGCAGTCTAGACTCGATCTCCATGATCTTGGAGTAGACCTTTCCAACAACAAGATCACGTTCTTTGCTTGAAATCTTCACACCTTCTTCGGGTAGGTCTACATCTTTGTCAAGATTGCATTGCTTAGCAGTGCTAATGATCGAGCTCACAATTTGCTGACCACGACCTGTATCTTTGAGAGACTGATAGGAGGCAATCAACTCACTCAGCTGCTTCAAACCCTTGTAAAGACCAGCATTTTCAGCAGGTGGAGTCAAATAACTTATGGTATTGGCGTAACTTCTTCTCTTGGCAATGGTGGCTTCTGAAGGATTATTAGCTGCGTAATAGTAGACATTTGGGATGTTACCGATAAGACTGTCGGGGAAACAAGCATCACTCATCCCGACCTGTTTCCCAGGCATGAACTCTAACGATCCGTGGGTACCAAAATGGAGAACCGCATCAGCTTTGAAGATTTTCTCAACATAAGAGTAATAAGCTGCAAATCCGTGATGTGGGCTAGCTGATTTAGAGAAAAGCAGCCTCATGGGATCACCTTCGTAACCGAAAGTAGGCTGGACACCAATGAAGACGTTTCCGTATTGTTTTCCATAAACCAAAAGGTTCTCACCGTCAGAGTTCAAGTTCCCTGGAGGTTTTCCCCAATTCTCCTCCAATGCTGTCGAGTATGGAGTTAACTGTTGGTACTCTCTCACTCCCATCTTGTAAACAACGTTCAGATTTGGACTACTGAACTGTGCTTCTTTGTCGTGAAGAACATCTTCAATCAACTCTGCGGAAGTCTCTGGAAGGCCTTCTACATTGTAACCATCTCTTTTGAGATCTTGTAGAACAGAGAAAATGGATGCAAACACATTAAGGTAAGCTGCAGTTCCAACATTGCCTTTGTCTGGTGGGAAACTGAATACAGTAATCGCCACCCTCTTCTCACTCTGCAAGTATGAATCCGAGTTTACATTAGCTTCTTTCACGCTTGTTGGGGATTGGGTGACGAGTCAAATTTGGGTTCAGGATGACCCACATACACTCTTTTTGCCCGTTTGATATAAATAAATACTCCATATATTATTATTGCTTTAATAGTGATCAATCTTAAAATACTAACCGGTTTAAAGGCTTTATGCATTACAAATAAACTTTTGGTGACTTCATCTAGTCAAATCCATTTACCTGTTTTATTTTTAGAAATTTATACACTCAATCTGTTTGAGATAAATTTTTAACCCAGTTTGAACCATTTATACAAAACGGTTCGAAATTGACACCTCTGGTTAAAAGAAAATTGACTTATCTGAGAACCAATGTACCTTTGTTTTTCTCTTGAGATCAGCCCATCTGATTGCTCTAGTACATAGCTGTTCCACCCTCTTGTGAAGAGCATGTGATTTTCCTGCAAAATTAAATGTAAGCTATTAGTGCTAAAATTTGTACTTCTGAAATATCTTTAAAAGTTGTAGATTTACCTGTTCTTGGGTCACGTCCAGCGAAAATAATAGGCTCCATTCCTCCGTCAAGTTCTGGAAGAGCAACTTGCAAAGCGACCTGAATCGGGTGAAGTCCCAAAGTGCTGTTAAGCCACTCTTCAGTTGTCTGGAACACCAAAGGCAGTGCACAAAGATATGGGACATCCAGCTTCATCAAAGCCTCTATAGCTCTTGGATGATCTTGCTTTGCTGGCCCTCCCACTAGTGCGAACCCAGTCAGCGACACAACTGAGTTCACAAAAGGCTTCTTTGTGATCGGATCAACCAAATACTTCTCAATTGGACCCGAAAAATCAAGTCCACCTGCGAAAATGGGGATCACTTTTGCACCCTTTGCCTCCAACTCCATGATCACAGCCACATAATGACTCTCATCTCCGGTCACAATATGACTCCTCTGCAAAATCAGACCAACAACAGGCGCATCCCGTTTCTTTAGCTTCTCATTGGTATCCCTTCTCGTATCATACCAATTCAAATACTCCTTCACGTCATCATACATACAAGGAGCCAAAGGATGCCATATTCCATTATCCAAAAACACAACCGGGTCTGAATACGCAATATCCATCCCTTTCAAAGCCGGAATGTAAGAACCCGAAATCATCTTGACAAAGTTAACCAAATTATCAGGGGAGCCACCAAGCCAAAACTGCAAACTCAAGATATAAAGCCTAGCATCTTGAGCTTTATCACTTGGCAAGTACTTCAAAACCTTTGGCAAAGTCCTGACCAACTTCAACATCTGATCAGAAAAGCCAGCTGATGACTTCTTTTTGTTCTTGAAAAGCTGAAAAAATGGGCTTTTAGATTGACCAAGTTGAGACATGCTAAAAGTTCCCAATTTATTCAACCTCATAACTTCAGGCATTGAAGGAAACACCAAAACTGCATCCATTCTATCCCTTTGCTTCTCAACTGCAGCCTTCACTTTCAAAGCCAATTCCTCCACAAATATTAAAGACCCAATAAAGATATTTGCATCTTCAAGGTCTAAACAGAAGCTTTTATAATTATTCTCATCTCTAAGCTCTTCAACCAAATAGCCCACAACTTCATATGAAGCAAACTTATTACTTTTATTCAAAGTCCTAACTGCAGCTGAGAGTGATGACTGGTACTGAGCTTCCAACACAACGTACACAATCTTAACAACTGGGAGACCTTGTTTGTTTTCGGGCACTATTCGACGTACTTCCTGTGTAGTTTGAGTGAAAAGGCCATTGCCAGCAACAACACATTTCACACCCGAACTTTGTGTTCTTGAAGTTGATGCATTTGACGACTTCTTAGGCAAAAAAGAATGTAAAAAGTAGTGCTTTTGAGAGAATGAAGACAGTTGATAAGCTTTATTTGCGGGCAATGTAAATGGTGTTGATACCAATGATGCCATTGATATCCCACAAAAACTTAAAGATATTTACACTAATTTCTTTCAAAATGGGTGAATTTGAGATACAATGTGGGTTAATAGTGTAAGATTTTCTTGTCAAAATGGGTGAATTTGAGATACTTTGTCTGTTTTTTGTGCAAGTATGAGAGAAGTACGTAGTATTTATTGGAATGAAAAAATCAGAGTTTTGCAGAGTTAATGGTGTGAGAAAAAGACACGTAGGAAAAGCTTGGTGCATGAGTTTGTGTGTGTTTGTAGAGTGTGTTTTTAGTGTGTGAGAGAGAGTGTGTAATCTGAGATGATGATATTTGGTGGGCTGTGATTGGTTGGATATGATTCTCAAAATCAAGGATACTAGGAAGATGTGGGTTCAAGTGTTTTAAGGGAGTGTGGATGATAAGAGTGAGAGTGTGGGGAAGAGGAGTGCTTTACGTCATTTTTACTTCGATTTTTTGTTTGGGTCATTGCATCACCATGAGTCCATCAAGTGTGAATGTCTATTTTTGGAAAGAAAAAGAAAATAAAATAAAAAATTACACTATAAATTATAGAGTAACTGAGATTAGGTTATTGGTATTGTAGGGAAACGGTTACACTTTTATAAATAAAATCTAAATTACAATAAATAAAATTAACATTAAATAAATAACATAAAATTAAATATAAACAGAATGTAAACAATAATTAAATGAGATAATAAAATAGTCAAAAGACTTACTTGATCACCAAATAAAGATCAACAAAGAAGCACTAAAAGCCGAGGCACGTGTTTGACACGCTTCCCTTAAAACATATTCGCCGTCTGTTTCCCAGGGTACAACAGCCAAAACAGTAAGTTGTACTGTCGAACTTAACAAAACTGCCAGGAATTTCATCTTAAGAGATGCGTATTTCATATGTTGGAAATCAATAATAACTATTGATTTGATGTGTGTCAAACTTGTGGAATTAGGGCCTCTATTTATACACAATAGACTCCATCTAAGTTTACTCATCCCACCGATGTGGGATTGAAAATAAACTACTTTTCCTCTTTAGGCATGGTACCGAATGCCTAACTTTGAGACCCGATATCTCATTCACATCAACTCTATTTTGGACACATAAAGGCTTATTGCGAAGCTCTCTTCGAGGAGAACGCGAACCTACAAACTATTACTCATATATGTGGCATATACATATAGAAAAATTGTGTCCAAAGTTGGTCAAAAGTCACTTTTACCAACTAATTTTCCAACAATCCCCCACATGAATGGAGATCGGTCGTAATACACAAAAATTACGATGAAATTCCAATAGTTGAATCTTGCAAAGGATAGGTAGGTGTGACCCTTTGAACCTTCCCTTGTGAAATGCACTTAGCCTCCTAGCTGTCAGTAGACGCGATGTCTTTGAACTGAGCTGCTGTTTATGTAGACGACAATACATTTCACACAAGACTCTCCCTAACATTGTTAAGTCCTCATAGTCATGTTCATTATGGTCTTGAACATTTGCCTGGTTCTGCAAGAGCTCTTAGGATTTGCGCCCCCACACAATTCCCTTCAAAGCGACCCCACTTCTCTCTCACATAGGTGATTTCATCTTGAATCATTAAAAACATATGTTTTGTGATTTCATCTCGAATCATTATGCTTTGTGATTTCATCCTGAATCATTAAAGCCATATGTTTAACCTCTCAACAAGTCACATTTGTTATAGGAATGGACTAGGAAGTTACAATGTTAAGTAACTCCCCCATATTGACGTGACTTCCCCCACATTTATATGATTAGGTTGTCCTATTGAACCCAGATCTTGGGATCTCCAGTCAATTGGGTTAGGTTTTCCTTCATATAAACTCATTCCTTTAAGGGCTTTAGTCTCATTCCTTTAAACGACTTACTAACTAACTCTCTGCTTAAGCCTTTCGTAAGCGGATCCGCGATGTTATCCATTGACTTTATGTAGTCAATCGTGATAACTCTAGTTGAGAGTAGTTGTCGCACCAATCAACATCTATGATGGATATGTCTCGACTTACCGTTTTACATTGTGATATGAGCTCTGTCAATTTACAATTGACTATCACACTTTATATAGATGGTCGTTACCGGTTTACGCCATCTTGGTATGTCCTCTACGAATTAACGCAGATATCCGCATATTCTATAAATTTATCTCAAATGATAAATTCAAATTCCATCATAGATTTAGCTATAAAAGTCTGTTTGAAATACTTTCAAGATTTCCAAGACACAACTTCCCACATAGAGTCAATACATCCGCTCTAGTGGATCTAGATTCTTTTATGTAAGAATCCATATTTGCATTACTCTATCATTAGATAGCAGTTGGATATCTTCCAAAATGCAATATCGTAAGTATCATAGTACTAGTGTAATACTATTCAAATGGTCATCACTTGAATTACTGGTATACTTACTTAACTTGATTATAACTTCTAAATCAAGTCTTACACACGTCATTAGACACATAAGACGCCCAATATTCTCTGAGTATTCAAAATAGGCAACACCTCTACCTCTATTATAAATAGATTTAAAAGATGTCATTGGAGTTCTAGCTAGGCCTGAATCCCCCACATTGAACCTCCCAAGAATATTGTCCTTATAGTGTTTTTGACTTCAAAACAAATCCATTTGGTTTCATATGATCTTAGTTCCAAGAACCATATCGAGCAGCCAATGTAGTTCATGTCAAATCTTGACTCCAACATTTCATTAGTGGATTTGATCATCTTGTTATCACTTTCAGTGATAAGTATACCATCTATGTATAGACACATGATTACATATATACCAGCAATTATTTCTTTCCACAGACATCCGTTATTTTTAAATCCACGTTCTGACATGACGTGAAAAAAAATTGATGTCATTGTTTGGGAGCTTGCTTTAAGCCATATAATGACTTAACAAGCCTACAAACTTTGTTCTCTTTTCGAGGAGCCATGAAACCCTCGGGTTGATTCATGTAGATTTCTTCTTCTAAATCTCCGTTTAGAAATGCCGTTTTCACATCCATTTGGTGAACTTCCAAATTTCTTAAAGCGGCAATAGCAAGTATCATCCTAATCGAGGGTATTCGCGTAACAAGCGAATATGTATCAAAGTAATCAAGACCTTCTCGTTGTCTAAATCCTTTGATTACTAATCTTGCTTTATACTTGTCAATGGTGCCATCGGCTTTCATCTTCTTCTTGAAGATCCATTTATAGCCTAGTGGTTTACAACCAGGAGGTAAATCCACGAGCTCCCAAGTATGATTTTGTAAAATAGAATCTATTTCACTTTTAATGGCTTCTTTCCATTGAGGCCCTTCTGAGAAAGTAACCGCCTCTCGGTATGAAGTAGGTTCATTTTCAACTATAAAAGAAACAATCGGGTCCAAACGATTTTTCGGTTCTTGCCCTTTTGCTTCTTCTAGGTTCAGCCTCTTCTTCCTCAGTTTGATCTTGTCTCTCATCTTGGAGATCATTATCAACTCCTTTGTTGTCTCTTATCACGAACAACATTATCATCTTGATGTCTCTCATCATGAAAGACATCATCATTTAGTTGCCTCTCATCATGGACAACTATATCATCTAGTCTAGATGAACTTCCATTTTCCTCGGATAAATAAGGAAACACAGTTTCAAACAATGAAAGTTTTCCTTGATTCCATTATCGTATCTTTGTATATATTCAGATTTTCTGAATCATATCCAAATAAATGATAAGCACTACTGTAATGAGCATATCACAAAATTATGCAATCCACAGTTTTAGGTCCAATATATTGATCCTTGGGTGTCAGGACAGATAGACACCCCCACATTCGTAAGTACTTATAGGATGGTTTTCTTCCCATCCATAGTTCATAGAACTATCTTCTTTTCCTTACAGGGGATCTTATCTAAAAGATAAGTAGCCAATAAAACCGCTTTCCCCCGCATGCCATGGCTTAAACCATGACTTTAACAACATGGCATAACCATATATTTAAGGCACGGTTCTTTCCTATCAACAATTATGTTGTGGCGTATAAGGAGCAATAAATTTATGTCTTATTCCATGTTTAGCACATACATGAAATAGAGACACATATTCACCTCCAATATCACTTCGAATCGCCTTGTTTTCGATAATAAGTTGATTCTTAACTTATTTGTATAGATCAATCTTGTCTATATCCTTACTCTCAAGTAAGTAAAAGTCGCAATATTTTGTACTACCATCAACAATTATGATGAAGTACCTAATTGCTACCGTAGTAGGTATCGATTCCAAATCACATGAAACTATGTGAATCAAGGGTTCGGTTAATTTTTGCTCAACCGAGTGAAAAGACAATCTTGTCAATTTGGCTTCAACATAAGTTTTACTTTTGTAATCCGTGTTCGTTTATTTAATTAAACAACGTATTGAGTTAAAATTAACATGTCCGAGTTGGCCATGCTATACATTCAAAGGATCAAATAAGTTGAATTCATACTAATTTTTATTAAAACAACCAAAAAAATAGATTCAGCTTAAACATTTAATGAAGGGCATAACCCGTACCGACCAAAATTTTGTTCAATGTTAACTCAATTTTATTTGATTAAAATAAAAATAAAGCCAAATTTATTAAACAACCATCCAGACACAAGATTCCTACGAATCTCTGGCACATACAACGTGTTGGTTCACTTAAGCTCTTTTTCACATGTGAATTTCAACATCACATTTCTTTTCCCTTGCTATTAGCAGTTATAGAGTTGCCCATAAATTGCATCTCTCTATTTTATGCTACTTTGAAAGAGTTAACCAAACTCTTATCATCATACTCATGACATGATGCCCAAGTGTTAATCCACCATTTTCTAATGTCGGATGCCTTGGCAACAATTTCCATTTCATTCAGGCCATTTAACCCATAGTTATGGCACATAAAATCTGAATACTTTAAAGCATCTACCGTACACATAACTCGAGTATCGGTCTCCCTTTCATCAAGTTCGGGAGCAGATCCTTTAGATGTCACTCATGACATTCCGAACATTCTTTTAATACGAGATTCCGTTATTAGTGTAACACTAAATTTGGAATAATTAACAACTTGCTATATCACAAAGTGTTTCTTAACAAACACGATAACATCAAATTTTGTTTAAAACACTACTGTTTTGTAAGATCCATTATACAAAACCGCTTTTAAACAAGTCTTTCGATTAAACAATTAAACAATATCGCATATTACATAATGTTTTTAAACAAAAACACATTTGTAATATGATTTTGTCAATCTTCTTTAACAATATCTTAATAGATCTGCATCACATGGTATAATCCTACAATGAAACTCGACAAGGTTTCAAAATAGATTTACTCTTTCAAAGAAACTCAACAAGGTTTCTATAGATCTACTTTCAAATGCATAAAGTTTCAAGAACTATATTATTTTATAATTAAACTCAACCTGGTTTAAATAAGCTAAACAAGTCAAAGAAACTTTTCCACAAAATATAATAACAGCTTGTATATTATCAGATTTTGTTTCAAACAAACTCATCTTGGTTTCAATAAACATGTTCTAGTAATCTAATAAAATAACAACTTGTATTTTATGAGATTTGTTTCAAAGAAACTCTACTTGGTTTCAATGAATCTGATTTCATCATGATTTTTAACCATGTTAGTAACTGGCGCACCAATTACATTCGCAAGATCCACTAGGATCACAAATTATGTTACCATCAGTTAACTTGTGAATATTTAAACAAAAAAACAGTTAAAAAACTGTTAAAACGATATGGTATCTAATAAACTCGACATGGTTTATGTAAACTTGTACCAAATATGTTGGAAAATTTAGTGCACTTGTGGGATAAGTTCACACCTTGTAATGGGTTAGGAGGTACGGAGTGTACACCCATAAGGTCCATGAACACCCTGACTCTTATAGTGGTTTGTATTGGTAGTACTGGTGAAAGTACTGCTTGGTGAAAGTACTGCTTGTGGTTTCCACAGATAAGCAGTGTTTCCACTGATAGACAGTGTTTCCACTGAAGTGGTTTATCCACTAATAGTGCTATGAAAGTACTGATAAGCAGTGTTTCCACTGATAGGCTGTACTTCCACTGCAAGTGAAAGTACTGCTAGTGGAAAGTACTGCTTATGGAAAGTACTGCTAAATGGCAGTTACAACTTCTTTATGACCACGTTTAATTGGTCATGTAACCACTAACGGCTATAATGGGGATAATTATGAGGCTATTAATGGGCCGATTAATAATCATAATTCCATTGGAATAGCTCAAGAGTAACCTCCTATAAATAGGAGATCTGATCATGCATGAAGAACACACAGAAAACACTAAATACTTATAAGCGAAAGGGTTATAGAATTGCGCCTAATTCTCTAACTGCATTTGGTCTTATCCCAAGTAGATATTCGTGATACCCAGGCATTAGGGTCGAATAGTTTACTTTGGAAAGTGATCACACGATTCCAAGTGATATCCGGTAACCACCTAGTGGTTTTTGTTACTGCTGACTCTTTGTTGTTTCTGCTGAACAGTTATTGATTATCTTACCCTGCTGCTGGGACACTGACGCCAACAATCAAAGTAAACTATTTTGTGATAATCAATGGCAACTGCTGCAATGAAACACATGGCTTCAAACTTTGCTAAGCTGGACAAGTTTGAAGGGGTGGACTTTAGGAGGTGGCAGAAGAAGATGCACTTCTTGCTGTCAAGCATGAGTGTGGTTTATGTGCTGACTACTCCTATTCCTGATGATGGGGATGATGCTACTGTGGATCAGATCAGGAGGAGGAGCAAGTGGGAGAATGATGACTACATATGCAGAGGTCTTATTCTCAATGGTATGTCTGATTCTCTGTTTGATATTTATCAGAACTTTGAATCTTCCAAAGAACTGTGGGATTCCTTGGATGCCAAATATATGGCTGAGGATGCATCAAGTAAGAAGTTCCTTGTTAGTAATTTCACAAATTACAAAATGACTGATTCAAGACCAGTTATGGAACAATACAATGAACTTCTTGGAATACTTGGAAGGTTTACACAACACAATATGCACATGGATGAGGCTATTCAAGTCTCTTGTGTTATTGATAAACTTCCTTCTTCATGGAAAGATTTCAAGCATACCTTGAAACATATGAAGGAGGAGTTAACTCTTGTTGAGTTGGGCAGTCATCTGCACATTGAGGAATCTCTCAAGGTGCAGGATAATGACAAGCCAAAGAGTGGCAATGCTGCTGGACCATCTGTTGTCAATATGGTGGAGCATAACAACTCCACCAGGTACAATGACAACAAAGGCAAACGCAAATTTCATGATAACACAAGGGCAGATCCTAACAAGAAGGCAACACCTACTTGTTGGAAATGTGGCAAGACTGGTCACATTAAAAGGGACTGCAAGGGTGTTAAAGTTGGTGGTAAAGCCAATGGATCAGGCACTAATGGTTCAGGGAGTGGTGGTTCAGCCAACTCACTGAAAGGTCAGAATATGTTTAATAAGTCTTTTCAGATTTATTATGTTACATATGTATCTGAATCTTTTTATGTGCAGGATGATGATGTTGCGTGGTGGGTTGACTCTGGTGCAACAGTTCATGTGTGTAAAGATAGAAGCTGGTTCAAGACTTATGAGTCACTGAATAATGGTTCTATTCTTCACATGGGAAATGAGTCAACAGCCTTGGTGCATGGTCGTGGTTGTGTAGATCTTAGGTTTAGTTCAGGAAAGATTGTAACTTTGTTTAATGTTATTCATGTTCCTAATATCAGGAAGAACTTGGTTTCAAGTAGTGTTTTGAATAATCATGGATATAAACAAGTTATTGAATCTGATAAATTTGTTCTTTCTAAATGTGGTGTTTTTATTGGTTTTGGTTATTTATGTAATCAAATGTTCAGGCTTAATATTACCACTGACAGTGTTATCTCAGCTTTTGTGACCACATATGATCAGACTGATTCTACCCTGTGGCATGCTAGACTTGGTCATGTTCACTATAAAAGAATGCAAGATATGTCTAGGGATGGTTTAATCCCTGCTTTTGACATGGACACTGGAAAGTGTAAAACTTGCATGTTGACCAAGATAACCAAGAAACCCTTTCAGGGTGTTAGTCGTGAGACTAAGATCTTGGAGCTTATTCACAGTGACCTGTGTGATTTGCATGCCACTCCTTCTTTGGGGAATAAGAAGTACTTTGTGACATTTATTGATGATGCTTCTAGATTTTGTTATGTCTATTTATTACATACCAAGGATGAAGCATTAGATAAATTCAAAGTGTTTAAAACTGAAGTTGAATTACAACTTGGGTCTTTAATCAAAAGATTAAGGACTGATAGGGGAGGTGAGTACATGGATACTCAGTACTTTCAGTCTGTTGGAATAATCCATGAAACGACTGCCCCTTATACTCCTCAGCAAAATGGTATTTCTGAAAGGAAAAACAGGGTGCTGAAGGAGATGGTTAATTCCATGTTGTCCTATTCAGGACTGAGTCAAGGGTTATGGGGTGAAGCTATGTTAAAAGCTTGCTATTTGCTAAATAGAGTTCCCAACAAAAGGAACAAGGTTACCCCTTATGAACTCTGGACTAAAAGGAAACCCAACTTGAATTATCTCAAGGTCTGGGGTTGTAGGGCTGGTGTAAGACTCCCTGATCCAAAGCAAAAGACTTTGGGTGAAAGAGGCATTGACTGCATCTTTGTTGGATATGCTGAGCATTCCAAGGCTTTTAGGTTCTATGTTATTGAACCTAATGAACATGTTTCAGTTAACACAGTAATTGAATCAAGGGATGCAGATTTTGATGAGAATAGATTCTCATCAGTCCCTAGACAAAGTCAGAGGATTCCTAATGGAACTCATGACACTGGTGTATCAGAGGTCCCTGATGATGAACCATTAGTGGTCCCTGATGAGGTTGTGGTTCAGCAACCTGAACTTGTGCTCAGGAAAAGCAAAAGGGTCAGGACTCCAAAGTCATTTGGACCTGAGTTTCAACTATACTTAGTTGAAGGAACAAGGGATGAGGTCTCAGACCAATACTCCTATTGCTTCATTGTTGAGGATGATCCCAAGACATTTGAAGAAGCAATGAAGTCCCAGGATATTGCTTTCTGGAAAGAAGAAATCAATGATGAGATGGATTCCATCATGGGCAACAACACTTGGGTGTTGGTTGATCTACCTCCTGGTTGCAAACCTCTGGGTTGCAAATGGATTTTCAAAAGGAAAATGAAGGTAGATGGAACTATTGAAAAGTTCAAGGCTAGACTAGTCATTCAGGGCTTTAAACAAAAGTCAAGAATAGACTATTTTGATACTTATGCCACTGTGGCTCGTATCAGTACCATAAGACTGCTGATTGCTATGGCATCTATTCACAATCTGGTTATTCATCAGATGGATGTGAAAACAGCTTTCTTGAATGGTGAATTGGAAGAGGAGGTTTATATGAACCAACCTCAAGGCTTCATCATGCCAGACAATGAAAACAAGGTGTGTAAATTGATTAAGTCTCTTTATGAACTTAAACAGGCACCTAAGCAATGGCATCAAAAGTTTGATGAAGTGGTTTTGTCTAGTGGTTATGTTCTTAACCAAGCTGACAAATGTGTATATAGCAAATTTGATGAATCTGGTAAAGGAGTCATCATTTGTCTATATGTTGATGACATGTTGATCTTTGGCACTGACAAAAATCAGGTTGACCTGACAAAGGAATTTTTGTCATCAATGTTCTCCATGAAGGACATGGGGGAGGCTGATGTTATCCTTGGTATAAGGATTAAAAATGAAAGTAATAGAATTTCTATCTCTCAGTCTCATTATATTGAGAAGGTACTGAGAAAATTCAATTACTTTGATTGTACTCCAGTGAGTACACCTATGGATACTTGTGAGAAGCTGTTGCCTAATCATGGCAAGGCTGTATCTCAACTTGAGTATTCTAGGGTAATTGGCTGCCTGATGTATGCCATGACTTGTACAAGACCTGATATTGGTTTTGCAGTGGGAAAATTGAGCAGGTATACTAGTAATCCTAGTGCTCATCACTGGCAAGCAGTTCAGAGGGTACTGAAGTATTTGAAGAGAACTATGGATTATAGTCTCTCATATACTGGCTACCCATCAGTGTTGGAAGGTTACACTGATGCAAGTTGGATCAGTAACACTGAAGACAATTCGTCTACCAGTGGCTGGGTATTCCTACTTGGTGGAGGTGCAATTTCTTGGGCATCCAAGAAACAAACTTGCATCACCAGTTCAACAATGGAATCTGAATTTGTGGCTCTAGCAGCTGCTGGTAAAGAAGCTGAATGGTTGAAAAACTTGCTTCTTGAGATTCCATTGTGGCCTAAACCTATAGCACCTATTTCTATCCGGTGTGATAGTGCAGCTACATTGGCTAAGGCTTATAGCCAGATGTACAATGGTAAGTCTAGACACTTAGGTGTCAGGCATAGCATGATTCGTGAGCTTATCATGAATGGGGTGGTATCTATAGAGTTTGTGAGATCTCAACAGAATTTAGCTGATCACTTGACGAAGGGTTTGGCTAGGGACTTGGTTATAAAGTCTGCTAAAGGGATGGGTTTAAGTCCAACTTAGTCAATGAATGCTAGGACACCCAACTCCCTCCTAAGGAAACTTGGAAGCTGAGTTCAATGTGGAAAGCTGAACATTCAGTGGACTGGAGCACATGTTTTGTTTACATCCCAAGGTTGTGCTCAGAACCTGCTGAAAGGAGGATGAAGTCTTTACTTCTTAATGGTTATATTTTCTTTGAAAAAGTGCTTGGCAGGAGCTTGACTAAAGAGGAACCACCTATGTAAATGTTGAAGTTTTGCCGCTTCAGGAAGCTTTGGACTTTTAGCTTTTACAACATTTGTGAATTTGGATATGGACACATGGCTTGTAGTGTCAGGAGCTGTTAAGTATTTGAAAACTTGTGTGTATTTTATCTTCAGGTATTCAAATGGGTTGAAGGGTTCAATTCTTAGAACACCCTGATTCTCGAATATTTGAACGTGTAATTTACTAAGATGGAAATTCAATCCTCAGGACATTTTCGTTTATGCACATGTTTTGATTGATGTTTATTTTTCATGCAAAGGAAGTGAACTAAATTTGGGGAGGATTGTTGGAAAATTTAGTGCACTTGTGGGATAAGTTCACACCTTGTAATGGGATAGGAGGTACGGAGTGTACACCCATAAGGTCCATGAACACCCTGACTCTTATAGTGGTTTGTATTGGTAGTACTGGTGAAAGTACTGCTTGTGGAAAGTACTGCTTGTGGTTTCCACAGATAAGCAGTGTTTCCACTGATAGGCAGTGTTTCCACTGAAGTGGTTTATCCACTGATAGTGCTATGAAAGTACTGATAAGCAGTGTTTCCACTGATAGGATGTACTTCCACTGCTAGTGGAAAGTACTGCTTATGGAAAGTACTGCTAAATGGCAGTTACAACTTCTTTATGACCACGTTTAATTGGTCATGTAACCACTAACGGCTATAATGGGGATAATTATGAGGCTATTAATGGGCCGATTAATACTCATAATTCCATTGGAAGAGCTCAAGAGTAACCTCCTATAAATAGGAGATCTGATCATGCATGAAGAACACACAGAAAACACTAAATACTTATAAGCGGAAGGGTTATAGAATTGCGCCTAATTCTCTAACTGCATTTGGTCTTATCCCAAGTAGATATTCGTGATACCCAAGCATTAGGGTCGAATAGTTTACTTTGGAAAGTGATCACACGATTCCAAGTGATATCCGGTAACCACCTAGTGGTATTTGTTACTGCTGACTCTTTGTTGTTTCTGCTGAACAGTTATTGATTATCTTACCCTGCTGCTGGGACAGTGACGCCAACAAAATATGATTCAGAGAAACACAAGCTTGGTTTCAGAATCCAGATTTAAACAGTAACATATGCAATAAACGTAACATATGCAATAAACAAACTAAATAAATCAGTTTGAAAAAGAAACTCATCATGGTTTCAATATAAACTGATTCAATAAACTGTTTTAAAAATCGTTTATAAATCTGTTATACCAAATCTGTTAATTAAAATTATGTTTAGTTATAAAGCTGATTTTCAAAGAAACTCAATCTTGGTTTCAGCAGAAAAACAGTTTGTATAAAATATGTTAATTATATAAATCAGATTTTAATAAAAGTGTTTTAATTCTGTAACACAGAATCTGTTTTAAGATTATAGGGAAACGGTTACACTTTTATAAATAAAATCTAAATTACAATAAATAAAATTAACATTAAATAAATAACATAAAATTAAATATAAACAGAATGTAAACAATAATTAAATGAGATAATAAAATAGTCAAAAGACTTACTTGATCACCAAATAAAGATCAACAAAGAAGCACTAAAAGCCGAGGCACGTGTTTGACACGCTTCCCTTAAAACATATTCGCCGTCTGTTTCTCAGGGTACAACAGCCAAAACAGTAAGTTGTACTGTCGGACTTAACAAAACTGTCAGGAATTTCATCTTAAGAGATGCGTATTCCATATGTTGGAAATCAATAATAACTATTGATTTGATGTGTGTCAAACTTGTGGAATTAGGGCATCTATTTATACACAATAGACTCCCTCTAAGTTTACTCATCCCACCGATGTGGGATTGAAAATAAACTACTTTTCCTCTTTAGGCATGGTACCGAATGCCTAACTTTGAGACCCGATATCTCATTCACATCAACTCTACTTTGGACACATAAAGGCTTATTGCGAAGCTCTCTTCGAGGAGAACGCGAACCTACAAACTATTACTCATATATGTGACATATACATATAGATAATTGTGTCCAAAATTGGTCAAAAGTCACTTTTACCAACTAATTTTCCAACAGGTATTTGGTAACTTCAATTTAAACTTCTTGGAATATATTGGTGCAAGTGTTGTACTGATTTACATATGTATATTATTCAAGTATCTAATATCTTACGGATTTTGAGTAGTTATAATCAATGTTTTGAAAACCGGGTTTTTAATCGATCTGGTCGAGTTATCGGGTTACCGGTTCGACCGTCGGGTCAACCCGGTTTTCTATTTTATAAAAGCTATTTTATTTTCAACCGGTTTGACTACCGGTTCAACCAGTTTGACCACCGGGTCAACCGGGTTTTCTATAAAAAAAAAACCAAACCCGAACGAGTTTAAGAACCGGGTCAGTTAAAACCCGGCAAGTCTAATCGGTTAACTCGGTTTTTAAAACCTGGTTTTTTTACCCGTTTTCTTGGCCGGAACCGGTTCAACCGGTTAACCCGACCGAGTCGACCCAGGTTTCAAAACACCGGTTGTAAGTGGAAGATGGTAAAACATGCGTCTATCAACCAAATTCATATGTTTAGATTAGTATATGGAAAATTTAAAATTTGGTGACATGATTTAGGTGTTTCAGTCATCATTAACACTGCTGCATTTTGATGATTTTTTTTTTCTTTTTTATTTATCTTTTTATTTTTTTTAATCATAAATTGTCACGAAATCTAATCACTGCAGAATCCATTTTTAACAAGAACAAAGTATTGGTGTAAACAGTATTAGAACACTTGAAGTCGGATATCATAATTTATCCATAAAATAAAACAATTTATTGAGATTATGGAAAATATGAGATTGAAACAAATGAACATTTTATGTATTATTTGATGTATACAATTTGAGGAGCAACAACAAATATCATTTATACCTAAAACTAAATAGATTTGCTATTTTTGCAACAATCAAAATATTTTGTATGGTGGTCCAAATGCTCAATAAAATAAGTTCATCGATTGTGTGTTTCTCATGGGCCAGGTAAAATCCGTCTGAACCATCGAATTCGATACTGAAGGTTTATCCTTGTGTGCTAGTTGAATAAAGGGTTAATGGTCCACAAAATATACAAACTTGCCACTTTTTACCATTGTGACAATAATTTTTTTTTTTTTTTTTTTTTTTTTTTTTTCTATTAAAACAAAAAAACTTCTTAATGACTATTATTGTAACCAAAAATGCCACGTGGCAAAGTTAATTATCACTTAACCCATTAGTTAAAAACTTCTTAATGACTATTTTTGGTTACAATAGTAGTCATTAAGAAGGTTTTTTGTTTTAATAGGAAAAAAAAAAGTTTATTGTCACAATAGTAAAAAGTGGCAAGTTTGTATATTTTCTGGACCATTAACCCTTGAATAAACATATTTTTTTGGCAAAGGTTTTGCTTATGAAGCATTGAATCTGATTTATAACAGATAATTTTTAACTATGGCTTTTTTGACTCCATAGATCGAATTGCACAATGTACTTCCGATCCACTTCGAAACGTCATATATAGTGATATGGTTTACAGGTATACTTTGATATCAGAGGAGAAAAAACAATTTGTTCTATGATACAAGGTGAGTATTGGCTCAACAGACGCTTCTCATCTGAGGTACTAGTCACCCATACCAAGTATTCTTTGCTTAGTGATCCGGTCTTAGTTCTTGTAATGGTAAGTCGCAACCATAAGTAACTAAGGAGTAAGGATTGTACTTGGTTTGTCACTCTAATTAATATTTCACAAGTAGTCGAGTAGGTACTTTGATCAACTTTTATTTTCACAACTTACCATCTTCTATGTGCTACAAGCCCAAATGGTATTTGCGTAACCAATGGACTTCGCTTACTGATTGAACCATCGGCGTGTCTTGTGGCACTTACCAAACAGAAAAAGTGACATGAGTATTGTATAGTTCAAGTTTTGAATCTGAGACGTTTGTTAAATAAAAATGTTAAGTATAAAGTTTGTAACACATTGGTGCAAGTTTTCCACAAGTTATATGCCCTTTGTGACCCATATGAGGGTGTTTGGGATTGCTTATTTTTCTGCTTATGCCCCTGCTTAAAAATAAGTATTTATAAAATAAGTACTTTTGAAACTAGTGTTTGAATTAGCTTATTTTACAAAAAATGCATTTTTAGTGAAAATAATAATCTCAATAGAAATTTTCAATCAAGTTCATTTATAAAAGGCTTTATGTTATGTATGAGAGGAAAAACAATACAAATAAGCAGCTTCTAACCTTGTGACGAAAAACTATTTTTCTACATTAAAAAAAAAAAAAAAAAAAAAAAAAAGTTAAAAAAAAATAGTGTTTGAATGGAACTACGTTTCCAGCTTAAGTTACCAAGCATTGAAACTCAACAGCCGAACATCTTTATTTATGTGAACCGACGAACACCCCAAGCCCCAAGGCTAGCTATATAGGAAGCTAAACACTATATGACCTATATCACTACCATACTATAGTGGTACACAAACGAGCTTAAGCACGAGCTCGGTTCTAGGCTTTAACCAAATGAAAAATGAATAAGGAAGGATGGTGTATAGCGTAATATGGAAGGAATGTAAATAATGGTATGCAAATACGCAAAGCCCATGGAAAACGTTCTGAATACCAGTCTAGGAATGCTGGAACGGAGAGATCACTTTGTTGTATAAAATGTACTTATGCATGTAACTAACATTGGTCATGTCATTATCAGTAATGGCAAAATGGTACTCAAGTTAGGAGTAATTTCCTATCAAAAGTATCAAACCATTTTTTTTGGCATGAAAATGCAAACTTTTTTTTTTCCCTTCAATTTGCGACTTCTCATTAAATATTTAACGATTATTTGTTAAGTTTCACATTTCATTTCCACCACCATCGTCGTCAATCACCTCCGATACTACCAACCCAACAACCACTAACACTACCAACCACCGCCACTAGCCCCACCCGCCACCACCAACCAACTTGAACACCACCAACCACCGTCGACATCACCATCGACCCCACCAACCGCACCCACCACCATCACCAATCACCGCAACCACCAACAAACCTACCCACCAGCACCACCAACCACCTCTGTCACCACCACTAACCACCATCATCCTACACTATGATGACGATGATGGGTGGGGTTTAGGGTGATGGAGGTGGTGGGTGGGTATTGTAACACCCCCAAAAATAGTATAGTGGAAGCACACATGTCACGGGTGCTACTAAATTGATATCACAACACAATTATAAGATAACTGATTTTCATTAAGAAAATTTTCATTCATTATTGAAAACAAAGTTTGCATCATTGTTTAGTGCGGAAAATAGGCCCATAATAAAGCGGTCCCCATTTAGGTTTATTAGAGAAATCTATGACCATGCCATGCCTTTGCCTTGCGCCTCCAAAGTTAAGTTATCGCCTTTAAACCTGAAAATACATGCTAAAAAGTGTCAACACGAGGTTGGTGAGTTCATAGGTTTATTCAAATACATTTATAAGTTCAAGAGTGGTAAAGTAACCCTTCAGTTTTTGTGACCATGTTTGTCATCGTGTTTACCTTGAAATAAAAACTTCATTTGTGGACCGTGTGTGGGTATTACAACGAATATAATGTCATATACTGTGACTATTACGCTAGCATTAAGTTCATGCAACCGAAGCTTAACTATAGTGTGCATGCCTCTAGAAGCATCTTAAAATAAGGCCTAGCAAGTGTTGAAATCCCTAAACACTTGAATCTCGACATGATATACATCCGGTTTCTTACCCGGTTAACCCGAACGGGGGAGTCACCCCCAACAGATCTGTTTATAGCATTCACGCTTCTCAGCAAGAATTGACGGTTCATGAGTTCGGCCAAATATTTGGGATTTATATTTTTATGCTATGCTGCGTACATGATTTAATTTATAAAAACATTTCGTGTGGTCCAGAAAATATTTTGCGTGAATCCTCACGTATGTATCTTTAAACATTTTTGTTTGCTAAAAAACAATCAGTTATGTGGTAGGTAAATACATCATGCATTCGAAAACCATTCATTTCAGTCATGCAACACAGTTTGCATGAAAATACACATATTCAGTTAAACAATCATCGAGTTTAAGTAAAACGAGCATGTATCTTTCTCCATATAAAACAGTTAAAAAGTGGGGGCTATGAAACTTACCTCGGCAATTAGCAGTCTGAAGTGGACAATTCAAATATTGATAGTGAGTGGCTCCGACATGCAACCTAATTTAGTATGACAAGTTTAGTCTTTATTCTATGTTTAAGACTAAAAAAAAAGTTTTAACTAAACTTAATAAGTTTTTCAGTGTTTGGGTTGTTGTTTCTTGTGTGGCATCATTTAAGTTTGAAAAAAAAATTCAAAAGTTTGTGTGTATTGGCTTATGGAAGTGCATATGTAGAAAGTATACCGAGGATGAACGAGGTTTCGGTTTGAGGATAACCGAACGGTGATGTACGAAAAATAGTGTATTATAAGACGTTATCGGATTAAGTGAACATCATGAACGAAAGAGATACACACACACACACACACACACACACACACACACACACACACACACACACACACACACACACACACACACACACACACACACACACACACACACACACACACACACATATATATATATATATATATATATATATATATATATATATATATATATATATATATATATATATATATATATATAGAATTGAGATCATATGAGAACTTTCTTAAAATTATTAAAATGAGAACCCATACAATATGTGATAAGTGGAAATTAGTATTAAAAAAAGGTTAAAAGAATTATAAAATAAAAAGGGTATTATTGGTATTTTCATTCCTATTCAATAACCTAGTTCCTATTCAATCTCTCTCGTAATAAATTAGAAACCATATCTCCAAAATAAAGATGCACACCTTCCCATAAAAAAAAACAAAAAAACGCCATCATCTTTATTTGGTCTTTTTCTCCCTCGGTAATTGCCGCTTTCTCACTCTTGATTTGGTTTTTTTCTCTCTCAGTCACCGCCTCTCTCAGTCTCTCTCAGTCTCTCGGTTCTCTGTGATAAAAACGACGCCTCTCACTCGCCGGATCTCTAGTGTTGCTGATTTCTTAGAGTTCTACCCGCCGGTGCAAACTTTAACGGGAAACACTCAACCCGCCATAACCTCCTTTGGAATTTTTTATTGGTACGTCTTGGGTTTGTAACCATTCAAAGATCGGGTTTGATCTTTTATTATGAACCAGATCGGGTTGATCCTTTTGTTTATGGGGATTTATGGTATGTGTTAGGCAAGAGTGTAAACATGATTGTTTTGAAGATGTTTTTTGGTATTCAGACGAACGATGATTTACGGCGACTGTGTATATGACGTGGTACCTTAAAACGTCGTTTTTTGGGCTCCTCGTGTTATGCTACGTGTTACTTGAGATTACTACCATCATTATTAATCTCAATTTTTGAGATTTTTATGAACGGATCTTAGGCTTTTATTAATACCCCTCGCAAAGATGATACATTTTAATTGGTGTATCCAGTTGTTTTGTGTTTAGATCATATTATAAAAGTGCGCAAAGTATCAATTGGGTTGTGTTGCTCCTTGTATATTAGTCATGTTGTTGCTCATGTACACTTGATACATTCTCGTGGTTGTGTATAGGTTTCGGTTGTAGCAGGTGATACATTCTTGTGGTTGTGTACGGGTTCAGTTGGAGATTTTGAGTTTTGTAGCAGGTGATACATTTTCGTGGTTATGTACGGGTTCGGTTGTAGCAAGTGATGCATCAGTGAGATAAAAGTTGTGTATAATCGAGGTATTGTGTGTAGAGGGTTTTTATTTGTGTCTTTTTTTTTCAATTGAAAAGATGTATCTGATCTTTTAAGTTTTTTTATAAGATTGTATAAAATTATTGTGGTAGTGTTATTGATTGTATAGCATCTCATCATGTTAAATGTATCACTTTTTGTATCAATAATTATTGTAGTTCTTGATTTATGAATGATTGATACAAATATACCACATGATAAATGTACCAGAATTGTTTAAGTAGAAAAAAACCAGGAGAATAATAATGATAGAAAAAAAAGGGCAACAATAAACGTTGAAAATAACCGATTAAAAAGGTTGACCATAATTTTATTGTGGTACATAACACCCTTATAATTAATGTTAATTACACAAATGCCACTAATCAATAATTAATGTAATCAAATCTCAATATAATGATCCAATGGTCCAAATTAGTCCCTATTTTTATAATTTTAAGAAATCTCTCACATTAACCCTCCCCTATATATATATATATATATATATATACATTAAGTGTACACATATATATATTCTCATGTCATTTAAAATAAATGTATTTATTTTAAAAGAACTATTAAGCATAACTTGATTTAATTAGAATTTGTACTTAGAAAAGACAATGTAAGTTTCGATACATCATTCTAGTTGTTATCGTAAAAACATGATATGTGAAGTAGACTCATTCCTTTTTCACTGGCTAGGGATATTCGACGTTTAATGAGATAGTATAGTTCTAGACTAAAGCGTTACATTAGATATATTTGTCGAAAATTGGGCATAACCCATGTATATGCTTTTATTTGCTCGAGGTAACTCACGTCAAAGTTTCATAATAAGGTTACTAAACTTTTAAATACTCAATTTAATAAGTGTATGTGATTGTCTACAAGTTTATTTTTCCAACAATTTGATAGAAATATTCTAATTTTGTTATAAGGATTTACGCCTATAAGTTTATCGAATCAAACATGTTTTCAAGTTTTGCTTTACATTTTTAATATTCGTTTCGCAGCTTGTGCTTTTATTAGTATCAACGATGTAATGCTAGGCGCGTCGTGAATCGTGGGATGCGGACAAATCGCGTATGTTAAAATATGTTGAGTATTGGTGTCGAGGTTGTGAAGTCGAGACAAGACGGGAACCAAGTCGTGGGACACTTAAGACGACACCAAAACAAACTAATCGTGCCATATTGATAGAATTTTAGTAGGATAGCAGCCCATTTGCATGACCAACTAAACACCCCTCATGGGCTTTAGCTTAAACGCACCTTATCATGGGCTCGGCCCAGTGAACAATTCAAACACTTAACTGGAAACAAATTTTTAACAAAACTATCAATTTTCAAGTATAGAGCATTCAAAGGTATAACACCCCCTTGGGTGTTTAGCTGCTGAACCGAAGCAAAACACACCCCTCGCGGGTGTTTCCTGTTGACCCGAGAGCAAAAAACAAACACCTCCTGGGTGTTTGTCGAGCCATGACTACGACACAAGTAACCCCCCCCCCCCGGGTGGGTTTGTCACTTTAACCGAATACACACATAACGCGGGGAACAATGAGACCCTTTTCAGTTTAGCACGCAAACGTTAGAGACTTACACACGACCACATTTGTGGTATTAGTACAGTCACAGTAACGAACATCCTTCGGAGTAGTTCTTCCTTTGCGACTCGAAGCAAGCAACACCCCTTTGGGTTTCATTTTTTGCGTAACAAGAGTAAGAACACACCGAGACTGAAATAACTACAACAACATTGAAGGACTCGACTCGACACGAGCAAAGACTCGATACCAATCACCCTTACGGGTTTTGGGGTGGTACGACTCACACGAAAACAAACACCCCTGATGTGGGTTTCTTCTCAGTCGAATGAAGCAATTAAGCCAATAAATAAGCAAAATCTAACAAGTGCACTTAATTAAGCCAATACCAAGTTTCTAGTTGTGAGTACTTCCAATCAAAGCCAATCTTAATTCTTTTGTTTATGGTATGCCACACAAGATTAAACAACGACAATATTTCAACCCATAAATATGTATAAACCGATCGGTTTATATATGCAAACTCAAAACAATGTTACCAAATCAAAATAGCAATTCTTAATAACAATAAATTACAAGACATGAAAAATCAAGAAAAACCTTTTCAATGGGGGTGTGATGTCGGTTGAAGAAGAAAAACCCCAAACGGGAACTTAATTACACTCGGCCGATTCCAAGCAAAAAATAAATAAAATGAAACCCAAGCAAACCTATTTAGGTTTTAAGTGACAATTGATTGGAAAACTTGTGAGAAACACTTGGCTACGAACCGGTTTAAATGGAGACACGGGAAAGAACACTTTGACTCTTCTTTCTTCTATGGGACCTTGGGAGGCCGTTTTGAGCAAAAGTCACCATCTCTTGGTGGTCTCTTAAGTAGATCTGTTATGATCTTTCTATAAATCTGTTGGGAATTACGGTAAAATACTAGATCTGCTGAAGTATCTGCCGAAGAGTTTCTGCTGAAGAAGAATGGATTCTGCTGAAGTTATACTTCAGCTGAAGTGATAATGCAGAAATCGTGATTCTGCTGATAGTGCGAATCCACGTAGGAGAGATAAGCGCCGTATGTAGTCCGTATGCAGGAAAAGTCAGCGCCGTATGAAGGATAGGTTGGCGCCGTATTGTTTAGAGCTTACTCAGAATATGTTTGGAACAAAACAATATGATTAGTAAAACAATATGATTAGTTGCATGCTTGTCTAGATGCATGCGTTGTCTATGTTTGTATTAGGAGCATACGTTGCAAATGCTCGTGAGTCATTAGGGTTTCTTGTCTATAAAAGGAACCATAATAGTTTGTATTAGATAAGTTTTTAAAAGTCTTTCAAGTCTTGTAAAATATCTGAAACATAGAGTTTCAATAATCAAAAGATCCATAGAGGATCTAAGAGTTCTTAGTTATTATAACTTGTATTTTCATTCCGCTAAAGAATACCAGTTGTAGAGATCTTCTATTAGTTTGCTTGTGATTACATAGGCAACACTAACGATCTCCGAGTGCTTAAGATCTATCAAGGTCTTTGTGTTTTCAACAAGTGGTATCAGAGCCTCGGGAAAGTCTCTACGATACTAAGAACCATTCTCAACCCCATACAACCAAACATACCCTCATCATGCCTGGGTCTGATAATGAAACTGAAGTCACCAACACAAACAACACCAACACCACTTCCATGCAACAGCTTAGTCTTTCAAACAGTAATGGTAAATTTCCTTATTTAAAAAGGGAAGAGTATGATCTTTGGACTATGAAGATGGAAAAATGGATTTCCAATATTGATTGGAATCTGTGGGAGGTAGTAAAGAAAGGAAACAGTCTAAAGAAAATGATACCAGACAGGGATGGGAAGTTTAGCATGGCTCCTCCCAAAACTGCTGAAGAGGTGCTGGCTATGCAGAGAGAGCACAAAGTAAAAACTATTCTGCTTCAAGCCATTCCTGAAGATCACCTGTGTGATTTTCACCATATGGATGATGCAAAGGACATATGGATGGCTCTCAAAGCAAGGTTCGGTGGAAATGAAGAATCGAAGAGAATGAGGAAGTCCATGCTGAGACAACAATTTCAAGACTTTAATATCTCCGAAGAAGAAGGTATCCACAAGGGATACGACATGTTCCATAGGATTTTGAGTCAGCTAAACCAGCTGAATGCAAAACCTGATAATGATGATTGCAATTCAAAGTTCCTACGATCCTTGCCTCCATCATGGTTACATGTAAGTATAGCCCTCAAGGCTAAAGGTGGGTTGGACATGCTCACCTTTGATGAGCTGTACAACAGACTCAGAACTCTTGAACCTGATGTCAGAACTCCCTACCGTACATCTTCTTCTGGCCATGCAGCTTTTGTTGGGACATCTCACTCCAACATGATGGTACATGCTCCTAGTTCCACCTACTTTCCATCATCATCTTGCACTCCCACTCCACCACATAACACTCGTCCCACTCCACCATGTTCTTAAACTAAGACTAGTAGTGTGATGGAGGATGTTCTTCATTCATTTGTTGCTGATTATGATACTCAGCAGTATCTTGCATATGAAGACTTTGATCAGTTGGACCCACTTGAAATGGAGGAGATGAAACTGAAAATGCAGGTGGCATTGCTGTCAGTGGATATCAAAAGGTTTGAAGAGAAGTCTGGAAGGAAGTTTGCTTTCAAGGGAAAGGAACCAGCTCGCTTTGACAGGAGAAAAGTCAAGTGTTTCACTTGCCACCAGATGGGGCATTTCTCAAGGGAATGCAAAGACAGGAAGAGTGGAGATGGAGCTAACTACATTTCCTATCAGCAGGAAGCTGGAGCTTTAGCAGCTCTTCTCACCATGGATGAACAGGTCAACTGGACTGCACATGAACCTGTGAATGAGGAAGCTCATGATACTGATAAGCTTGGATTGCTGGCAAGGTGTACTTCGGATGAAAGGCATGATCAGTTTGCCTTGATGGGACTATCTCAGGTACACAACTATATATTTGGTTGTAGTCTAAGATACAACGAACTTAAAGAAGAGTATGATGCTATGAAACCTAAGTTCAATGAATGCTATGTTGAAAATGAAGCTCATAAACTAGCATTAAAAACAGTAGAAAGACAAAAAGTATGGTTTCAAAAGAATCAAATAGCTTATGAAGAAAAGATAAAGGTGTTACAGTTTGATCTAGAAGTTGCAAATAATTACTTAAAACTATCTGAGAAAGCAAAGGCTGAAGCTATGTGTGAAAACCTAGAGCTTTAAGAAAAACTGGCTGAGGAAATAGCTAGGCATAAACAATGGTTAATTTCAGGTGATAATCTGGCTAGAGAAATCTATAACAGTCAATCAGTAACCTCTGGCTTAGGTTTAGGCTTTCAAAAGTATGTAGGATTGGAAGCTAGGAATGATGGTCGTAAATCCACACCAGCAGGGTTAGCTAACTTTGTAAAAGAAGGTAATATGCATGCTGTCCCTGGACCTATTAGAGGTGAATTTATGCCCATAGACCTATCTACCACTGTTGACTTTGATGGATCACATCATCTATATGGCAAAAAGTCAAAAGACTTGCCAGACCCTGATACCTCATCTAATGACTTTGTCTCTTGCTCTGACAGTGACAATTCATCGGATCAAGGGTCTACTTCCTATGAAAGCTGTGATTCAAATGAGAAGTCTGACCTTCCCAAGCCCTCACCTAAGCCTACACCCAAGCCTGCACCCCAGTCTACTTACAAGCCTTCTAGGGAAGCTGCTGAGGAATCAACTTCCAAGACAGTTTCTTCAGAAGATTTATCTTTTAAATCTTTGCATAATCAGTCTGTTAAAAACAATTCCTTGAATGTTTCTGATTTAAGTACTTCTGCATGTAATCAAACATCTCCCTATTTGAATAAATCTTCCAAGAAGAAGACATGTTTTGTGTGTGGAAGTAAATTTCATTTAATTAAGGATTGTGATTTTTATGAGCAAATATTGGGTGCATGTGCTACTCAGCAGAAACATAAATCAAAGTGGACCAATGTTGATAATATTCCACCTTATGTCCCACAAGCAGCTGATACTGACTCTCATTGGAGAGGTTCAGTTGCCAGACCTTATGTGCAACAAACTAGCCCATACTTTAATCATGGTTATTGGCCTACATATGTTGACTCTATGTATGCTGGGATGGGATATGGGAGTACTGCTGTGAAGACCTCAGCAGGTTGTTCCTGGTCTATCAAGGGACCCAATCATCAATGGAGGACCAAGAACAATGGTGGATCCTCTAGATCTTCATGGCCTAAACATGTGATCCACAAGGCAGGTTCAAGTCAGTAATGACTTGAACCTCCATTGAATACTAACCTATGTATATATTTTGTTGTTGTTTGTAGGATCATCCCCTTAAGCATAAAGATATTGGTATTGTTGATAGTGGCTGTTCCAGAAGCATGTCTGGGAACAGAGATATGATGCACAATTTTGTTCCTATAGAAGGAGGAGGCAATGTG
>BPTQ01000009.1:129937205-129982980 GCA_019973895.1 Chrysanthemum seticuspe
CGTGATGACTGACATTGTGTTATTATGAATTACTCCCCAAGTCTCTAGGGATTTAGAACTAACTCGCTACCAACTAAATAGTAGTAATCCCAAGTCGCTAGAGGATACTACACCAAGTCGCCAACACTTAATTCGCCACACCACTAAGTCGCTAGAGTACCAAGTCGCTAGCCAGAGGTAAGTCGCTAAGTAGTAACTCGCTATGACTCAAGTCGCTAGCAAAATTTTGGCAGCAATTCGCTACACAAGTCGCTAGAGATACAAGTCGCTAAAGAGCAACTCGCTACAGACCAAGTCGCTACCACCAAGTCGCTACTCGTAGTGGAGAGTCCACTACTTGTACTTTAACTCGCTAGATCTAACTCGCTAGGTCTAAAGCTGTAACTCGCTACAAATTTGTAAAGCAAGTCGCTATGAAGAAAATAAACCGTGAGCTAAGTCGCTAGCAAGAAAAACCATATAAACATCACTTTTCAATCCAAAAACAACCCAACCAAGATGATTCAAGCTAACCAAATGAAAACCTAAACACTTGTGATGATTCTAAACATGAAAGTACTAACAAAATTCAAACTTTAACACAAGAAATCAACCAAATGATGCAAAAACCACTAAACTTTTTCAAACTCAAAAACCACCTAAAAACCACTAGAAATCCAAAGATGTGCAAGATATGATCTAACCATGGCTCTTGATACCAATTGTAAGATATTGGATTTCACATACACATCACATCAATAACCCAAAGAGCACATAGATGGTTTTAGAGAGAGAAAGAGTGGGACATTCTAGTAAGATAAACTTGTGGAATATTAGATTACCAAAGAACATCCAACCCTCTACCTTGAAAGGTAGAGGGTATTTATAGGTTACAAACTAAACGACCTCCTGACGGCCTGTGGATCAGGGATACAGTGGGTAAAGACCCGTCCTTCCTCCACGGTCTTGCACTAGACTATTTTACGCTACTGACTAACTACATAACAACATAAATAAGTAACTAACGATTAGCCTACGAGCTAACTTATGCTAGATAATAGTTGGGGTGACCGACTCTTCAATACAGGAATTTTCTAATTCCTAACAAATACAAATGGTCATATGGCTCTAAACTCATGTAAGAACCGAGCTTCTTCTTATCGGGTCATCTTCACATGGAGTTTTTCTCTTCTAAGAGCCGTTGGTTGACATCTTCACTCGGATTGATGAGTTTATCGACAAAGTGCTTCCGGTTAATGCTACACATATACATCAACATGATGATTTCGAACAATCTCTCTGTTCTTGTTTGATGTGATTGGTAGTTTGGTGTTACTATCTCGTGTGTTCGTTGCGGCCTGATTGCTGATTTCCTTGATGAACATCTTTCTGTTCTTGTTTGATTGGGAGGGATTTTAGTTAAGGGGATTTGCAAGATGTAAGTTGATTGGGATGCTTTTTGGTGATGTTCTTGTTTTGGTGAGTTGAAGATGTTAACTATCTATTCCCCAACTGGACAATCTTGAAGAAGGTCGAGTCTACAGTCTATTCTACATTTTCTGCTACATGTTAGAAGACTAAAAGACGAGTTGCAGTTGATTATCAAAAGACTTCTTCTTAATCTGGGCATTTATCAAACAGATTGTCGGTTTAGGGGAGAGCACTAATTGGGAGAGAATTATAAGTCAGATCCAATCCCCAATTAGACTTGCTCATATTCTTTAGCAGGGACTCCTCGAGACGTTGTTATTGACTATTTCACGTATTGGACATTTGACACAAGTTGATTACTTCGGAGTTAATCATTTATCACTTATTTGAGATTGAAGTTGACTTTCACAAAGGCGTGTTCTTATTTGATAACTTGCTCGGGCTTAAGAATTTGAGTTGAAGACTTGGTTTATCTAGTTACCAGCAGTCGAGGTGGATGGTTGAAGACCTGGTTAACTATCACTATTAGGAGTTACTTTGTTTTACTCAGTGTCACACGCATATGACGGTGTGGATAATCGCAAGAGGTGTTAATGTCTCATACTTTGTTTGGGTAGTGAGTACTTAGAGATTTGCTTGAAGCATGAATTCTCTACACCGTTCTTCCATCATTAGGTGCAAGCTTAAGATACAAATGTGGGGAAGTTGACTTCAGTTTCAAGTATGGTATAGCGGGTTTTCTTCTTCAGTGGTCACTTCAAATTGTCTATAGAAGGGTTGATATAAATAGTCAGAGAGAGTCTTCAGCAAGTTGATTCTCACAAGAGTTCAAGTGTTCTTCTCAACAAATTTCTAGTATACGGGCTTACAATGAGTTGCTGATTCTGAAGTGTCAAAACCAGCAAGAAGAAAGGAGACTCACATATAAACACAAAGCGAGTAAACTTGATGAACTTAATTCTTCTAAGTAATTGAAGATATCCCGGGAAGACAAATGTTATTACCGCAGAGAAACTCAAGGTTTGACACATGACGAGTAAACTTGATGAACTTAACTCTTCTAAGTGATTGAAGACATCCCGGTAAAACAAATGTCATGACCGCAGAGAAACTCAAGGTTTTACTCATGAAGGCTTTTGTGTTATTATTCCAACGACGTGGGGGAAGAGATGGAAGTGTTAAGTTTCTGAAGATGAAAGAGGTACACAAGTGTGTGATGATTTTGATTTTATCACAATCATCAGGGGATAGAGATTGTGTACATTGGGGATGCTCAACTGTTTTACCTGAGGGCTTAATCTGTGATTCAGAGATATAATCACTTATTCCGGTGTTGACATCCGCAGAGATTGTCACCCGCAGAGATAATAAGTGATTCGGCCTGCTTCTTCAATGTTATCGGTTATTCTCTCTTTGGGCATTCGGGTACTTCGGGTTCTTGAGCTTCATACACTTTCTTCAGGGGAGAGAAAAGTATACATCGGGGTTATTCTTTGGCTATTGGACTTAATCTGCTACTTCGATGGTATAAGTTTCTTTGTCTTCGGGTATGTGTATTCGGGTTCGTGAGCTCTAGTCTAAGAGATTGACTGCATCAATTCAACTACTTGGGGAAATTGTTCTCTTGACACCTTTTGGGGATGCATCGCTTCAGACTTCAGTGGTAAAGAAATTTGAGAATATTATTTATACGTGGGATGATACGTTGCTGTTCTTGTTGATGATATAACCTCGAACGAAGAATCACGGAGATTATTCTTGAAAGGAGCAGCGGGATTTATGATAATGGTGTGCTTCTCTGTGCACCTGGCTAAGGCAAGCTTGAAATAGAGCTTCGAATCTACTCAGCTATAGGATTTTCGGTTTGGGGGGAAGCTGCCAAAGTCTCACTTTCAGATGGTTCAATTTCTTTCTTCAATGCAAGAGCCTCGAAAGCTTTGGTGGTGAAAGTTTTAGGGATGATGACTTCTATCTTCTACAACGGGGCTGCTTGATATCCTTATCTCGGTACTCGTATCATCATCTTCATAAACTATATCATCTACTCTATCCTTGTAAATACTTATTCGAAAAACAAAATACAAAAATATAAAACCAGCAAAAAGAAAATAGAAAAATATAAAACCTTCAAAAAACCCATAAAAATCAGAAAATTTCGAAAATACCAAAAATATGTTTTCACATGACATGTCTTCTGGTATCGATAACATCTACGGTCTTAGAAATGTCATTCAATAATGGCACGGGACCATAGATGAAGTTCGAGCAGGAGGTGTAAATATTCTTTTCAAAATATGTCTTCAAAAAATGGCTTACAGTTATTTCAGACTGTAACCCGGGCTTCAAATTATGGCTTGCAGTTACTTCAGACTGTAACCCATGCTTATACTATGGCTTGCTATTATTTCAGATAGCAACCCGTTTTTTAAAGAAGGAAAGTGCTACGCTTAAACTATTTCCAAAATATTTTGTGCACTTATCCTAAAAACAAAACAAGGAAAGTATGTCGAAGGACTGCTGTTCCTACACAAATGTTTTTCCGTCTAAAATTCTTCAGAAAAATATTTGTTGTATTTCAAAATGGTGGTAAAATGAGTTGCTTGAAAAATCAATCAGGATCAGAGTTTTCGTATTAATTCGCAAAAACTCAATCGATGACTTCAGCACTCTTAAACTTTTCACAAATTGAGTCATTGATTGAGGGGAGAATGTTTTCAAATCTATATCATCTAACGAGCTTTCTTAATTATCCTACCTGCTTAATTAAAAATGATACTTGCCTGTGTCGAAGGACTAGGAATTTAGGATATGATTGTTAGGTTTAGATGATTAGAGTTTTATTAACACATAAACCCCATGCCTTATATGATCTGATTGTTATGTTGAATTGACTTTAATTAGTCGATTGCTGTTATGGGTGATGTCGACCACCATATATCTGTATGTGTGTTCACTAACGTATGCAGGTATATTGGTTATAAAGATGTTCCCGATCCGGATCCCACAATTGAAGATGATTGGATGCCGAAAGGAAAGGGTAACTATATCTTGGGTTGACAAATGAAGAAACGGAGCTTAATTGGACTTCAATGGAGAGTTGGCATAAATGCAACGTAAGAGGTCTCACTGCATCTGCAAATGGTTTTCTTCTAAAGTGATTGAAGAAACGGAGCTTAATTTGACCTCAGTTGGCATTCAAAATGCAACGTAAGAAGAAGTCTCACTGCATCTGCAGACGGTTTTTCTTCCAAACCCCACAGCAACAACAAAGAAAGCTTCTCAACCACCTAACGTATCTCTGTGCAGGATAAATATTGATGATACCATTTTATAAAAAACTTTGATCAAATTGTTTTGAAAATGGAAAAATGTTGTTTTGAAAATATATTGGACTAAATTTTGAAAATCACCGGACTTCATTTTATCAAAACTTGAGTCACTCAATTATCGACTACGGTCATGGATTGAGGGGGAGAGTGATTTAAAATAAAATATTTTCAAACGATATTTCTTCACAAAAGTTCCGCTTTGTACGTTAAAATGTGGTGATCTAAAGATTTAATGTTATGTTATTGTATGATTTTCTTTAAAACTCAAAGATCTGTCAAAATGAAATTTTTTCTGTTCTTGTTTGATTGTGAAATTGTTTTATTTTACTTAAAGGTCTTTTAAAACAATCATACCTGACACTAACAATCTTTAATGTCTTAAAATGGTCCTTATCTGTCATTTTTCAAAATTAAATCTTGCCACGTCTTTCCCCAAAATTTTCTAAATTATTTAAATCTTTTGGGATCACTAATCTCAAATGGTTTGAAATCTTTGATCGGGTGAGAGATCGTGATTTAAATCTCAAATCTGTTTTAATGGAATTGGTTTTAGTCCTTCAAAGGCACTCCTGCCTCCATGTGCCAAACGATTTCAAATACACAATGCACATGTTGAGGAGGAGGATTTATCCAAAAACCAGATGAGTATTTAAACAAGGCCACATTTTCTCCCATGTTTTCTAAACCTAATTAAATCACTTGGGATCCAAAATCTCAAAGGGTTTGATATTTTTGATCGGGGGAGAATTTGTGATTTAATAATGAAATTTGATAAAAGGTGATCGTTATTGATTCAATTGTGCAGGCTGCTCTCTCATACGTGCTAAACGCTTTCGAATCTTGAAGCACATATTGAGGGGGAGCATTTTAAAGGAAAATAAACTATCGAGGTACAAAAGCTTTTATGTTTTAACATAAAGTACCTTGAGTGAGTTTTCAAATGGTTTTCTTAATGGTTTTTGTGATTGTGGATGTGCTTCAAAAGAACTCTGGCCTCTATGTGATAAAATGATTTCAAATATCCTATGCACATATTGAGGGGGAGAATTTACCAAAGAAAATCAAATGGCTTTTTCCATGGAAATTGTGATCAAGAAATTATTTCAAAGAAATTATTTCAAAGAACTCTTGCCTCCATGTGCTAAACAATTTCAAAATCATATGCACATGTTGAGGGGGAGCATTTTTTTTAAATGATCAAAACTATTAAGGTACAAAATGCTTTGATCTCGTATCACAAGTACCTTGATTGGTTTTCCAAATGATTTTTCAATTGGTTTCGAGAAGGAATGAACAATACCAAAAGACCGACCAAATTTACTTTATGCATGGTGTTATAAGGATGGTTAGGTTAGGTATTTGTTCCCACGATCCGCCAGAACCGGAGGGATCTACCCAGGGACAATCCACTAGATAGTGTAGAGTCCTTAGGTATATTGAAAAAAGGAGAAAAGTGAGATATGGGAAGAGTGCGGACTGAGACAGAGCTAGTACTGGAATAAACCCAACAAGGTTCTAGTTATGAAGTCTCGGTAAGCACTGAAGGGGTTGAAGAATGAAAAAGAACTGAATGTGAAAAAGGGTGAAAAGAAATAGCCCACCATCAATTCAACCTTAGGGCAGAAACCGGGTTCAATACATATGCTACTGGTTGTTACTAAGGTAACAATGGTATTGAAGACAAGACGTCATGGACCCAGTGACGCACTGCACTAAACTTCCCATGCCACTCAAGTTCCTCTTAAAAGGGCTTGTTTCATTCTCACGGGGAACCTACATAATCTATCGACTTTCTCTTAGAAATTGTTGATATTGAAGAAGGAGACCCTCTCCCTAGTCTCCGGCACAGGAACCAAATATGCACAATTGAGTCTAGAGCCAAGAGATCATCCACAATATCTCGTTAGGACACTAAATTCTTGAAGACTTGCTTTTTCACACATTGTGGAAAGTAAGTATATATATTAAGAGTCCTACGCATTATCCTTGTGGTATTGCCAGAACATCTGAGTGGTATGTAAAAGTATTCACGATGAAGATGGAAATCCTTCTAGAGCCAACATCAAACAAGCTCTTGGTGGGTGACATGTGAGATCTTCTCGTAAGATCAAACTTGTGACAACTGGATAGAAACGATGGGGAGATTCAATCTTGAATCAACCTTGGTCCAGGAATGGAATTGACGAATACTTTTGGAAAAACCGTTCGGTGTGCAAATCTTCTTTTCTCTAGCACATCGAATGTGTATTCATTTTCAAATTCAAAAAGTATCTCTGATTGAAAAATACTTTTAGAAAAACCGTTCGATGTGCGAATCTCTTCTTTTCGCTAGCACGTCGAATGTGTACTCATTCTCTAATACAAAAAGTATTTTTATTGAAAATTGATCTTTCTCATAAAACCTTCGTCGTATTGCAAAACTCTTTCTTCAAGCAATACGCGATTGTTTTTCAAATCATTTTTCATCAATCAGTGAATCTCAATTTGCTGGTTCACTCACTCTGTGTTGTCTTCTTTGAGACGTTCCGGTTTGAGAACAGCTAGAACAGCTGCGAAACCCTGTCAAGGAGATTCTTAAGAATCCTACCTGATCACAGGCAGTACTTGTACTGATCAACGGGGAACCGTGGGCCGTGTACCTCAATTCAGCGAAAGTGATCAAAGACACTTTCATGTGTTTTATTGCTAACTGTTGTTTGCAGGTACATTTGGACGGTTGCAGCTGATCAGAATTGAGGAGTCAGTCCAAAGCCGCATGCTCACCGCATCCACACTTAATTTGAAGAAATCATGACTGGTGCATATCTACATAACCTGGTTGTGATATTTTTATACTATGTTTCTGCTACGCTGCTGCAAATATCATGAACCAGTAAGGCTTCCGCTACTCTGATGGAAAGATGTCATGATTCAAAAGTGTGAGCATGTCGGTCCGAAAGTCACAACTTCACATGATGGCAACACTATAAAGGGTGATCCAGAGATTTACAGTGGCTGGTGATCTCAAAGAAAGCTCAAAGATCATCAAAGATGTGGATCAGTTAAAGGCCTCCACTGAAAGTACAATTCAATGCGGACTTTGAAGATTCGCTACTAAAGCACAAAGATTGCGGAAATGAAGAATTCAAGTCTACGGGCTCAAGAACGAAGTCTAAGATAGAATGCTAGGAAGCAAAATGTATTTCATGGGGTGACCTCCCTTAGGGGGAGATTGTTAGGAATTGGAAATTCCATGTTAAAGAGTCGGTCACCCCAATAATGGTCTAGCATATGTTAGCTCGTAGATTTGTCGTTGTTTACGTTACTTATCAGTTTATTAGTTAGTTATTAGTTTAGTTTAGCGTAGTGTTTCACCGTGGAGGAAGGACGGGTCTTTACCCACTGTATCCCTGATCCACAGGCCGATAGGAGGTCGTTGTGTCTGTAACTATAAATACCCCTTCCATCCATGGAAGGGGTGGTGCTTCATTTTAATCTAATCTTTCCTTTGTGTAAACCTCTAGCAAGAACACCCTCTCTCTCTCTACTTTCTCTCTCTAAAATGGTAAACATGTATTTCGATCATCCAAGACCACCCGAATCATCTAACACAATAATATTTACGATCCTACACTTGTGTACATTATGGGATGAATGGTTATATGGAAGATAACTGGAATGCACTCAGTTAAATGAAGATGTTGATATGTTGTTCCCCTAAATAGACATCTGCTTGCTCAATCTTGAAGAGTAATGTGTACTTCGGGGACGCACAACAGGTTCATGTGATCGGGCTCAATCGTTTATTCCGGGCTTGATAACCGTAGAAATGATCCGTGTTAACTTGTTACTTCGTTGTTATCGTCTTCTTCGGGTTCTTGAGCTTCATTCAATGAGACTGTTTGCTTCTATTCTACTTCTTGGAAGAAATGGTCTTTATTCGAAGATTGTCGGTTTGGGGGGAAGCTACCAAAGATTCAAATTGAGAAGGCTCATGTTCAGACAATTTTCTTAGAAGCCTCGAATGCTTTGGTGGTGAAAGTTTAAGAGATGTTGATTTCTTTTCTTCTACAAAGTGCTGAACGATTTCCTTATCTCGGTACTTGTATCATCATCTTCTTAAACTATTACTCTATCTGTATATATTTATCAGAAAATCATAATACAAAAATATAAAACCAGTAAAAAGAAAATAGAAAAATATAAAACCTTCAAAAACCCATAAAAATTAGAAAATTTGAAAAATACCAAAAATATTGTTTTTCAAAGACATGTCTTCTGGTATCGATAACATCTACGGTCTTAGAAATGTCATTCAATAATGGCACGGGACTTTAGATGAAGTTCGAGCAGGAGGTGTACATATTTCTTTCTAAACATGTCTCTAAGCATGGCTTACAGTTATTTCAGACTGTAACCCGTGCTTAAACCATGGCTTACAGTTACTTCAAACTGTAACCCGTGCTTAAAACTATGGCTTGCTATTATTTCCGATAGCAACCCGCTCTTCAAAGAAGGAAAGTGCTGCGCTAAACCAATTTTCTAAATATTTCGAGCACTTATCCTAAAAACAAAATGAGGAAAGTATGTCGAAGGACTGCTGTTCCTACTCAAATATTTTTCCGTCTAAAATTCTTCAGAAAAATATTTGTTTTAACTTAATGGTGGTAAATGAGTTGCTTGAAAATCAATCAGTATCGGAGTTTTCATAAATTTTCAAACTCAATCAATGAATTCCGCGCTTTTAATCTTTTCATAAAATGAGTCATTGATTGAGGGGGATAATGTTTTTCAAATTTACATCTTCTAACGGTATTTCTTAATCATCCTACGTGCTTAACTGAAAAATGATGTTAACCTACGTTGAAGGACTAGGTGCCTAGGATATGACTGTTAGAATTAGATGATTAGAGTTTGATGAAAACATAAATCCCATGCCTTATATGAACTGATTGATATGTTGGATTGACTTGTATTAGTCGATTGTTGTTTGGGTATTGTCGACCACCATATATCTGTATGTGTGTTCACTAACGTATGCAGGTATATTGGTATATAAGAATGTTCCTGATTCGGATCCCACAATTGAAGATGATTGGATGCCGAAAGGAAAGGGCAACTATATCTTGGGTTGACAAATGAAGAAACGGAGCTTAATTGGACTTCTATGGAGTGTTGGCATGGAAAAATGCAACGTAAGAGGTCTCACTGCATCAGCAGATGGTTTTCTTCTAAGTGATTGAAGAAACGGAGCTTAATTTGACCTCAGTTGGCATTAAAATGCAACGTAAGAAGTCTCACTGCATCATCAGACGGTTTTCTTCCTGCCCTACAGCAACAACAGAAGCTTCTCAACCACCTAACGTATTTTGTGCAGGAAAATAGTGATGATACCATTTTTCTAAAACTTTGAAAAATTGTTTTGAAAATGGTAAAATATTGTTTTGAAAATTAATTGGACTTAATTTTGAAAATCACAGGACTTTATTCTGTCAAATCTTAAGTGATTTCAATTTAAATATTTTCAAACGATATTTCATCTATCAAGTCCGTTTGTACGTTAAAATGTGGTGATCTAAAGATTTAATGTTATGTCATGGTAAGATTTTCTTTAAAACTCAAAGATCTTACAAAATGATTTTTTTTTTCTATTCTTGTTTGATTGTGAAATTGTTTTATTTTACTTAAAGATCTCTTTAAAACTATCATACCTGACACTAACAATCTTTAATGTCGAAAAACTGTTCCTTATCCATCATTTTTCAAAATTAAATATTGCCACGTCTTTCCCCAAAATCTTTTAAATGATTTAAATCAATTGGGATCACAAATCTCAAAAGGTTTGAAATTTTTGATCAGGGGAGAGATCGTGATTTAAATCTCAAATCTGTTTTAATGGAATCGGTTTTAGTCCTTCATAGGCACTCCTGCCTCCATGTGCCAAACGATTTCAAATACACAATGCACATGTTGAGGAGGAGGATTTATCCAAAAACAAGATAAGTATTTAAACCTGGCCACATTTTCTCCCATGTTTTCTAAACCTTATTAAATCACTTGGGATCCAAAATCTCAAAGGGTTTGATACTTTTGATCGGGGGAGAATTTGTGATTTAATAATGAAGCTTGATTAAAGATGATCATTTTGATTCAGATGTGCATGCTGCTCTCTCATATGTGCTAAACGCTTTCGAATCTCGAAGCACATATTGAGGGGGAGCAATTCTAAAGAAAACAAACTTTCAAGGTACAAAGATTTATATGTTTCAACATAAAGTACCTTGATTGTGTTTTAAATGGTTTCTTAATGGATTTTGTGATCGTGGATGTACTTCAAATGAACTCTTTCCTCTATGTGATAAGATGATTTCAAATATCCTACGTACATATTGAGGGGGTGTTAGCCTCGCTTTTTCTAAAGATAACGTCACTTACGTGAATTGGACTAGATGCGTAGTATACTTTGCTCTTAGGGACTAGTATTGTGTAAGTGGCAAAGATAGAGCCTATAAATACCCCTCATGACTCTCCATGAGGGGTGAGGTGAATCATTTGGTGTATTGTATTGTGTGTGTTTCTTAATAATCCTTGTGTTTTCTCCTCCCTCTCTCTAACTTTCTCTCACTAAAAAGGATGAAGATCTTCATCTTCTTCCACCAACCTAGACCTCCAAACTACATAAATCTTATGCTAATCGGTCCTGACAATTGGTATCAGAGCCAAGGTTGTTGTTTTATTGATTTATGTTGGTTTGAATCATGTTTTTAACTGTTTTTTATGCTTATTTTGGTGGTCGGAAATTTTTTTTTCCGATTTGTGGGTAAAGCAGTTTATTCATGTCTGGTATCCTTGGTATCACAAAAAGTCCCAAACTTTGTTTAAATCTGTCTTGGTCTTTTAATGGTCCAAACAGGTTACTTTTATCTTTTTGTGTACCCATATATCTGTGAAACAAAGTGGTCAAACCGTTCATCTTCTCATGGTTAAACAGTCAAACAGAAGCAATTTCTATGCTTTTCTGGGTTTTTTATGAAGACTGAACGGAAAAACATGGTCGGAAAATCTCACCGGAAAAAGTCAAAGGGTCAAAACCCTAAACTTACGCATAAGGGGAATCTACAAAGGTGTTACGCGTAGCTGTGAAGTTACGCGTAAGGAATGGTTTACGCGTATGGTTTACGCATAACCTAAACTATGCTTACGCATAAGCATAACGTTACGCGTAAGGCTACGCATAAGGTTAAGACCAGAAGTTACGCGTAAGAAATTCATGTGCAGAAATGGAAAAAGTTACGCGTAACATAGACCATGACCAACATACCATATACCACAAAATTCTCGAACATCAGCTTTATTTGTGCATCATCAGTCCGTATCTACCAAAACCAATTATTCAACCTACATCTAGACTCACTTCAAGAACCCTCACATCACTCCCCAACTCTCAAAACGAAAATAACATTAGATCTCAGCTTCTATTTAATTTTTTTGCAATCTTTGTTAAAGATTGTTTCAATTAAATATTTATCATCATCAATCTTTTACGAAGTCAAAGCTTCAATAATATCCGAATCTTTCAAGAAAGATTATAACAAGTATGTTATATCTTTTCTCAGATTCGTTTAACATCAAAAACAAATGACACAAGGACGAGAACATCAAGTCATAACCTACCCGAGACCCATTTGAATGGATCTTGTTGCCAATCTTGTTGTCTTTGTTTGCTTATGGTATCTTGAGAATAGAGATTGGTTAATTGAAAGGCTGTATTGGGGAGGAGAAGGATACGTTTTTTTTTCTCTCAGAATATTGGGAGAAAAAGTTGTTAGGAATTAGAAATTCCCGGTAGTAAAGAGTCGGTCACCTCAAGTATATGTAATCGTTAGAAAGCTCGTAGTCGTAGTTCTTTTAAGTTAAGTAGTAATTTAGCTTAGTAACACCGTGGAGGACGGACGGGTCTTTACCCACTGTATGCCTGATCCACAGCCCGATGTGTGGCGATTTATGTAAGACTATAAATACTCTCTACCTCCCAAGGTAGAGAGTTGGAGCTCATAATAATATCTTTCAATTTCTCTCACTAAGTTCCCTAAACCTCTAACTTTCTCTCTCTAGAATTCCATCTATATGCTACTTTGTGTTATGGTTTGATGTGTATGTGAAAAGTTATATCTTACAAAAGTTATGTGGGTGGCGACATTTTTCTGAGTTTGTGATTAGGTTAGTCAAGATGCTTTTAGGGTAGCCTTATATTCGGTTGTATTTGAGTGGCATATCTGTTCGAAGTTCATTGGGTTGAATGGGCCTCAATCAGATTTGGATCGGGCATTTACCTTGAGTTAGATTCGTTTATGGGCTGTATATAAAACGCATGGGCTGAATTTCAACGTGTACTGTGCAGAGATGGAATTGACATAAATGTTGGTCACTTTTGCATAATGCTAAAATGATTGTAAAACTTTTGTTATCCTAATTTTTGTGTTACAAAATTTTGGATACAATTGTTTAATATTGGAATATTGAGCGGTATTTTGATAAAATTTCACGGAGGGATACATTATTCACGGCTTGAACGATAATTTGAAAAATAACTACGGAGTTTTTGTACGTCATTATTGATGCGGAATTGAAGTGACATTTCACGGGTGGACTTCTTTATCTTTGAGACGTTGGTTGGTTGGATGCATGTCTCAAGATAACTTGTTGGAGCACATTATGAAATTTGAAAATCTGGTTATAACTGGTAAGGAGTTACGTTGTAGTGCTCACAGTGTGTAACCATCACTTTAAGGAGTTACGTTGTTGTGCTCAGTGTCACACTGCGTTGTGGATTGTTCAAAAATTTAGAACAAGCAGTAAGTCACAAAGTTGGGATGTTTACTTCCTTTTCAAGTCAGTCGTATCGGGTTATCTCCATATGTGGTCATTACAATTAGCCGGTGAATTCAAAGGAGGTTCAATAAATGGTTGGTTTGAGAGAAGTAATATTGAGAGTATTTATGCGACATATTCTCACGGAAATTATGATCAAGCTATGATGTTAATATTGTATCAAAGAAGGTAATACGGTATGTACGCAACATTATGATGATTCCGATAGCTCGCAACCATCAGGAGGGGGAAGTTGGTATTTCATCTTCCGTGATTGGATTATGAAGGGATTTTTTGCTTAAGACTGAAGAAGGAGAAGTAGTGTGGTGTACATCGGGGTTTTTTACCAACTTGGATGCAATACTAAGTGAGTTATGTTGTCACGATGTTCCCAGAACGACAACCATTGTGCTTCAAGAGTTTACTTTCTCCGCTGCGTGTCTGAAGATTAAAGACGTGTTGGAAGAGTGTTGTCGGTTCAGGAGGGAGCATAAGAAAAGAAAAAAGGCTCACTAGTTAGGAGGGAGTAATAACCTAACTAGACTGTTACAGTTGAAGTTCAGAGCTACAAGAAGATCATTTGCCAAGGTCATCGGAAGGGAGAACTTCAAGTTTGCCTTAGTATCTAGACTACAGAGACTCTGCGCTTCAAGAAAGTCAACATTGTTCATTACTATTGTAATTTACTTTGTTTTGTATTTATAGGTCTCATTGTAACCATTCACGTGTGACGCTATCTTGGAGGGAGATTGTTAGCCTCGCTTTTTCTAAAGATAACGTCACTTACGTGAATTGGACTAGATGCGTAGTATACTTTGCCCTTAGGGACTAGTATTGTGTAAGTGGCAAAGATAGAGCCTATAAATACCCCTCATGACTCTCCATGAGGGGTGAGGTGAATCATTTGGTGTATTGTATTGTGTGTGTTTCTTAATAATCCTTGTGTTTTCTCCTCCCTCTCTCTAACTTTCTCTCACTAAAAAGGATGAAGATCTTCATCTTCTTCCACCAACCTAGACCTCCAAACCACATAAATCTTATGTTAATCGGTCCTGACAGGGGGAGAATTTACCAAGAAAATCAAATGGCTTTTTCTATGAAAATTGTGATCAAAGAAAATATTTCAAAGTCCTCTTGCCTCCATGTGCTAAACAATTTCTAAATCATATGCACATGTTGAGGGGGAGGTTTTCTAAATGATCAAAACTATTAAGGTACAAAATGCTTTGATCTCGTATCAAAAGTACCTTGATTGATTTTCCAAATGATTTTTCTATTGGTTTCAAGAAAGAATGAACTATACCAAAAGACCGACCATTTTACATTACGCATGGAGTTATAAGGATGGTTAGGTTAGGTATTTGTTCCCACAATCCGTCAGAACCGGAGGGATCTACCCAGGGACAATTCACTAGATAGTGTAGAATCCTTAGGTATATTGAAAAAAGGAGAAAAATGAGAATATGGGAAGAGTGCCGACTGAGACAGAGCTAGTACTGGAACAAACCCAACAAGGTTCTAGTTATAAAGTCTCGGTAAGCACTGAAGGGGTTGAAGAATGAAAAAGAATTGAATGTGAAAAGGGTGAAAAGAAAAAGCCCTCCAATAATTCAACCTTAGGGCAGTAACCGGGTTCAATACATATGCTACTGGTGGTTACTATGGTAACACTGGTATTGAAGACAAGACGTCATGGACCCAGTGACGCATTGCACTATACTTCCCAGCTACTCAAGTTCCTCTTAAAAGGTCTTGTTTCATTCTCACGGGGAACCTACATAATCTATCGACTTTCTCTTAGAGATTGTTGATATTGAAGAAGGAGACCCTCTCCCTAGTCTTCGGCATAGGAACCAAATGTGCACAATTGAGTCTAGAGCCAAGAGATCATCCATAACATCTCATTAGGACACAAAATTAATGAAAACTTGCTGTTTCACACAATGTGGAAAGTAAGTATATATTGAGAGTCCTACGCATTATCCTTGTGGTATTGCCAGAACATCCGAGTGATATGTAAAAGTATTCACGATGAAGATGGAAATCCTTCTAGAGCCACCATCAAACAAGCTCTTGGTGGGTGACATGTGAGATATTTTCTAAAGATCAAGCTTGTGACAACTGGATAGAAACGATGGGGTGATTCACTCTTGAATCAACCTTGGTCCAGGAAATGGATTGACGGATACCTTTGAAAAACCGGTTGGTGTGCTCAAACTCTTTTCTATTGCACATCGACTGTGTATTAAGTTTTCAAAATTAAAAGGGTATTTATGATTGAAATTTGATTTTTCTTATAAAACCTTCGTCGTATTGCAAAACTCTTTCTTCTCGTAATACGCGATTGTTTTCAAATCATTTTTAATCAATCAGTAAATCTCAATTTGCTGGTTCACTCACTCCGTTTTGTCTTCTTTGAGACGTTCCGGTTTAAGAACAGCTAGAACAGCTGCGAAACCCTGTCAAGGAGATTCTTCGGAAATTATACCTGATCACAGGCAGTACTTGTACTGATCAACGGGGAACTGTGGGCCGTGTACCTCAATTCAACGAAAGTGATCAAAGACACTTTCGTGCGCTTTATTGCTAACTGTTGTATGCAGGTACACCCGACATTTTCAGCTGATCAGAATTGAGGAGTCAATCCATAGCCGCATGCTCACACATCGCTTTCACAATCTAAAGAAATCATGAGAAGTGCATATCTTCATCAACTGACTCTGATATTTTCAATCCAAGCTTCTGCTACACTGCTGGAAATATTATGAATCAACAAAAGCTTCCGCAACTCTGATGAAAAGATATCATGATCCAAAATGTGAGCATGTCGGTCCGAAAGTCACAACTTCACATAATGGCGATGCTATAATGGATGAGCCAGAGATTTGTTGTGGCTGATGATCTCTAACCTGGCTTAATGAATCACCAAACGTGGATCAGCACAAAGACCTCCACTAAAAGTACAAAGCACTTGGACTTTGAAGAATCACTGCTAAAGCACAAAGACTGCAGACATTGAAGAATTGAAGTCTACGAGCTCGAGCATAAAGACAAAGACAAAATGCTAGGATTCAAAATGTAAATCATGGGGTGACCTCCCTTAGGGGGAGATTGTTAGGAATTGGAAAATCCATAGTGAAGAGTCGGTCACCCCAACTCTAGTCTAGTATATGTTAGCTCGTAGACGTTACGTTATTTACTAGTTATTTAGTTAGTTATTTAGTTTAGAGTAACACCGTGGAGGACGGACGGGTCTTTACCCACTGTATTCCTGATCCACAGTCCGAAGGAGGACGTGTAGTATGTAACTATAAATACCCTCTACCTCCCAAGGTAGAGGGTTGGACCTTTCACTCAATCTAACCTTTCTTTCTTTGTTTACTTTCTCTCTCTAGAAAGCTCCCACCTTCTACTTTCTCTCTCTAAACTCTTAAACCATACGCCTAATATTATTATGTTATGATGTGTATGTGAAATCCAATATCCTACACTAAACTAGTCTCAAGACTACTTGATTTATATCAAGATGCAACAAGTGTGTAACAAATTTTACAAGTGCACACTACTATAACTACAACACTAAGTATCTTCTTGATACAATGTGTTCTTCTCTTGTACTAGGAGAGGAATGAAGGTGATCACTTGGTTGAAAGAAGGGATCACTCTAAAACAAAAGAAAACTATCTAAATGATCAAAGGAGAGTGTGTGTGTTAGGATACTTTAACTCCAAAAATTTGTGTGAAAAAGGATGAGAAAAATATGTGAAATGGGCTGGTATTTATAGGGACAAATAATTTGTCCGTTACAGTGGACGGTACCACTAATTTTAGTTGTACCATGGTACCGTCCCAAATAAAAACGCTCCATTGTTTGTCTTTAGTGGTGAAAGTTTATTTGGGAAAGTTAAGAGCTGTTTTGGGGAGAAAAATAGCTATTGGGAATATTTGAACTTATTTTTCCATTAAAACATTTCTTTAATATTCAAAAATAATTTGTAAAATGTATTTTTGAAAAAATGTTTTGTCACATTAAAAATGTAAAGTTTGAAACACAAATTCACTTGTTTGATCACTTGTCAAGTTGTAAATTTGTTTGTTCTTACCTAGAGTGATGTATGTAGAAACGAGATATTTCGATTAAGAACTTGTTTACGTTAATTTTAACGTACCGTGTTTTTACATTTTGTTATCATCAAAACTGTTAATACAAATAAACCGTAAAACCGTTTATTAATATTTTGCGATCTCTTTGTGTTTTGTTGATAACAAATATAATGTTATCTTAAGTATAAATTTAAGGATACATGTTAGTTTTGTAAAGCATTAACATATAGCCATTTAAATACAAAAATGTAGTAAGTAAGCATTTGTTGTAATAGTTTATTAGGATGGGTAAAAATCATAACCCATGGACCATAACCCATGGATCTTAACCCATACCCAAGAAGACTTGATACAATGTATACTCAGATACATTGAATCTAAAGATAACCCATGGACCAACCCATAACCCATGACCCATAACCAAAAAACCCATGGGCAAAGAGAAGCGTTCCACGGATCCCTAGGATTACACTAGACGGATCCCAAGTGGAAGGGATCCGTGGGATCCGGGGGAACTGTGAAGAAGTTTGCCTATAAATAGAGAGCCATTTCTGCATTCTAACTCACCCCTCTTCTGACTAAATCTCTCAAACACTCTTATTCTCTTCTAACATATAGATCACTTGATCTAGAGAGTTGTTCTTCTTTCTTTCTATTGTGATCCTCATATAGGTACGAGCATTATACAAGTCATCCAAGCAAGGGGTCCTTGATTGATTTGTCACTCCGCAAGATTTTTGTAGCGAAGATCTTGTATTTGATATTTCACATATTTGTTGTGTAATAGTCGTGTTGGTTTGGTCCACCGTGTTACGGACTCGATATCTAGCTTTGTACCGGAAAATGTGTAAGCAACGTTGTGAAGGCTTCTCCGCCAAGTGAAGGAGTTTGTTGACATAGTGCTTGAACTCTCGAGTAGGTGACTCGGGCAGTGGAGTAGGGCAAGGAAGGTGTCCTTGTAGCCGAACCACTATACATCGGTTGTGTCTTTTCTTTCCCTTAGCTTTACTTTATTTACTTGCTTTATCATTAGATCTATACTTTCTCTACATCCATAAGATCTCACATATTAACAAATCTAATGTTTTTGAAACTAACATAAAATCGGCAAAACTATTCAACCCCCCTTCTAGTTTTCCACAATTGGCATCAAGAGCTAAGTTTATAAAAGTTTTAAAATAAAATTGTATTTTAAAAACTTTTCGATCACTATGGGTTCTGAAAATTATAAGGAAGGGCAATCTATGCAACGACCACCACTACTTGAAACTAATGGTTTTATATATTGGAAAAATAGATTCGAAACATATGTGAAGTCTAAAGATATTGATCTTTGGTACATTATTGTTGAAGGTGATTTTGAGGCTACCTCAAATGATGATAAAGGAAATTTAGTTCACATACCTCATGATAAACTAAACGATGAAATGAAGAAAAATATTTCTAAAAATAGTGAAGCAAAAATGGTTTTATATAATGCTTTACCGAAAAAGGAATTCGAAAGAATTTCTATGCTTAAAACCTCTAAAGAAATTTGGAATTCTTTAGTTGTAACTCATCAAGGCAACCAACAAGTTAAAAATAATAAAATTGATTTATTTGTTCAACAATATGAACAATTTTCAATATCGGATGAGGAAACTATAGATCATTCATTTGCTAACTTTAATACTATTATTACATCTTTACAAGCACTTGATGAATCTTTTTCTAGCCGTAATCATGTTAGGTGATATCTAAGGGCACTTCCATCGAAGTGGAGATCCAAGGTGACGGCGATCGAAGAGTCAAAAGATTTGACAATTCTCACCCTCGATGAACTCATAGGCAACCTGAAAGTCTACGAGCTTGTCCTTGCTAAAGATTCCGAAGCTTCAAAGGTGAAAGAGAAACACAAATCTCTTGCCATTAAAGCCAAAAAGGCTACGAGCGATGAGAAGAACTCCTCTTCGAGTAGTGACGACGAAGAGTACGCTATGGCGGTAAGGGACTTTAAAAAGTTCTTTAGAAGAAAGGAAAGATACGTCAAACAACCGTATGACGATAAGAAAGGCTTTCGGAAAAGCAAAGAGGACGAGAAGCCAAAGGATGATCGTACTTGCGTTAAATGTGGGGACCCAAACCACTTTATTAGTAAGTGTCCCAAACGGGATGATCAAAAGGCATTCGTGAGCGGCACATGGGGAATGAGCAACAAGGAGGATGAAGAAATTTGTCTCATGGCAAATGACGAGGTATGTCACGAATACTATAGTAGTTCATCACTCGATGACGACTCATTGCATAATGAATATGACAAACTATGCAATATTAGCTTAAAACTAATTAACAAAAACAAGCTTTTAAAGAGTCAAAATCAACGTTTAGATAAAGAAGTCATAGAATTAAAAGAAAAACTAAAATGTTTAGAAAAGGGTAAAATAGCAAGTGGTGAATGTGAACTTTGCGTTCAACTTCAAACACTAGTGGATAACTTAGATTCTAAAATTGCTAGAATGAGTACGAACACTTTAGATGCAATACTCGAAGGTGTTAAAACTGGTAACAATCAAAAGGGTCTAGGTAGTCAACAACTTGATCCATCAACTAGTGAAAGTAAAGAAACAAAATTTGTTAAGGAACTAGAAAAACCAGCCACTGTTGTGGCGGATCCCACGAATCCCCTAAAAAGGGAACCGGCTAGTGTATAGAAAGGGATCCGTGGATCTGCTATAGCGAACAGTAGCAATAACGTAGCTTCCTCATCTAGAACTGAATTTGTTATAGTTAATAGGAAGAAACCAACTCATGTCACCACTAGACAACCACCTCCAAAATATAATCCTACTTTTGCAAGAAACAAAGCTCCATCTTTTTCAAAACCTAATTCATTTAGGAGACCTAATAACGTTTACCCAAAAAGCAACCATCAAATGGGATGGAATCCAAACATGCAAAACGGTTTTCATTTTCAAAACTTTGCTCCATGGAATGCATACTCATCTTATCCATACATGTCTAACATGAATGGAATGTTTAACACTAATGGACCCATGAACAAATGGGGACTAAACTTTTGAGATTATTATTATTTTAGGTGTGCTTAAAGGTCGACCTAGACCCCGATGAATGGGTTAAGGATAGAGGGTGCACGAGGCACATGACCGACAATAAGGATCTATTCTCCACATACGAATCCTTCAATGGAGGTAATGTGGTGTTTGGAAATAGCAAAAGTAGAATCATCGGTAAAGGTACGATTTCTAACAAATCTCTAATCATTAACGATGTGTGTCACGTAGAAAACCTAAACTTTAACATCTTAAGTATAAGTCAAATATTTGATAAAAAGTGCAATGTACTTTTTACCGAAACCGGTAGTAAGATACTAAAGAATGGCATAACCATAGGAAAAGGAATTAGGAAACATGGAGTCTATGTCATTAAAATCGGTAATGAACCTAAGGACAAACTATGTCTTACCTCTATGGATGATACTTCGACCTTATGGCATCGAAGATTGGGTCACGCCAACATGCGACTTCTTCAATCGCTATCATCCAAAGATCTAGTAAGAGATCTATCTAAGTTGAAATATGAACATCACTTTTTTGATGCTTGTAATGTAGGAAACAAGCTCATTCTAGTCATAAAGCTAAAAACATGGTGTCTACAACTAAGTGTCTAGAATTACTACATATGGATTTATTCGGTCCATCCGCTATCCAAAGTTATGGAGGCAACTACTATACTTTGGTCATAGTGGATGACTATTCTAGGTATACATGGACAAAATTTTTAAAGAACAAAATGGAAACCTTTAATTATTTTGAAATATTAAGCAAAAAGATCCAAAGATAACTAAGAAGTCCCATAGTGTCTATTAGGACGGATCATGGTAGGGAATTCGATAATGAAGTGCAATTCAGAGCTTTTTGTGACGCTAATGGTATTACTCACAACTTCTCGGCTCCACGCACTCCACAATCGAATGGGGTAGTAGAAAGAAAGAATAGAACCCTACAAGAAATGAGTAGAACCATGCTTAATGAACAATCCATACCTCAACCGTTGATACTTCAACGTACATACTAAATCGAGTCTTAATTAGACCAATCTTAGGAAAAACTCCATATGAGTTACTTCGAGGCAAAAAGCCTACGTTAAATCAGTTTAGAGTCTTTGGTAGTAAATGTTTTATTCTTAACACTAAAGATTACCTTACAAAATTTGATCCTAAATCAACCGAAGGTATCTTTTTAGGTTACTCGCCAAATAGCAAAGCTTACGTCATATTAAACAAAGAAACAATGAAGGTAGAAGAATCATTAAATATAAAATTTGATGAAAGTCCACCCAAACCCTCTCCACCTCTTGTCGATGACGAGATTATAGAAAGTGAAGCTATAGTAATAAAGAAAAAGATAAGTGAAGAGGAAGAACCTCTAAGTGATGAAATAATAAACATTAAAGAGTCCAAAGATCACCCCGTAGATAAAGTCATAGGAAAACTAAACGAACGAACATTAAGGTCTCAAGTTCAAAACCAAAGTAGCATGTTTTGTTTCATTTCAACCTTAGAACCTAAGAATACATAAGAAGCCATAAAAGATGAAAGTTGGGTAATGGCTATGCAAGAAGAACTAAATCAATTTGTTTCTAATGATGTTTGGACACTTGTCCCTCCACCTAGTAATCAAACCATAATAGGAACCAAATGGGTTTATAAAAACAAATTAGATGCAAACGGAGTCGTGTCTAGGAACAAGGCCAGACTCGTTGCTCAAGGGTATAACCAACAAGAAGGAATAGTCGTGTCTAGGAACAAGGCCAGACTTCTTGCGTATGCTTGTGCTAATTATCTAAAGCTTTATCAAATGGATGTCAAAAGCGCTTTTCTAAATGGTTTCATAAATGAAGAAGTATATGTAGCTCAACCTCCGGGCTTCATTGATTTTGAAAAACCCAAACATGTTTATAAATTAAAGAAAGCCCTTTACGGTCTTAAACAAGCTCCAAAAGCTTGGTATGATAGACTCAAGTCATTTCTAGTTAAACACAACTATACCATGGGGTTAGTTGACAACACACTTTTTACTATGAAAAGAGAGTCACATATAATCATAGTACAAATATATGTAGATGATATTATATTCGAATCCACTTGTCAAGACATGTGTGATGATTTCTCTAAAATCATGCATGACGAATTCAAGATGAGTATGATGGGAGAACTTAGTTTCTTTCTTGGTCTACAAATAAAACAAGTAGAAGATGGTATCTTCTTTAATCAATCTAAATACATCAAGGTGATGTTAAAGAAATTCGGTCTAGAAGAGTCAAAACCAATTAGGACACCAATATCATCCGACACCAAACTCACAAAAGATGAAGACGGCGAATCCGTAGATAATACTAAATATCGTGGCATGATAGGTAGCCTTCTCTACCTCACGGCAAGTAGGCCGGATATCATGTTTAGTGTTTGCTTATGTGCTAGGTTTCAAGAAAACCCTAAAATATCACACCTAGAAGCCGTAAAAAAGATATTTAGATACATTAAGGGTACAACACAATTAGGATTATGGTATCCTAAGGGCACGGGAGTAGAAACAATTGTATATGCAGATTCTGACCATGCAGGTGATTACGTTGATAGAAAAAGTACAAGTGGGGTATGTACTTTCATGGGATGTTGTTTAACATCTTGGTTTTCTAAGAAACAAACAGCATTAGCAATATCAACAACCGAAGCCGAGTATGTCTCCGCAGGCAAAGCATGCCAACAAGCACTATGGATGAAACAAGCGTTAGTCGACTACGACATTCATCTAAGTGACATAGCCATCCTATGTGACAACAAAGGTGCCATCGACTTAAGCAAGAATCCGGTATTGCATTCTCGCACTAAGCATATTGAGATTCCACATCACTTCTTAAGAGACAATGTTCAAAAGGGGAACATCTCTATTGAGAAGGTAGCATCCGAAGACAACATAGCCGACATCCTCACTAAACCGTTGAAGCGGGAACAATTCAACCTACTTCGTCTTGGTCTTGGTCTAATGGAACAAACGTCGTAAATTATTTGACTCTACAAGGTATGTAAACACTAGCCTTCTTCTTTCTAAGTCTAGGATCTCTATTTCATGCACAACTCACAAACAATACGGGAATTTTCAAAACCCAAGATAAGTTTTCGACTTATAAGCCTTCTTATTTATTTTATTTTCTTTCAAACACATACACATTTTCAAAGAAAAACTCTTTTCAAAATATTTTCTAAAAGAATGATACCTTCCCGTATCAATTTCACAAAAGTAATTTCTCACGTCTAGGACAAATCACTTTTTCATTATTAATACAAAGTAAAAACCCGTTTTTATTGCATCTCATGTCTTTTGAATGCTAAAGGGGACACATAACTAATATGTGTTTTCGGGTACATTCATTTAAGCAACAATGAATTAGGAGCATTGACAACAAAAAATTATGTACTTGTGTACTAATTATGTGTTTTCGGGTTATCTCAATAGGATGTTTTTATACTTCTAGTTTATTTTCTTTTTATTTTTAGGGGTCGAGATAACCGCAACTCCAAATAGTTTGCATATAGGCACACACTAGGCAAAAATGTTTCCAAAAGGAAAATTTTGTGCTGCCTGAATCACCAGACCCACGGATCCCAGCCTTCATGCTGGACGGATCCCTCAAGGGAAGGATCCGTAGGATCCATGAGACAGAAGTTGTTTTTACCTTCTATTTTTCTCACTTTGGATGAAAAATCCACATTTGTTCAATTTTTGGAGTATGCTCTTTAATGCTTGTGTTCTCATGATCACATGCCTTAAATTCATATCTAATCATTAGATTTTAATCCACATTTTGGGTCAAGCATTCATTACAATGCTTTGTTTTTCTATATATAGAACTCCCAAAATGCTTGCATAATTAATCTCTTCCTCACAAACACAATACACCATGTCATCCACAAACCCTTTAGATGAATCACCTAGTAAAAACAATCATCTTCATGATACCCAAACCTTTGTACTACCACCATCCAAAATACCCCAATCAAACTCTAGGATATCCGCACGGATTAGTATCCGATCTTGCTCTTTAGCAAAACAAACCTCAAATGGCTCATCCTCAACCAATAACTCACCACAAGATGCTTCCATTATAGCACCTCCATCATCACCAACAAATACACCAACTTCATCACCACCTAAAGTCACTCTTTTGGAACTCCTTAAGACTCCAACAAGATCTAAACAACCCAAACAAAAAGAAATAGTCTTTTCAACACCCCCACATCTCCAAATACTATTTTTCAAGATCTTGAAACATCACCACCATTAGCTCCCATCACATTACAAGAACATCTAGGTTCTTTTCCACCACCATTTACAAACATTCCAGATGTTGATCCATATTTTCCTATTTTTCCACCACATCTTCCACATAACTCAAATCAAAACAACCCGAAAAACTTCCGCACTCATTACCCACATCATTTACATTGTGAACATTGCCAATCCACTAGGGAAATCGCAAAGGAAGTTAGGGAAGAAATGCGTTTCATACTCAACCTCATCCTTGATCGCATCAATACCATCACTCATCAAAACCTCCATCCATAACCTTATGCAAGCATGGAAGGAATCACCACTACTATTTTCTAATTTTTTTGTTTGTCATTTACAAGAACAAGTCTTGTTCTTATTTTTACATGCTTGTAAGTGGTATAAATACCACTACAATTTGTTGTTTTATTACAAGGCATTGTTTACATACCTTGGCTCCCAATCTAGATTCTCAGCAATCACAAGATTATTTAAGCATGTTACTAACCTATCTTTTTGTAGGATTTTTATTTTTCTTCACTTGACGCCCCAAACAAGGGGGAGCTACCGTCAAGGGGGAGTAAGAAATACGTAGACTACTTTTCTTCCAAGGGTTAACTTTTTGTTTCGAAAAAAAGGGGGAGAAGAAGTAAAACTTAGGGGCTTTCGGCTTTCAAAATTTACATTTATTCTTAAGTTTTACTCATCATAACATTATGTTTTGTCATCAACAAAAAGGGGGAGATTGTTAATACAAATAAACCGTAAAACCGTATATTAATATTTTGCGATCTCTTTGTGTTTTGTTGATAACAAATATAATGTTATCTTAAGTATAATTTTAAGGATACATGTTAGTTTTGTAAAGCATTTACATATAGCCATTTAAATACAAAAATGTAGTAATTAAGCATTTGTTGTAATAGTTTATTAGGATGGGTAAAAATCATAACCCATGGACCATAACCCATGGATCTTAACCCATACCCAAGAAGACTTGATACAATGTATACTCAGATACATTGAATCTAAAGATAACCCATGGACCAACCCATAACCCATGACCCATAACCAAAAAACCCATGGGCAAAGAGGAGTGTTCCACGGATCCCTAGGATTACACTAGATGGATCCCAAGTGGAAGGGATCCGTGGGATCCGGGGGAACAGTGAAGAAGTTTTCCTATAAATAGAGAGCCATTTCTTCATTCTAACTCACCCCTCTTCTTACCAAATCTCTCAAACACTCTCATTCTCTTCTAACATATAGATCACTTGATCTAGAGAGTTGTTCTTCTTTCTTTCTATTGTGATCCTCATATAGGTCCTTCTCTAAGGCGAGATCACGAGCATTCTACAAGTCATCCAAGCAAGGGGTCCTTGATTGATTTGTCACTCTGCAAGATTTCTGTAGCGAAGATCTTGTATTTGATATTTCACATATTTGTTGTGTAATAGTCGTGTTGGTTTGGTCCACCGTGTTACGGACTCGGTATCTAGCTTTATACCAGAAAAAGTATAAGCAACGTTGTGAAGGCTTCTCAGCCAAGTGAAGGAGTTTGTTGACATAGTGCTTGAACTCTCGAGTAGGTGACTCGGGGAGTGGAGTAGGGCAAGGAAGGTGTCCTTGTAGCCAAACCACTATACATCGGTTGTGTCTTTTCTTTCCCTTAGCTTTACTTTATTTACTTGCTTTATCATTAGATCTATACTTTCTCTACATCCATAAGATCTCACATATTAACGAATCTAAAGTTTTTGAAACTAACGTAAAATCGACAAAACTATTCAACCCCCCCTTCTAGTTTTCCACAAAAATGTAGGGATATCGAAAGATAGAAATAACGTTTTTAGACATTATTTGCATCAACAATCTCCCCATTTTTTATGATGACAAAACATAAACTCATTTTAGGTGAAAATTAATTTTAATAAGTTTTTAATTTGTATATTCCATTTCTCCCCCTTTTTGTCGAAGCAAAAAGATTGGCAAAATGACACTAAGGCTGCCTCTTGATGTATACTCCCCCTCGCTTGGAGGGCAACAAGGAATCGAGCAATGGTTGTTGCTACAAAACAACGTTAGATGAAACAATAACAATATCTAACATATAGCAACTTTGACAAATATCCAACCACATATAAAGAGGCTATGTAGCCAAAAATAAGTCCAACCATGAAATAAAGAAAGACATTCATTTATTAATTAATTAAAATTCATACTTAAAGTGTGAGGATAAGATAATAAAACTACAAGAAGCACAAGATAATTTAAAAACGGCTTGAGAGGCCCTAGATTTGCTCCAACTACAAAAGAGGTTCTAGATGTTTATTCTTGAAAACTAAGCATAAGGATGCTTAGTTGGTTAGGCTATTTTTTGGTGGAGGAGGTGGAATAATGGGTTCTTGAGGTAGTGTTAGGAGATGCTCCACATAGGAGAACATGAAGTGAAGTTCATCCCTAAGAGAGAAGATGAGGTTGCGGTTGTGTAGATAACATAGGCAATTAGCACTATGAAGATCAACCGGGTAAAGTTGGATGGGTTGTCCCATGATGGGAGGTGAGCATGTGGGTGATGGAGTTTGCATGGCAAAGTACAACGGGGTGATGGGTGTGAGAGTGAGTGTCATATCTATAAAGGATAGACGAGTGTTGAAGGATGAGGAGTATGATGAGGTGGTTCCATTAGATGATGATTTAGGTGGAGCATATAGTGGTGTTGGAGAGGAAGGAGTTATTTGGGAAGGTGTTGTGGTTGCTTCATCATCATCATTGTCAAGAGTTAGGTCAATGAGCTTGGTGTCTTATGGTTGTGGTAGTTTGAGTGTGATTTTGGTGGATGGTCTAATGGTTATCCTAGGTTTCTTAGAGATGTGGGTTGAGGATGATTGAGTTGAAGACATGGTGAAGGAGATGAGTTGATTGAGGATGAAGTGCAAGAGTTACTTGCAATGGTGAGGCCTTATATAGGCAAGAATGGTGTGATTTGAATTAAAGCAAGTGGAGGTGTTCTATGGTAGCCTAAGGGAATCTTAAGGTTATGAGAGTTTGCAAAACATTGCAGGTTTTGAGGTTAGGGATGCAGGAATCTAGAGCAAATAGGAACATTCGTCAAACCAGGCGACGGTACAACTAAATGTCACACGGTACCGTTAAATTTAACGGTACCATGGCATATTTAACGGTACTGTGACCTGCTGGTCACGAATTTTTCTATTTGCATGGTTTTGTGCAGCTAAAAAGGGTGTTCTATGAGAACTATTTGCAACAAATTCTAGTGCCTCAAACCACTAAAGATTAATCTGCCTTATATGAACCATATTGACCTACTTCTAGCAATAAAGGTGAGCATGCAAGTATCAAGATTAATCATAAGCATGCAATCTAAAGAGACAAAATAAGCTATCATCCAAGAGTTGCATAAATAAAAGTTCATGCAAGGTGACAAGATAAAATTAAAACATGCAAGATAAGAAAGTTAATCATAAAATGACTAAGTTTCAATCCTAACTAAAGAATCCATTTGTGGAAAACTAGAAGGGGAGGGGGTTGAATAGTTTTACCGATTAAAACTTCGTTTTAAACTATTTAGATCAACTTATGTCAATCTATTTAAACATGTGTGTTGGATGTTGATAGACAAGCATATATAAATATGTATTGAAAGAATAAGGAGTAAGAAGCACAAAACCACAACGCGAGTATTTATAGTGGTTCGGCTACAAGGACACCTTCCTTGCCCTACTCCACTCCCCGAGTCACCTACTCGAGAGTTTGTAAACACTACACGACACCAACTCCTTATGGCAGAGAAGCCTTCACAATGTTGCCTACTCTTTATCCGGTACAAGGCTAGATACCGGGTTCTTCCATGAGGTAGAACCAAACCTATCACAACGTCGCCTACTCTTTATCCGATATTAGGCTAGATACCGAGTTCCATTACAATAGAGGAACTACTACCCAACACTACAACAATAACTAACCCCAAAGGAGATCCACTCCTTATAACAACATCAACAAGGATATCAATATCCTTTGACCCAATACAAATCTATCTTGTACATCGAGCACACCATATCGAATGTACACCTTAGGCACCTTTTACTAATGCCTTTGACTCGATCTCAAGGCACCCTTCACTAATGCCTTGTGACTTGACTTCTAGGCACCCTTTACTAATGACTTTAGCCTTGACTTCTAAGCACCCTTCACTAGTGCTTTCAATACGAATGTTCGACACCTTTCACTAATGTCTTCGTCTTGACCCTTTAGACATCTTTCACTAATGTCTTCAACACTACACTTCCTATGAGAAAGAAGAGAACTATCAACAAGAGAACCTTAGTAGTCTTGATGATAACGAAGCATGGCAACTCATGGACTTGAGCTTGCTCGAATTCAAAAGGTGGTGATCTCGCCTTTAAGAGGAACCTAGAGAATCACACAAAAACAAAACTACATACATAGATCACTTGGATCTGAAGTTAAAGAGTTTATAACTCAAAGGGAAAATATGTGAGAAAGGGGGTGAGAAACAATGAAGAAATGGCTCACTATTTATAGAGGAAAAACAACTACTGTTCCACAGATCCCACGGATCCCTCACTTGAGGGATCCCACGGATCCCTCACTTGAGGGATCCGTCCAGTGTATTAATGGGGATCCGTGGGACGCTCCTCTTTGCCCATGGGTTTTGGGTCATGGGTTATGGATCATGGGTTTCCAAGTAGATACAATGTATCTACAAGATGCAATGCATCTAGTCCGTGGGTCATGGGTTAAAACCATGGGTCATGGATAATATCCATATATGACTTAAGCATGATGTCATTTAATGGGTCATGGGTCATGCTCCATGGGTATGGGTCATGGACTTTGGGTTGTACCCAACTACATTCAATGTATTTGGTCAATGGGTCAAATACTCAAGTTTCTACCCATTTATATTACCCATTATAATACATACTATATGAATATATTTACCCCATATGTAAACACTAGTTGTTGTACATATGTATTACTAAATCATAAGATCACTTATACTTGTTTTAGTGTTTTATGTGAAGACATAAGTGTGTTAGTAAACTATTGGCTCAAACCATTTACGTATTTTATTTGTTTCGTTAAAATGATTTTACGTTTGTTATCGACAGAACATTAGAAGATCGTAAAATATAAATAAGCATTTTTATAGCTTATTTGTATTAACAATCTCCCCCTTTTTGTTGATGACAAAATATAAAATTATTTTAAGGAAAAACTAAAATTCGTTAAAGTTTGAATTGTAGTTTTTACTTTCTTCTCCCCCTTTTTGTCGAAACAAAAAGAGCTACGAAAAGAAACTAACACATTGTTTTAAGAAAAACATGTGAAGTAAAAAGATAATATAAAAAGGTAGAGAGCAAGTAACGGGAAGATTTCTTATCTTAACTCCCCCTTGCCGAGTCCATCTCTTTGTGAGGGCGTCAAGAAAAAAAATCCTAAGCTAGTTCTTTTTTAACTAAGTTTGCAAAATATTTCGTCTATGTGACGAATATGCTCCCCCTTGATGATTGAAACTTTGCAATGGGATGTCATGAAATGTAATCCTAATATTGCAAATGATTTTTCAATGTATTGCTTTGACACAAAGCTCCCCCTAGCTTAGTGTGTCAAAGTCTTCATGTGTAAATTGAAAATCTACAAAACAAGGGTTAGAAAACAAGTATATAATACACAATTTCCTGTAAATAAGACTCAAGTTAGTATAAAACGAGTCTTCTATTGCACGGATCCCATGGTTCCCTCCTTGGAGGGATCCATCTAAGCAAGATGTAGGGATCCGTCTGTCTGTAAATTTAATACAACAAATGTGATGTACCAAACGATGTTAGCATCAAAATGAGATATGTATTAAAACAATAATCATATACTCAGAACAAAATTAGCAAATATCATGTATTTTCATTTAATAAAACTAGAGATATGATATACATGACTCTAAAAACTAAGAAAATGAACAATACATGACCTTGAATTACTAGACTATCTAAGTCGCGCTAGATACTAGGACACCACTAGAATCCTCTAGCTCAAGTTTGTTTAGGTTTAATCTCGTCGAAACGTTCGAGGAGGTGATAAAACATGAAACGTTGATCTTCACGTACTTCATGTATCAGACTTTCAACATGTTGACAATGATAACAATCTTTGTCATGGCTTGGTAGTGGTAATGGAAGAAGGGAAATTGGTTGATGTGAAAGATCAAGTGAAGCGGGTTGAGGAGCCTCAAAAGAGGGAGGGATTGGCGGAGGCGCATTCGAAGATGACTCAACTAAGAATGATGGTGGTAGATAGGTGTCAACTTCCATGTGGTCGGGTGGTTGACTTTGATGATTTCTCATAATCCAAAAGGGATTATTTGATGGTGATGGAGAAAAAGAAGTCGGAGCTAGTGTTGACTCAACACCTTGATTTTGTTCCACTATTCCTCCTAAAGAGGAGAAGGTTGTCGGTCGTGGAGGATGAGATGGCCTAGGAGGCAAATCCTCTAGATTGTAGAGGTGTGGTGATGAGAGTGGAGTGGTGAATGATAGGGCTCTTGGCACCAATGGTGATGGTTTAGTGGAAATGGGGTTGTTTGGTTTAGGAGGTATGGTGGTGTTTGGCATTGGTAGTTTTGTGGGAACAATCCTTTTTGGGATTGGTTTGATAGGTGGATGGGAGATCCTACCATTTATGGATTTAACGGGAGATGATTCAGTTGAAGAAATTTCGTGTACAACACGAGCAATTTTCTTGGGTGGTCCTTTGGTGGATGAATTACCACTAGGAGCTTTCCTCATGATGAGATGATTCAAAGAGATTTGTAAAGGTTTCTAGTTGCTAAAAATGAGGATGAGGATAATGACTTTAAGAGTCTTAATAATGTGGTTTATAAACAAAGGGATTTGGCAACTGCATTCAAGACTTAAGCCACTAAGATCCTTTGAAATGTGATGATTAGCATGCGCAAGAGTCAACTTCAGAGTTGTACTGATCTAGGATCTTAATTAAGATAAGATGGAGTTTTCAAGTTAACAAGATGAGCTTGAAATGATTGTTTTAGCTAGAGTTGACATGAATCTGTCACCCGAATCCCACGGTTCCCTCCAATGAGGGATCCGTCTAGGCTAATCCTAGGGATCCGGCTCTCAGCAGCTAGAAAAGGGTAAAAATGATGTTTGTAAGGTCTAATGCCTATACCTTTTTGAGTGTTTCAGTCCTCCTAAGTATCTTAAATGAAAGGGTACTTAAATGTTCAAGGGCAATGAGTGATGTAGCTAATGATTGCCTTTTATGGAAGAAAATGGAACTTTTATGAATACCAATGAGTGACCAAGGATGACACTAAAAAATTTGAGAGTGTCCAATTGAGCTAAATGATCCTAGAGACCAGATAGTAACTTAAGATAATACTTTGGAAGATATCTTAAAGATTTATAGAAAATGGAAAAACTAGAATTTGACCTATTTTGAGGTAAGGATGACTAAAATCTTTTGCAATGATTGAAAGATTTCCAAAGCTAGATGTATTAACATGTGAGGGATGATGTGTGAGTGTAAGAGAGGAAGAGTAATGAGTTTTGGTGAAACAATAGATCGAAAAGCCCCTTGAGTGTGATCTAAGTGAGTTATGAATGACTATGAAATTTTACTCAGCTTGAGAAGGACTTAATTGGTCCTAAGGAACTATGTTTAGCTAGTGTGAAGTGATCTAAAGACATGGTTTGAAGTATAAAGAATGAAACTGCATTTCTGTTTGCCCGGATCCCACGGTTCCCTAAGAGTAGGGATTCGTCTAGCACAAACTTAGGGATACGTCTCCCTGCTAAACATCACCTTTACAAAAGGTATGGAAGGGTTGCACAAAGCATCATATTTCAAGGTTAGTGTTTTCTAAGAAGTTCTAACACTAATATAGTAGAAATATCAAATGTAAGATGTTTTATTTCATGAGATAAATTGCATTACATTGATAGACATGAATACTAAGATTTGACCCTATTTTGAAAGGAACCTAAGTTTCTTGAGCATTTTCGCTAGATGGATCATCAAATGGTTGATGAGTATTTTCCGATTCAGGGATGAAGAAAGTCTTCATGAGAGATGTGTTTAGAGGTTCCATCATCTTGTTCACAAGTACGTACAACGGACTTTGAAATTGAGGGTGGAAGTACATGATGTGATGATAAAGATGTGTTAAGAACATTCCATAAGGGATTAGTTTGTTCTTGGAGCCTTGAAGATTTACAATTCGCCTTGCGAAGAAATAGGCGAGATTGTATGGTTGTTGTGTTAGCAAACAATACATTATGTGAGCACAACAGGCGGGAATGATTTCTCGATTTCCCCTAAGAATCCAAACATTTTCACGTAGGATGAGTGCGAGAGACTTGTACTCATCTCGGATATCCCGTGTATAGATAATGTTTGGATCCGAGTAATAGGGTCGAGGTTTGCATAACATGCGAGTCAAGTCTTGAGGGGAAGGTATGTGTGAACAATATGAACTATTTTCTTCACGATGGTTGAAGAGAGAATCAAGAGACCAATCTTCAGTGAAGGCACATTGTCCATGATTTGGAATTCGGAGGATGTGAGCAAATTGCCCAAGGGTTAGAACAAACTTTTGGTTTTTGATCCAAAACCAAAGAGATAGAGAGCGATCCTCGTTACAAACGAGTTCAACTTGACGGAAGAATTCCAATACAAACCCCAGACATATTTTCTTGTTAATTTCGAGAAGACATTCTAGTCCTATGGTTCGGAAGGAAGTATTGATACCTTCTTCGTATTGTAGAGGAGTGTCGACAATACGTCCTGTATAAAAATAGAAGGGGGGGGGGTTGAATAGTTTTACCAATTAAAACTTCATTTTAAAATATTTAGATCGACTTATGTCAATATATTTAGGTGTGTATGTTGGACATTGATAGATATATAAATGTGTAATGAGAGATAAGGAGTAAGAAGCACATAACTACGACACGAGTATTTATAGTGGTTCGGCTATAAGGACACCTTCCTTGCCCTACTCCACTCCCCGAGTCACCTACTCGAGAGTTCGTAATCACTACATGACACCAACTCGTTATGGCGGAGAAGCCTTCACAACGTCGCATACTCTTTTTCCGATACTAGGCTAACCACCGGGTTCTTTCACCAAGGTGAACCACACCTACCACAACTTCGCCTACCCTTTATTTGGTACTAGGCTAAGTACCGAGTTCCATTACAATGGAGGAACTACTACCCAACATTACACGATACCTATCCCTAAAGGTGATTCGCTCCTTATTACAACACCATCAAGGATATCAATATCCTTGGAAACAAACTATCACTATTTGTATAACGATGCACCTCATCGATTATACGAACTTGGCATCCTTCATTAATGCCTCTTGATTTGACTCATAGACATCTTTCACTAATGCCCTTGACACGAACGCTTGGCACCTTTCACTAATGCCTTCGTCTTGACCTCTTTAGCATTCTTCACTAATGCTTTTGACATTGACGTTAAGCACCTTTCACTAATGCTTTCGTCTTGACTATTTCGGAATCCTTCACTAATGCCTTGGACACAACACTTCTATGGAGGAAGAAAGAAGTATCAACAAGAGAACCTCAGTAGTCTTGATGATGACGAAGCATGGCAACTCATGGACTTGAGCTTGCTCGACTTCAAGAAGTGGTGATCTCGCCTTTAAGAGGAACCTAGAGAATCATACAAAAACAAAAGATAAACTACATAGAAAGATCCCTTAGGATATGTGGTTAGAAGGTTACAATACTTGGGGAAAGTATGTGTGGGAGTGACACCCAAAAGGAAGAAATGGCTCACTATTTATAGAAGAAAAACAACTACTGTTCCACGGATCCCACGCTTGAGGGATCCGTCTAATGTAATACTGGGGATCCGTGGGATGCTCCCTTTTGCTATGGGTTTTGGGTCATGGGTCATGGGTTATGGATCATGGTATCAAAGTAGATACAATGTATCTCCAAGATGCAATGCATCTAGTCCATGGTTCATGGATTAAAACTATGGGCCATGGATTAAAACCATGTATGACTTAAGCATGATGTCATGAAATGGGTTATGGGTCAAGTTCCATGGGTATAGGTCATGGAATTTGGGTTATACCCAACTACATTCAATGTATTTGGTCAATGAGTCAAATACTTAAGTTTCTTCCCAATTGTATTACCCATTATAATACATACTATTTATGTATATATTTGCCTAATATGTAAACACTAGTTGTTGTACATATGTATCATAAAATCACTTATACTTGTTTTAGTGTTTTATGTGAAAACGTAAGTGTGTTAGAAAACTATTGGCTCAAACCATTTACGTATTTTATTTGTTTCGTTAAAATGATTTTACGTTTGTTATCGACAAAACATTAGAAGATCGTAAAATATAAATAAATGTTTTTTACGGCTTATTTGTATTAACAATCTCCCCCTTTTTGTTGATGACAAAACATAAAATTATTTTAAGGAAAAACTAAAATTCGTAAAAGTTCGAATTGGAGTTTTTACTCTCTTCTCCCCTTTTTTTTGGAAACAAAAAGAGCGTCGAAAAGAAACTAACACAATGTTTTAAGAAAAATATGTAAAAGAAAAAAAATCTAGAGAGCAAGTGACGGGAAAAGTTCTCGTCTTAACTCCCCCTTGACGAGTCCATCTCTTTGTGAGGGCGTCAAGTAAATAGACACTATTACTCTAATGCATTGCAACTATGTTTGCAAATGGTTTCGTCTTAGTGACGATAATGATCCCCCTTGATGATTGCAACTTTGCAAGGGGACGTAATGAAATGTAATCCATATGAGGATTATATTGCAAATGGTTTTGCAATGTATGGTTTGACACAAAGATCCCCCTAGCTTAGGGTGTCAAAGTCTTCATGTGTATTTTGAAAATCTACAAAACAAAGGTTAGAAAACAAGTGTATAGTGCATAATTTCCTGCAAATAAGACTCAAGTTAGTATAAAATTGTTCTTCTGTTGCACGGATCCCATAGTTCCCTCCTTGGAGGGATCCGTCTAGGCAAATCTCAGGGATCCGTCTATCTGATGACAGATTTCATCAATGGTGATGTACCAAATAATGTTAACATCAAGGAGAGATATGTATTCAAGCAACAAGAATATACTCAAAGCAATATGGCAAATAAACTATCATTCAATAAAACATAAGAGATACAACAAATCTCTAAAACTAAGAGAATGATTTAGCCATGAGATACACATACTACTAATACTAATAAGTGACCAAAACTTAAGAAGCAACAATGTGCTTGAGTCTAAGGGTGAGTAGACTTTTTGATTTGGTCCAATCTTTCAAGAAGATGATTAAACATGAAATGCAACTCATTTTGTACTTCTTGAACAAGTCCTTGGGTGATTAGACAATTAGAGCAATTATTGTCTTGATTAGAAACCGGAGGAGATTGGATGTTTTGAGGAGGCTCTACAAATGTTGGTGGGGTTTCATTGAGAAATGTAGGATGAGGTTCTACTAAAAATGAAGGTGGTGGTAATGGAAATTCCTCTATATGAGCAAGTCCTTGGTGGTTCCTTGTTTCCAAAGATGGACTAGTTGGTGGTGAAGGTGGTTCCCTATTTAACGAGAGAATTGGTGAATGGGAAGTTCTTGGTGGTGAATGCTCTAATGAATAGAGATTTGGGTGAGAGATAGGCTCGTTGAAAGGGTGTAGTATATGCTCTATAAATGAAGGCTTAGACGGGTTGCTAGAGCTAGGTACGTTTGGTTTAGAGTTTGATGATCCCTTTTCTAGCCCAAAAGGTCTAATGCTAATTCTTGCGGTTCTCTTAGCAATTGTTAATTGGGTTTGTTGAGGTGGGATTCTAGCACTATTATCTCTTACGGGAGATGATTCGGTGGATGAAATCTCATGAATCATATGACCATTCCTTTTGGATGAACCTTTGGTTGAAGAGTTGTTTCTAAGTGCTTTAGTCATGATGATGGTGATGATGCAATATGAGCTTCTAACTACTGATTTTTGAGGACTAGGTAAGAGTGATGACTTAACCTCAAGAGTGTTTGGTTTATAAAGGATGAATTTGAATTAAGGAATTAAATTCATGACCACTAAAGGGATTAGGCATGCACTAAGGTCAACTAAGTTATTGTTCAGCTCTAGTAAAACATTAAATGGTAACTAAAAGTGTTTAGATTACCAAAGGTGGCTTAAATTTGAAGAGAAAAGCTGATTAAAGTCTTTCTGTAGACACGGATCCCACAGATCCCTCTCACCAGGGATCCGTATGGTTATAAACCAGGGATCCGTCTGTCAGACAGATATGTGATGAATGATTATGCTTTTTGTAAGGTCTAGTACTTTTGAATCTTGAGTATTTGACTTTCCTTAAATTTCTTGAGTGGTGGATGTCTTAAATGCTCAACCATAAGGAGTGAGGATGCTTAATGATGGTTTTGGGTAGGAAAGTGGACTTTAGAGAGTCTAACTAAGTGCTTGAGAAGGATACCATTTGATTTGAAATGGGAAAATGATGACACTTAGTCTTAGAGATCAGATGATGATTCAAGAGAAAATTGAGAAAATCCTAAAAAATAAAGAAAAATAAAAAGCTAGTTTTAAGCCTATTTTGAGGTAAGAGTGACTAAAATCAATTTTCTAAAATTGATAGAGATATCAAACTAAGTGTTTTGAGATGTGAGGAATAATGTGTGAGCATTCGAGGAAATATGGTGGATATTGGTCGGTTTGAAAAATCAAAGGCACTTTGAATTTGATCCTAAGTTACCTACGGTTGAATGTAAGACCTATTGTGCATGAGGAAGCCTCAAGTGGTATTAAAGAATCATGTTTAGCCATCATGATGTGATTAAGGGGGTAATTTGGATGTATGGTGATCTGTATCTGATAACTGTCTTCCCGGATCCCGCGGTTCCCTCTTGGGAGGGATCCGGCTAGTTATAATACTGGGATCCGGCTACTGCAGACCAGAAGGCTTTCAACAAATGTGCAATTCTTGCACTTTTAGCAAATGCTTCTCCTAATAGTTTCTACAAAGACTAAATGCAAGAACACATCAAGTATAACGCATAGCAAGTGTGGGGGAACTAAAGGTAGCTAAAGATGAGTGACAACGACTATTTGAATGATTTCAAGATATCGTAAAATCTCATCCTACTCGTTCCTAAGTTAAGATTGTTCAATGCCAAGTTATGGCAATACCTACATACTACATCCTACTCTACATAAGTATTGTTTAGATGTTACAAACCATTGTTTCAAATTGTTTTCACAAATTAAGGTCCTATGACCTTACCTTACTTCCCCATAGCCTTCCATATCTCTCCCCGTCTTTATCCTCCCCTCTACTCTTCATCTCACCATCTCTACTTCTTTTTCTTCAAGAAGTTGGCGAAGCACTTGAAGATTCCTTTGGTTTGTTGCCATTCTTGTGATGGGCTAGGAATGTCCGGCAATTGATTGATGTAATCGAAAGGGTCGAGATCGGTGTTGCCAAGGGGGTTGCTACTTCCTTCTCCTTCTCTTTGTCTCTCCCATTCATCCGAGGAATCCGTTGGTGGGTGAGGTCTTTTGCCTTCCACCATAAACCTTGTAGTTCTTCCCTCGGTCAATGACACCATAACTTTGTTGCAAAAGCTATGATCATAGGAGAACGGAGAAGGATCTAAAGCAAAGATGAACCTTGCAAGACGGGTTAGGATCATTGCATACGGGAACACCATTTTGTCCATGCTTTTTACACTCGCCATTCTCTTATTCATGTAATATGCAAGGTTGAAGCGAGTCTCGGTCACAAGGTAATAGATCATGAAACTTAGGCACGCATTTGGGTGATCTTTGTTCCCTCCTAAGCACAATACATTCTCCCTCACCATGACTTCCCATTTCCTATACAACGCGTACATCTCGGAGAGCTCCATTTGGAAAGGATCCCTATAGATCACTTTTGAATTTCTAGTGACCCTCGATGGGGATGCCCTTTGCATGAACACGGTATCCCTTACCGTGGTTGCTTCCGGGATTCTCATGTGATAGATTTCCTGATGATCAACCATATCGTGTAGCTTCGTCAAAGACCACCCATTGGAAAACATGCAAACTCCTTGATATGGAATACATAGTATTCTTCCAAATTCCACAAGCGAAAGGGTGTACTCAAGCTCATTTATGATGAAGACAATTGAGATGGTCCCGTTATCATTCCTAACTATCCTCATTGTTTTGTAGAACTCGAGTATGAATACCGGGCAAATTAGCTCATTTATGTCCAACAAACAATCAAAGCCAATAGTTTCAAAAACTTGTCAGATGTTGGTGTTGGCAAGGAATGATGGTTCTACCATACGACCTTTATGAAAAAGTCTCTTTTCGAGCAACTTGAAAGCTTTCCTATCTTTCGGGCTAAGTCCATCCTTTCTATGGTACATTGGGATGTAGTGGGCAGTATCTTGATAGTCTTGTTGTCAGTTACTAGGCATGATTGTTCCTATACAACAAAACCACAATGTGGTGTTACTTGTGAATAGTAGCCTAAAGGGTTTGATTACAATTTTGCTTAAATCATCTTTATTGAATTCAAGAAATGAGTTTAATTTGTATTAACAATGTTAATTCTTTGATTTAGATTATCTTAGAAAACAATGTGGTAAAAAATTATGACAAACCCATTTGAACCCAACTTCTAAAGATGAAAAATTGTAATCCTAGAAATCAAGGAATTAAATTAACAATGTAGTGAAGATTATACTTACACAAGAGATTGTTTGGCTTGAAGGAAATGATCAAATTGCTCCTGTAAACAGTAATTGGGTTTTTGTTCGTGAGTCTTTGAAGGAAAAGTGATAGTGGAACTTCCACAGTGATCATTTCAAACTTATGCTGTCTTCTGTTGCACGGATCCCACGGATCCCTCTCATTAGGGATCCGGCTAGCTCAAACTCAGGGATCCGGCATGATAGCAAAAGTTCAGCTTAAGCATTCCTTGATAACTTTGGTTTGGGAGTTCTAAAATGCCTAGAGTTGATGTTTAAGCTCTATAACTTGTGGTTTGGGGTTTTGATGGTTTAATACTAATCCTATTTGACGAGGTTCCCTTTTTATGAATAAGTCATAAATCTTTGGGAGGTTTTTCAAAGATTTTGATAAAATCCCATTTTATTATAATATAAGAAATTTCACATGGATATTCCTTTTGTGATGAATAATGATCAAGGCTATCGAATAACCGAGATATCATTATTACAGGTTTGTAGTGTAACCTATATAAAATCACTTATACTTGTTTTAGTGTTTTATGTGAAGACATAAGTATGTTAGTAAACTATTGGCTCAAACCATTTACGTATTTTATTTGTTTCGTTAAAATGATTTTACGTTTGTTATCGACAAAACATTAGAAGATCGTAAAATATAAATAAATGTTTTTACAGCTTATTTGTATTAACACCATTAATAGAACGTTAATCTCTTGCAATTGGCTTGAGTTTGTTCCTATAGCTTCACTCATCGTCACTACTTGATGAATCATCAAAGGGTTCATTTTCGGGTGTTAGGAAGGATGATATATGAGACTCGGTAAGGGGTTCCATTACTCTATTGAGAAGGATGTACTCAGAACTTTGGAGATATTGGTGAGTGTTCATGTAGTAGTAGTAAAGACGGGTTAGAAACATCCCATAGGGAATTAATTTTTTTCTTTTGTTTTTGACATGTATGATACATTTAGTGAAGAAGTAGGCGAGATTGTATGGTGTTCGAAGTGACAAACAGTAGAGCATGTGTGCACAACATGCGGGTAGGTACTCTAGATTTCCTACTATACTAAAGACATTTTCACGCAAAATAACCGCCATGGGTTGAAGAAAGTAACGAATTTCAACTAGACGAATCCTGTTGGGATGTTAGACGTTAGGTGAATTGCAAAGAACATTAACTAGTTCTTGCGACGAGGGAACATATGAAAAATATGGACCATTTTCTTCTTGACTCAAAGAGTTAAGAGAAAAAAATTCAGTGTAGGCATATTGCCCAAGATTTGGAAGACCAAGTATTTGAGCAAAGTGCTCAAGTGATAATAAGAACTTGTAGTTTTGTACCCAAAACCACAAGGAGAGAGATCGATCCTCGTGACGTACGAGTTCGACTTGATGAAAGAAACCCAAAATGAAACGAGGACAGATTTGTTCATTGATGGTAAGGAGACTTTTAAAACCTATGGCTCGAAGGGAAGATGTTGGAAGGTTAGAGAGGTGTTGAGAATACGAACCTCATGAAAGTAGCGTGACTCAATGTTTTTGAATTGTTGAATAAAGTCAAGATGTGTGTAAGGTTAGGATGAAATTTCGGGAATGTATATGTTGCTAAGTTGATGATCAAAGTCATATTCATGAGACATGTTGATTCCTATAAAAATGAGATTGACCAAAAGTTAAAAATTAGTGTTTTGTAGGGATGTTCCTAGTGTGTGCCTATATGCATACGCTATGGAGGTGCAGTAATCTTGACTCTAAAATGAAAATAACGAGATTACCCAAACACTCCGAATTTGCTATTGCTCATTCTAATATGTCGAAAAATACATATTAGTTATGTAATTCAACCAATATTCGTGAGATCATGTATGCATGAGAAAAAAGTTTTTAGTTTGTATCAACAATGCATGAAAAATGTTTCAAGATCCTAGTTATGTGAATTTTTTGAAAAATAATGGAATTGGGGGCATTTGGAAAAAAAGGTTGGCGCCATAATTTTCAACTTTGAGAAGCTTGAGTGTTAATCACTCCTAGACCAATTTCAAGTATCCTAGACATGATTTCACTAAAAATATCTAATCTTTTACGAATTTTAAAACAAAATTTGGACCTAAAAGTAATGGGATTATGCAAATTCTAATTTAGGGAATCATAATAGTTATATATTGTCTAATTATAGTCCTAATTTCATAATGATTGATGCGCGCAGAAGGCGCGTTCGGGGTGAAGGAAACTTCCTTTTCGTCGAGCAAGTTTTTCAACCTCCTAGGCAGTGAACCTAATCGTTGTAGTGTAGTATTGTGTAAGCCTTGGGGATTGATATCGTTCTCTAGGAGAATATGAATGATAGTAAGAAATGTATGACGAGAAGGTGGGGGTTGAGGATAATTTTTTTTTTTTTTTTTAATCTTTTTATGGTTTTTTAGAAAGCTAAAGTAAAATCTCGGGGCAATTGGTTTGGGGGTGGTACTTCTACCGATTACTCTACTTATCTAATTATCTAGTTACTACGGGTAGCTTATGTCTAATTGAGGTGTGCTCGTATGATGATTAAAAATGTGTTCCCCTAGATACTATTACTCCCTAGTTATCTTTTATTGGTCGGTTGAATTGTCACTTCCTTATCTTAACGCGTTGTATTCCTAAAGGTCGTAGGGTATGCGTGCCCCCTAGTTCTTTGAGGTTATCTCTCGTATATGACCTACGAAGTCGGCAAGCCTAGGCTATTTCATCCATAGACCATATCATCATAAAGCATACTCAAGCATTAAATACAACGAAGATGCCTAGTTGCACTCCTAAGACAATTTCAATTAAGATAAGAAACAACCTAAAAATAATCAATAACTATGTTTCATAGATCTAAGCAAACACACAAGAAATTTAGCTAGACATGGTAAACAAGCAAGCATACACACAATCAATCGAATACGGAATAAACATATTGATACTTTGAATTAAAATACTTATCTCGATGTGTAAAATAGGGTATGAGACCCTAAGATACTGTTCAACTCGGACTACAAACGATTTAGGGTTTTTTCTCCAAAATTCAACCTCTCAAAATACAGAAAAATCGAATTCTATATATAGATTTACAACTGCGACGATGTCACCTTTTACATAGGACGTCGTCAGCTTGCCGTCATTAGGGTTTCGTCTGGGCAAAGTCATCGATGGGACGGCGTCACCTTAGAGTTGTGACGCCGTCGGTCTTCAGTTGGGACGTCGTCTTGATTTTAGATCTGGGCCGTCTTAGATGAAAACTGTGAGTGACACCCTCCTTATTTAAAGCATGATGCCGTCAGGTTATAAGACCAGAATTTTCACTGAGCCGTCGCGTGCATGTTTTGATCAAGTCTTCATAGAGAGACGGCGTCGCCCTTTGGTTGGGACGCCGTCAGGTACTGTTGATCAGCTTTGAGTGGCTTCGATCTTGACTTTTCCATTTTCTTCATGTATTTGCTCCTTTTCGTCCAAATGTGCTTCATTCCAGTATTTTGCTTCCAAAATACCTAAAAAGTGAAAAGGAACGAAATTAAGCAGTAACAGATATAAAATTGGTCGATTTAGGGCTTAAATGACCCCCTAAAAGCGTACATTTTAAATCCTTATCAAATATCCCTACACTTGGTATTTGCTTGTCCTCAAGCAAATGTGCTTTTGGCCAATCAATTTATAAGTTAGGGGGCATCAAGCATTGATTTAAAATAGTTCATAACAAGTAAAAGCGCCACAATAGTCGTAATAAGCACGAAAATATAAACTAGCACCTCACAAGTGGTGTTTGGATTCTCTCATCTCTCGGGTTTATATGAAATATAATATGAATTGAAATGGGAAATAAACACTCATTACTTGTCATAGTACATAGATTACCATAAGCTTGAGACTAGATCAAACCTCCATCGCTTTGGCGTAAGTACCTAGGAACAACTATCTAAGAGGTCTTTACAAAGGTTGTAACGTTAGGCTTACGGTAGGGAAACAAAGGGTTTTGTTGGATAGGGGATATTTAGTGGTGGCAAGTCAAAAATCTTATGTTACAAGCATGAAAAGCGTGGCGTTGCTAAGCCAAGACTCGACTCACTAAACTAGCTAACTTGAAACAAAACAAACATAAATTTAAAGACATAAACATAAAGATAGATGTAGGATGGTAGCCCATATGTTTTTCTTCATTTTTCATTTTTTTCATAACTTTTTACTCTATCATCCTCTACGATAACATCAAAATATAAGGGATTTATAGGAGCATCCCTACACTTGAGTTTTTATTTCTCTAACACTAATTGACCCGATATGAAAAGATCAAAACACTTGGAGTATTTAATTACGTAGATGTCACACCCCCAAATTACCTGTTTTGCAGCGGAATGGAATTCCTGGGGATTGACTGTCATAGCATCACAATCACAGTTATATTGAATGACCTAAAGTGTCGTTTGGAAAATACATCGCTTGATTTAATAAAAACATTCAGAGTTACAAAGATAGGTCCCAAATGAAAGTTACTATGTGCGGAAAATAAGTTTGATACAAGTCAAACGATGTTTTTAAAGTGTATAAATCCCATGTGAGACGCATCGTCACCGCGACTCTATGATATGTCCACATGCATGCCATGAAGTGAATGCCGTAGTTACCTGAAAATACATTGCTAAAAGTGTCAACACAAAGGTTGAGTGAGTTCATAGAGTTGTTGAAAATGTTTAATACGACTACCACAAGTATAAATAATGTATGACAATGTCGTCACAAAAATGATACAATTGCTATAAGTCCATGACACCGAAACTAGACTGATCATGATGTTCGCCCCAACAGAGTGTTTGCCAAACAACTCAAATAATGTTATTAAATGAAATGCATCCGTTTAAGCAGTTGGAATCCACCAACCCGGATGGAGGAGTCACCCTCGATAGATCTATCCACTCACCCTCGCTTCTATGAAATTAACGGCTCATGTTATATAATGGGGACATTCAATTGGCATGAGGTAACTTAAGCAATGTAAATGAATTTGATATACTTGGTATCGTAATAAAAATGATGTGCAATGTATTCTCCCCCATAGGTGTGAAATAAGTAAAAACTTGAATAAATCGGGGCTATGAAAACTCACTTGATGAATTGATGCGATGACAAAAGTGAGTACACCGAAATGTAGCGTGATCTCGAAACTGACCTATTATGAATGATATGATATGTAATAAGTCATGATGTAATGTTATGCATGCAATTCGGATGATATTTATACCACTTATGAAATTTTGAAAATAATGCTTTTCGTCAAAAATATAATCTTCTAACGTCTTGACCATTTTAAATTACTTCACATGTATTTACATTGAAATGATATCCGACGATAATCATTTAGTGACTTATTGCGAATTTATAACTTTTCGTCGTAAAATAATGTCATTGAAATTTCCATGAAAGTGACTAAAACGGCTTCTAAAAGCTAGTCGTAAAATGGTGCACGTCGAGCGTTAGGAAATGGTTCATATAGTTTAAGTAAATGTAACGAATTCAATGGAGTACGGTTAACTTACAGGGGTAATATATTGTACTCGGCAATTAAAGTATCTTCGCTCCCACTCACCTATCTAGATAGCTCCCACTGAGGAGGTAGGCCCAACCACCTAAGGTTGACGAATTTGCCTACGTAAAGTAAATTATTGTAATAAACTCAACAAACCGTTTGTGAGACAACCCCGCTTGTAGTACTAGTCAGATCAAAGCCACAGTACCTGAATATCGTTAACATAGTAAAAACACTGCTGTAACAGTATGTAATAAATATGAACACCATCAGCATAATTTGTAAAAGTTGTTGAGATACTTGAGTGAGTTGGAAACACAACTGTGAAAATCGTTACATAAAAGTCCATTGATGCCGTAAGTGAAGTACCGTACGTACACCTGTATAGTAT